>SJYX01020534.1:225016-344560 GCA_006410675.1 Oreotragus oreotragus | reverse complement strand
CACTTCATGCAAAGAGTTGACTCATTGGAAAAGACTCTGATGCTGGGAGGGATTGGGGGCACGAGGAGAAGGGGACGACCGAGGATGAGATGGCTGGATGGCATCACTGACTCGATGGATGTGAGTTTGAGTGAACTCCAGGAGTTGGTGATGGACAGGGAGGCCTGGCGTGTTGTGATTAATGGGGTCGCAAGGAGTCAGATACGACTGAGTGACTGAACTGAACCTTCCTTTGCAGCACTGCTTTTATCCCAAATCCAGAAGTAACAAATGTTTACAGGGTAGAGTCTTATGGTTCTTGTTATGAATGTATCCCTCTATTCCTCTCCACAGTCCCTTAGAAATAAAGAACAAAAAAATGAAGGGAAAAAGAGGTGCCTATTTGCTGAAAGAAAAGAATCATTTCTACCAGAATGCCTCCAGAAGTGGCAAGACAGATCTGAGCAATTCTGTGATCATGGGCTAAAGAAAAAAATGATGACCACAGTCCCTGTACTGCCTTTTTTTAAACATAGATTAGAATTTTATAAATAAATTTCTCAGAAAATTTGTAATCTAGGAACTCCTGGATAGTATTTTGTTCTCCTTAGGAGTGAATCTCAAAGTATTTGTATTTTGAATTTCTCTTGGGTATTTTTAATAACTAGCATTCATTTAAAATACTTAAGCGAATACTTGGGAAAGTGAGAAGTATAATTTTCATCTCTTCATGATTACTTCACAAGCATTATAGTAAGTTACAGGAAGTGAGAAGATAAATCATTCTAAAAAGTCAAAGTAGCACGACTTGTAGCAAAAGATCTGATTAATTTTAAGTGAACAAACACAAACTAACCACTACAATTTCTGCAGCAAACAAAATCACATGCCTAGATTTAGAAGAAGAACTTACCAGTTTTCCCATTTGTGCCAAATATTTTGGCTATGAATGTTCAAGACAGAGGCAGAATGATCCCATGATGGCTTCTAGTCGTATTCATAAGGTATAAGAATAGATGAGATGAAAGAAAGCGAAAGGGGACCTCATGGATAAAATCAAAGCCTAAATTGAAATCACATGGCATTTAACCACATCTCATCCTCTATCTAAAATGTCACTGTAAGTCTAATAATTTTTAAAGTAGCTTATGATTTTATTTTTTAGGGTATAATCACCTAAGCTATATATGAAACACATCATACAAAGATAAGCACAACATGGAGAGTTTGTCATCTTCATTAAACAAGCAGGCAGTCATTATATTTTAATCTACTCATTAGTAGGCAGAAAACAAAATAGCTGCTCACGGAATTAATCTGTTAAATAAAGTCTCACAGAAAATATCACTCTAAGAAACTGTACATGTGGTTGATCCTTTTGACCTCTGTACATTGTTAAATACTGTATTATCTTTGGCAGTGTTTACTCCCATTGTAGTTGCTTATATTTTCACCATTAAATCATTAATTGCAAATCCCTGAGCTCAAAAAATTCTCTTGAGAAATAGTGTATACCAAGTTATAAGCACACTGCGTCTCAAGTCAGGATGATTACAAGCTCACTTTTAAAAATATTTCTACAGAAGTACATTCCATCAAGACAGTTAAGATAGGGTTGGCAGATTTAACACATAAAAATGCAGGATATCACTTAATGTGGATTTAAGTGACACATTATAAATGACAAATACTTTTTTTTTAGTATAAATATGTCCTATGCAATTTGGGGGGAAGTATATTGAGGATTAAAAAGTATTCATTGTTTATCTGAGATTCAAATTTAAATGGGTCTCCTGAAAACAAAACGAAACAAAACAACAACAATGAAAATAAATAAATAAATAAACGGGTCTCCTGTATTTTATCTGGCAAACTTAGAACTAAAACTTAGCCAAGAATAACCTCCATCAGATGACTCAATTTCTCTGGTATAGATCGCCACATCTAAGATCATTACCCAAGAGAGAGGGTGGTCATAAGTGACAACTGAAGGTTAATTAAGAACTAATTATTGGTTGAACTGACAAGTCAATATTTCAATTCACCACCAAAATAGCCATTTCAATCAATACAGATTTTTTTTTAAGGAATTTTAAACAAATATGATTTTACAGTCCTTTCTCTCTAGGAACCTAAAAACTCAATGGTGCTCTTTTCATTTTCCTTGTGAGATTATCTCCCATTGACAACATAAACTTTTGTTAAGTTAAAAATATAAGCTTGAACTCTATGAAAGTCAACATAAAAAGTAAGACAGTATATTTTTAATGACAAATAATTTGCTTGTATGTTTTAAATTTAATTAAAACTGAATTTACTATGTTGCCTCCCAAATCCATTTTTCTCTTTTTCTCCTCCCTGAATAATAGCATGGCCCTGTCTGATGGCCAAGTCAGAAATCTGAGTCATTCTCAACCCCCTTCATACAACCCACATATTAAAAAAAAAAACAAAAAACACTTGTTGAGTATTTACCATATTTACCAAGATAACCATATTATGTATTTACCATATCACTGCAATAAACTTTAACCTGCACTCTCTTGACTGTCACAACAATCCAACGAGATAGGAAGTATCATGATTCACTCTACAGATAAGAAACTGAAGCGTAAAGAGGATGAATGGCTTGTTCAGATTCAAACAGGTGAGGAGGAAGAGAACCAGGACTAAAATCTAGGTTCATTTTAATCATTATGTTAACTCCACATATCCAACTGGTCACCACAGTCTGTCAATTCTTCTTCCTACATATTTTTCAAATCCTTTCTCTTCACCCCTTCCCACCTTAGTTTAGGCCCTCATTGGTCCTCTTAACTAGCCTACAATCTTCAGTTATTTGTTTCATAAAAAAACTACCACAAGTTGGCTCCCTTAAACAACAGAAATTGATTGCCTCAGTTCTGGAGAGCAAATGTCCACAATTTCTGTAATAGCAGAGTTGGTTCTTCCTGAGGGCTATGAGGGAACTATCTGTTCCAGGCCTCTCTCCTTGACTTGGAGATGGCCATCTTTTCCCTGTGCCTCTTCACATCATCTTCCCTCTGTGAACATCTGTTTCTGTGTCCAAATTTCCCTTTATAAGAAATTGGTGTTATAAGAAGACCAATCCTACTGGATTAGGGAACCACTTGACTGCAGTATGTTTTCATCATAACTAATTACATCGGCAGTGACCCTCTATTTCCAAACAAGGTTACAATCTGAGGGGTTAGGAGTTAGAAAATCAACTATCTTTTCTGAAAGAGGACACAGTTCAACTCATAACAGATCCCTTTTAAACCTGCTCTTCAATCCCACCAAAGTGCTTTTGATGACATTCAAATCTAATCCTGTCATTTCCTTATTTTCAAAGAGAAGACAGCCTCCAGAATAAAAGGCCAAATCTGGGAATGGGGAGATAACAGAATTTTTTACTATCCATTCTGTGCTTGCCACTCCATCTTTATCTCTTGCCTCCTTCTAGTCTCTTTGTTCAGCCTTTGAATTTTAAAGTTCCAGATAAGACAATAAACCTGGTCATTAGACTGTGAACTTCTTGAGGGCATACATGGTATCTTAATCATCTTTATAGATACAGCACTTGGCACAGAGCCATTGGCAAGGCAGTGAAGTCTATATGTCTACAATACGTGTGTAAATGATGCTTACTACACCATAGGAAAAATGGACCATTCAGCCCAAGGAGAGAAAAAGAACCTCTTTGAGCCTGATGTGTACTATAGCAGCTAAGAGCAGAGAAAGGCGTGGCATAAAATGTTTGTGGAATATATGTTATAAAGTACATGTTTTTAAAGTGCTAGGGTTCACAGTGAAGTCCACAAAAATACTTACAAAGGTGAAATATACATGTTGTCAAAGCACCTAGAGTCACAATTTTGGACAAAATTAATATTTTATCTTTTTAATATAATCATAAAACTTTTAGCAGCCTTTAGGAACACTAAGCATAAGTCCAGTTGAAATAAACTTGACAGGTAAGACGTCATTTCTTGGTTCTATTCATTTGGTGTTGCCAAATAAATATCCTATACTATATTGATACCATCTCCACCGAATTTGCTATGTAATATCATCTAACAAATAACTAAATAGCTCATGTTTAGTCTATTCTATAATATTGCAGGTTTTTAGGAAGATATTATGCATCATAAAACTGGAAAGTTCTATTTTGTGAAATGTTGTATGGCAATCCCACTTGACAAGACACAAATATGATCTATTCAACCCATTCATTTAATGAGTGACATTTAATTNAAAAAACACTTGTTGAGTATTTACCATATTTACCAAGATAACCATATTATGTATTTACCATATCACTGCAATAAACTTTAACCTGCACTCTCTTGACTGTCACAACAATCCAACGAGATAGGAAGTATCATGATTCACTCTACAGATAAGAAACTGAAGCGTAAAGAGGATGAATGGCTTGTTCAGATTCAAACAGG
Source organism: Oreotragus oreotragus (assembly GCA_006410675.1). Taxonomy (NCBI): domain Eukaryota; kingdom Metazoa; phylum Chordata; class Mammalia; order Artiodactyla; family Bovidae; genus Oreotragus; species Oreotragus oreotragus. The sequence goes on along the minus strand of SJYX01020534.1, from coordinate 340,127 downwards.
TGAGGAGGAAGAGAACCAGGACTAAAATCTAGGTTCATTTTAATCATTATGTTAACTCCACATATCCAACTGGTCACCACAGTCTGTCAATTCTTCTTCCTACATATTTTTCAAATCCTTTCTCTTCACCCCTTCCCACCTTAGTTTAGGCCCTCATTGGTCCTCTTAACTAGCCTACAATCTTCAGTTATTTGTTTCATAAAAAAACTACCACAAGTTGGCTCCCTTAAACAACAGAAATTGATTGCCTCAGTTCTGGAGAGCAAATGTCCACAATTTCTGTAATAGCAGAGTTGGTTCTTCCTGAGGGCTATGAGGGAACTATCTGTTCCAGGCCTCTCTCCTTGACTTGGAGATGGCCATCTTTTCCCTGTGCCTCTTCACATCATCTTCCCTCTGTGAACATCTGTTTCTGTGTCCAAATTTCCCTTTATAAGAAATTGGTGTTATAAGAAGACCAATCCTACTGGATTAGGGAACCACTTAACTGCAGTATGTTTTCATCATAACTAATTACATTGGCAGTGACCCTCTATTTCCAAACAAGGTTACAATCTGAGGGGTTAGGAGTTAGAAAATCAACTATCTTNGTCCAAATTTCCCTTTATAAGAAATTGGTGTTATAAGAAGACCAATCCTACTGGATTAGGGAACCACTTAACTGCAGTATGTTTTCATCATAACTAATTACATTGGCAGTGACCCTCTATTTCCAAACAAGGTTACAATCTGAGGGGTTAGGAGTTAGAAAATCAACTATCTTTTCTGAAAGAGGACACAGTTCAACTCATAACAGATCCCTTTTAAACCTGCTCTTCAATCCCACCAAAGTGCTTTTGATGACATTCAAATCTAATCCTGTCATTTCCTTATTTTCAAAGAGAAGACAGCCTCCAGAATAAAAGGCCAAATCTGGGAATGGGGAGATAACAGAATTTTTTACTATCCATTCTGTGCTTGCCACTCCATCTTTATCTCTTGCCTCCTTCTAGTCTCTTTGTTCAGCCTTTGAATTTTAAAGTTCCAGATAAGACAATAAACCTGGTCATTAGACTGTGAACTTCTTGAGGGCATACATGGTATCTTAATCATCTTTATAGATACAGCACTTGGCACAGAGCCATTGGCAAGGCAGTGAAGTCTATATGTCTACAATACGTGTGTAAATGATGCTTACTACGCCATAGGAAAAATGGACCATTCAGCCCAAGGAGAGAAAAAGAACCTCTTTGAGCCTGATGTGTACTATAGCAGCTAAGAGCAGAGAAAGGCGTGGCATAAAATGTTTGTGGAATATATGTTATAAAGTACATGTTTTTAAAGTGCTAGGGTTCACAGTGAAGTCCACAAAAATACTTACAAAGGTGAAATATACATGTTGTCAAAGCACCTAGAGTCACAATTTTGGACAAAATTAATATTTTATCTTTTTAATATAATCATAAAACGTTTAGCAGCCTTTAGGAACACTAAGCATAAGTCCAGTTGAAATAAACTTGACAGGTAAGACGTCATTTCTTGGTTCTATTCATTTGGTGTTGCCAAATAAATATCCTATACTATATTGATACCATCTCCACCGAATTTGCTATGTAATATCATCTAACAAATAACTAAATAGCTCATGTTTAGTCTATTCTATAATATTGCAGGTTTTTAGGAAGATATTATGCATCATAAAACTGGAAAGTTCTATTTTGTGAAATGTTGTATGGCAATCCCACTTGACAAGACACAAATATGATCTATTCAACCCATTCATTTAATGAGTGACATTTAATTTCAAACATCAAGTAATCTTTTAGGCATCTGTATCTTCCCCAGGGGTGACTCTAACTTGCCTTGCTTGGGTTAGGTGCACATCCCTGAGCCAATCACTGTGCCCAGTGAGTTTGTGAATGGCAGCTTCACCAGAAGGCCAAACTAGGGAAGACAGGTGGACAAAACACGAGAGAAAGACAGTGGAACACACAGAAAAAACATAATGGAGAACCAGAGGCTCTACAACCATCTGGGTAGACTCCATTCCTCCCTCACAAAATCAAAAGCAAGTCCAGTTGTGATTCTCTTTGAATCAATAAGAAACCACATAGAAATCTGCTTATCTAAATAACAGGCATTCTACTTTCTTTATGGAGGTTAACAGTGTTTGGCTGGAACAGAAAGTCTGTGTTGGGGCCACAAAGAGTCGGACATGACTGAGCGACTGAACTGAACTGAACTGAATTGAACTGAGGTTATTCTTCCTTTTTTGATGCATTGTTCAGGAAGGGTGAGGCCAGCAGTACTTTGGTAGCCAGATAAGGCTACTAAACACATCCCTGGAATGAAAGGATGGTTCGAAATATGCAAATCAATAAATGTGACACAATCACACTAATAAGAAAAAAAATCATACAATCATCTTGAAAGACACAGGAAAAGCATTTGGAAAAATTTAACTTCCATTCACAATAAATACACATAAAAAACTAGGTGGAAAAGGAACATACACAACAAATAAAGGCCATAAAAGAAAAGCAGACAGCTAACATCATCCTCAGTGGCAAAAGGTTGGAAACTTCCCTAAGATCAGAAATAACAAAAGGGCACCCACTCTTACCAATCCAACTCAACATAAAAGGGGAAGGCCCAACCAGAGCAAACAGGCAAGACACAAAAATCATATTTAGAAAGGAAGAACTAAAACCATTTCTATTTGCAGGTAACATTATTTTATATAGAGAAAATACTAAAGACATCACTAAAAAACTATTCATCTCATGAACAAATTCACCAAAGTGGCAGGAAACAAAACTGACATACAAAAATCAGTGGCATTTCCTATATAAGAATGACAAAATGTGTGGAAAAAATAAAGAAAATGGTTCCATTTACAAGAGCATCAAAAACAATGAAACCTTTACAAATGAATTTAATCAATGAGGTGAAAGATCTTTACAGTGAAAATTATAACACATTGATAATGAAAAAGACGGAAGACCCAAATAAATGAAAAGATAGCTCATGTTCATCGACTTAAAGAATTAATCATGTTAAAATGTTTATGCTACCCAAAGCCAACTACAGATTCAACATAATTTCTATCAAGATTCCAGTATCAGTATTTTTTCCCAAACGCAGGAAAAAAACCCTAAAATTTACGTGAAACGACAGAAACCTCAACAGTCAAAGCAAACTTGACAAAGAACAGCAAAGCTGGAAGCATCCACTTTCCGGTTTAAAACTGTATTAAAAAGAAACAGGAATCCAAAAACTGTGGAACAGGCATAAAAACAGTTGTATAGAACAATGGAACATAATCAAAAAGGCAGAAATGAACACAAGCATACTAACATTTGATAAGGGAGTAAAGAACACTCAAAATCTTCAATAAATGATGGCTGAGAAAACTGGATATTCACATGTTAAAAGATAAAATTAGATCCCTATCTCACACCTTTTTGGATATAATAAGAACACAAGCAACAGAAGCAAAAATAAATGAGTACATCAAAACTAACAACAAAAAAATAGACTTCTACACAGCAAAAGAAAGTCACAAAAAGAAAAGAAAATCTATGAAATGGGAAAAAATAATTCAAAATAATCTATCTGCTAAGAGGCTAATATTCAATATATAGAGAGAGTTCACGTAAATCAACGGCAGGAAAAAAAAAATACAATTTAAAAATTGGTAAAGGACCTGAATAGACATTTATCCAAAGAAAATATACAAATAGCAAACAGGAACACAAAAATGTCCTCAGCATCACTAATCATTAGGGAAATGCAAATCAAGACCACAAGGAGGTATCACCTCATACTTGTTACACTATCTATCATTAAAACAGAGAGAAAAAAAATAACAAATGCTGCCCAGGATGTGGATGAAAGAGAACCTTTGAGCAGTGCTGCTGGGATTGTAAACTGGCATGACTACAATGGAGAACAGAATGCAAGTTACTAAAAAAATTAAAAACAGAACTATCATATGACCCAACAAATTTTCTTCTGGGTCTATGTCCAAAGGAAATAAAATCATATGTGAAAGAGACATCTGCACTCTCATGATCACTGCAGCATTATTTACATAGCCAAGATATGAGAACAACCAAAGTTTCCATCAACAGATGAATGGATAAAGAAAATACGAAAATATGCTGCATACACACATGGAGTACTCCAGTTCAGTCACACAGTCATGCCTGACTCTTTGTGACACCATGGACTGCAGCACGACCTCCCTGTCCATCACCAACTTCCAGAGTTTACTCAAACTCATGTCCATTGAGTTGGTGATGCCATCCAACCATCTCATCCTCTGTCATCCCCTTCTCCTCCTGCCTTAAATCTTTCCCAGCATCAAGGTCTTTTCCAATGAGTCAGCTCTTCAGCATCAGTCCTTCCAATGAATATTCAGGACTGATTTCCTTTGGGATGGACTGGTTTTATCTCCTTGCAGTCTAAGGGACTGTCAAGAGTCTTTTCCAACACCACAGTTCAAAAGCATCAATTCTTCAGCTTTCAGCTTTCTTTATAGTCCAAGTCTCACATCCATACATGACCACTGGAAAAACCATAGCCTTGACTAGACAGACCTTTGTTGGCAAAGTACTGTCTCTTCTTTTTAATATGCTGTCTAGGTGGGTCATAACTTTTCTTCCAAGAAGCAACTGTCTTTTAATTTCATGGCCGCAGCCACCATCTGCAGTGATTTTGGAGCCCTACAAAATAAAGTCCCCCACTGTTTCCACTGTTTCCCCATCTATTTGCCATGAATTGATGGGACCAGATGCCATGATCTTAGCTTTCTGAATGTTAAGTTTTAAGCCAACTTTTTCACTCTCCTCTTTCACTTTCATTAAGAGGCTCTTTAGTTCTTCTTTGCTTTCTGCCATGAGGGAGGTGTCATTTGCATATATGAGGTTATAGATATTTCTCCTGGCAATCTTGATTCTAGCTTCTGCTTCATCCAGCCCAGCATTTCTCATGATGTACTCTGCATAGAGGTTAAATAAGCAGGGTGACAATATACAGCCTTGATGTACTGATTTCCCAATTTGGAACCAGTCTGTTGTTCCATGTTCAGTTCTCACTGTTGCTTCTTGAACTGCATACAGATTTCTCAAGAGGCAGGTCAGGTGGTGTGGTATTCCCATCTCTTTCAGAATTTTTGCATAGATTGTTGTGATCCACAGTCAAAGGCTTTGGTGTAGTCAATAAAGCAGAAGTAGATGTTTTTCTGTTACTCTCTTGCTTTTTCAATGACTGAACAGATGTTGGCAATTTGATCTCTGGTTCTTCTTTTTCTAAATCCAGCTTGAACATCTGGAATTTCACGGTTCACGTACTGTTGAAGCCTGACTTGAAGAATTTTGAGCGTTACTTTGGTAGCATGTGAGATGAGTGCAATTGTGCAGTGGTTTGAGCATTCTTTGGCATTGCCTTTCTTTGGGATTGGAATGAAAGCAGACCTTTTCCAGTCCTGTGGCCACCGCTGAGTTTTCCAAAAGTATTCCACGGAGTATTATTCAGTCAAAAAAAAAAACATGAAATTCTGGCATTTCTCACACACACACACACACACACACACAAGAAAAGACGGCCCTTAAGGGTCATCTTAAGTGAAGTAAGTCATGAAAGACAAATACTGTTTGATCTCACATATATGTTGAAAGTAGGAGGAGAGGAGACCTCACAGAAAAAGAGACCAGATTTGTGATTACAACAGGCAGGGTATAGAGGGTAGAGAGAAATTGGATAAAGGCAGTCAAAAGGTGGGTAAGGAAACTGGATTAAAGTAGTCAAAAGGTGGGCTCCCCAGGTAGCTCAGCTGGTAAAGAATCCACCTGCAATGCACGAGACCCTGGTTCAATTCCTGGGTCAGGAAGTTACCCTGGAGAAGGGATAGGCTACCCACTCCAGTATTCTTGGANGGAGTACTCCAGTTCAGTCACACAGTCATGCCTGACTCTTTGTGACACCATGGACTGCAGCACGACCTCCCTGTCCATCACCAACTTCCAGAGTTTACTCAAACTCATGTCCATTGAGTTGGTGATGCCATCCAACCATCTCATCCTCTGTCATCCCCTTCTCCTCCTGCCTTAAATCTTTCCCAGCATCAAGGTCTTTTCCAATGAGTCAGCTCTTCAGCATCAGTCCTTCCAATGAATATTCAGGACTGATTTCCTTTGGGATGGACTGGTTTTATCTCCTTGCAGTCTAAGGGACTGTCAAGAGTCTTTTCCAACACCACAGTTCAAAAGCATCAATTCTTCAGCTTTCAGCTTTCTTTATAGTCCAAGTCTCACATCCATACATGACCACTGGAAAAACCATAGCCTTGACTAGACAGACCTTTGTTGGCAAAGTACTGTCTCTTCTTTTTAATATGCTGTCTAGGTGGGTCATAACTTTTCTTCCAAGAAGCAACTGTCTTTTAATTTCATGGCCGCAGCCACCATCTGCAGTGATTTTGGAGCCCTACAAAATAAAGTCCCCCACTGTTTCCACTGTTTCCCCATCTATTTGCCATGAATTGATGGGACCAGATGCCATGATCTTAGCTTTCTGAATGTTAAGTTTTAAGCCAACTTTTTCACTCTCCTCTTTCACTTTCATTAAGAGGCTCTTTAGTTCTTCTTTGCTTTCTGCCATGAGGGAGGTGTCATTTGCATATATGAGGTTATAGATATTTCTCCTGGCAATCTTGATTCTAGCTTCTGCTTCATCCAGCCCAGCATTTCTCATGATGTACTCTGCATAGAGGTTAAATAAGCAGGGTGACAATATACAGCCTTGATGTACTGATTTCCCAATTTGGAACCAGTCTGTTGTTCCATGTTCAGTTCTCACTGTTGCTTCTTGAACTGCATACAGATTTCTCAAGAGGCAGGTCAGGTGGTGTGGTATTCCCATCTCTTTCAGAATTTTTGCATAGATTGTTGTGATCCACAGTCAAAGGCTTTGGTGTAGTCAATAAAGCAGAAGTAGATGTTTTTCTGTTACTCTCTTGCTTTTTCAATGACTGAACAGATGTTGGCAATTTGATCTCTGGTTCTTCTTTTTCTAAATCCAGCTTGAACATCTGGAATTTCACGGTTCACGTACTGTTGAAGCCTGACTTGAAGAATTTTGAGCGTTACTTTGGTAGCATGTGAGATGAGTGCAATTGTGCAGTGGTTTGAGCATTCTTTGGCATTGCCTTTCTTTGGGATTGGAATGAAAGCAGACCTTTTCCAGTCCTGTGGCCACCGCTGAGTTTTCCAAAAGTATTCCACGGAGTATTATTCAGTCAAAAAAAAAACATGAAATTCTGGCATTTCTCACACACACACACACACACACACACACAAGAAAAGACGGCCCTTAAGGGTCATCTTAAGTGAAGTAAGTCATGAAAGACAAATACTGTTTGATCTCACATATATGTTGAAAGTAGGAGGAGAGGAGACCTCACAGAAAAAGAGACCAGATTTGTGATTACAACAGGCAGGGTATAGAGGGTAGAGAGAAATTGGATAAAGGCAGTCAAAAGGTGGGTAAGGAAACTGGATTAAAGTAGTCAAAAGGTGGGCTCCCCAGGTAGCTCAGCTGGTAAAGAATCCACCTGCAATGCACGAGACCCTGGTTCAATTCCTGGGTCAGGAAGTTACCCTGGAGAAGGGATAGGCTACCCACTCCAGTATTCTTGGACTTCCCTGGTGGTTCAGCTGGTAAAGAATCTGACTGCAATGTGGGAGACCTGGGTTCGAGGCCCGGGTTGGGAAGATTCCCTACAGGAGGGCATGGCAAACCACTCCAGTATTCCTGGGCTTCCCTGGTGGCTCAGACAGAAAAGAATCTACCTGCAATGCAGGAGACCTGGGCTCGGTCCCTCAATTGGGAAGATTCTCTGGAGGAGGGCATGGCAACCCACTCCAGTGTTCTTGCCTGGAGAATCCCCATGAACAGAGGAGCCCGACAGGTTACAGTACATGGGGTCACAGAGTTGGGAACCACTGAATGACTCAGCACAGTCAAAAGGTATATACTTCCACTTATAAAATAAATAAGGGACTTCCCTATAGTGATAAAGAATCTGAGTGCAATGTAGGAGACCTGGGTTCAATCCATGAGTCAGTAAGATCCCCTGGAGAAGGAAATCGCAATCCACTCCAGTATTCCTGCCTGGAGAATCCCATAAACAGGAGCCTAGTGGGCTACATTCCATGCGGTCACAAAGAGTCAGACACAACTAACTGACTAACACACACACAAACACACATATAAAATAAATAAGTACTGTAAATGTAAAGTACAACATGAAGACTATCTTTAACTGCTGTGTATTATATTTGAAAGTTGCTAAAAGAATAAATCCTGTAAGTTCTCATCGCAAGGGGAAAAATATTTTATTTTTTTTATTCTAAATATACAAGGCAATGGATAGTAACTAAACTTACTGTGGTAATCATTTCCCAATAAGTGAAAGGCAAGTCACTATGCTGCATGACTATTTTAACAAAGCGATTCCTCCAATCCATGAGCATGAGTATCTTTTTCATTTGTGTCTTTGCTATTTATTTTATTAAATTATTATTCTGATTTAAACGTCAAAAAGTCTTACTGGTAATTTTAATGCAAATTTAACTCAAGTATTTTTATTTATAGCCGAGGATAAATTAAAATCAATACTTCTATCTAGAAAGAAAATTTTATCCCAGTTCAAAATACGTATTTCAGAACGCACTGGACATACATGTTGAGGGAAGTAGTGAGGGATAGAAAAGGCGTATCACTGCACCTCAATCTTTTACTCAAATGGTTAAACAACTGTTCAGCAACTCCAAAACCCTTTTTATATGTACACCTGGGAAGAATACCAAATCTGAAACTCTCCTCAGAGTTACACTGATGTGGTTTCAGACCAGATGTTTAAATGTTACAGTATGTACATTTTCTTCCCCTCTTCTAAGGCAGAAGTAAAGTAAGAGGAATATTTGACTTCACTCCACAAGAGACCTATTTAATAGTTTGGCGGTTATGTAAGTAAAGGTAGCTTGGCTAAGTCAATGTTGACGACATACAGAACGACATGATCCTAATGAGTTGGAAAATATTGGCTCTCATGAGAATAGACCAGATGCTACTGAGCTGAGAAAGCTACTGTATTATTGAATTTCATTTTTATGAGGTAAAATTTATTATTCAACCATTAAGGTATTCCACATGAAATCTTGCGTAAAATACTTTTACAGTTACATTCTGGAAAGCAGATTTTTATTTTAACATTAAGACATCACTTAAGTAACAGATTCAAATGTCCATTTGATCACCTTGCACATAGATTTTAAAGTCTGTAAGTAATTTCCCAACAAAGACCAGAACTAGACTGTCAACAAAACAATGAACTATCTGAATAAAGAAAAAGAAGTAACAAGTCTTTGTTTCCCTGAGCAAACAAAAGCCATGTATGACTTTTTATTTTAACCCTGAGCAAAAGGACAAAGTTTATAACCTCTATGATATGAGTAGTACCATCAGAAACAAACAATAAAAATGTGTAAATCAAGATGTCAATTACTCATACTTACTTCCAACTTTAATATCTCTGCTTTATTATTTATATTTTTTTACTCTTTTAACTAAATTCCCAATATGTTAATATTCTTTCATCATGTGATTTCTATGGAATAGAAAACTTTGATTATCTTACTTTTTTTCTGATCTTATCTAGCATAGAGTTTGGTTGATGTAACAAAAATAAATAGTAACAGAAAGGTCCAAAGCCCTGGCTTCAAAAACTAGCTTACTTCCTGAATATCTCTGGGATGATACATGAGAAATACACTGAATTGTTCTAAGCAAAAATTTTCACGCCATGTAACAGAGGGTACATAACCTGCTGACATCAATATTACAAGTAAGATAAACAGAAATTAATGTATGAGAAACATCAGCCTAAAAAAGGTGAGTCAATTCAGACAGTTCAAGTAAGTCTTATGGTATCCAGTCCCTGCAAAATGCAGCTCAGTAAAGGAAAAATGCATGGTAGACAACTGTATAGTCTGTGAAAAGCAGATTAAAGGACATGGTTTCATATACTTCTAGCATCCCACTGCACTTCAGTATTCTGTTGCTCCACTCTCCTTTGGAATCTCTAGCAGAAGAGAGAATATATGGTTCTTCATAGGTGACCAAGAGCCTGGTATAGCCTCTTGTAAACAACTATATTAAAGAGGCATAATGTACAGTCTCTTTAATAAGCTCAAACAAGACCTTATCTACATCTTGAATTTTGTTCTTCTTTTATATAATTCACTACTTTGTTATCCTATTTACTTTCTTCCTTACTCTTTGAATTTACCTTTTCCCTATTATCTTCTCAGCTAAAACACTGGAGCAATGAGACTCCAATTCTGACAGTCGTTATCTCGGTCTCCAAGAACCTCACACCTTACAACCACTTTCATAAGCAATATCCCCGGGTATATGATGCCAGCAGGAACCTATAGCCAGGACAAGACAACAAATGCACTCCACAAACAATACTGCATTTCACAAATACTCTATGAGTAGATCAACAAATATTATCACCATTTTCTAAATAAAAAAGTTAATTGAAATAAAATGAAACAAATTGCCCTTGGTCTAGACATAAATAGATGACCATGCTATAATTCACTACATTTTAATAGTTGAAAAGTAAAAATACTCTTATTATCTGAGAGAGATGGTAAGGCAGTCATTATACCAGGATCTATATGTAACAGAAAGATTAATATAACTCAATGCACAAAATTATATCTCTAACAGGCATTAGCACAGAAAGTTTTTACTATTTATTTTAATAATCGTTAATTTTATTCTCTTTTTTAAAGGCTGAGAAGAAAAATCCTGTGTAGCTTTAAGAACATGTAGCATAATTCAATATTCACACAGATATTCACTTAAAGAGACCACAGAGTCTATTAAAATAATAAATAAATGATACAGATGCTATAAAGAAAATGACTTTTCTTCCTTAAAGGGATTTGCAGTTTTGATATTTGAAACAAAATTTGATGTTTCATTTCTGAAGCACCATTATTACCTAGCACTTAAAGACAAGTGCACAAGGCTGTTGCATATTATATGACCCAATGAAATCTCTCAACCTAAAGTTACTTGATTTTACATATACAGACATGTTTAATACCTTCAGTTATTAAAAGAAAAAATATTAAGATTAAATACATATTTTTAAGAAACTAATGAGGTAAATAAAATAGTAAAATAACTCCTCATCTTTAAACCAAGAATAAAGGATTATTATTCTGTGCTTAGTTTTCTTTATATAAAAATGCTGCATAGGAAGTACAATTCTTGCTCTACTGCTAAAAGGTAATCCTCAAAATCCTTCAAGGTAGGATTCAGCAGTACCTGAACCAAGAACCTCCAGATGTAGAAGCTGGATTTAGTAAAAGAAGAAGAACCAGAGATCAAATTGCCAACATCCATTGAATAAAAGCAAAAGCAAGACAATTCCAGAAAAAGAGCTACTTCTGCTTCATTGACTATGCTGAAACCTTTGACTGTGTAGATTTCAACAACTGGGGAAAATTCTTAAAGAGATGAGAATACAAAACTACCTTACCTCCCTCCTGAGAAACCTGTATGCAAGCCAAGAAGCAACAGTTACAACCTGGCACAGAACAAAGGACTGGTTCAAAATTGGGAAAGGAGTACATCAAAGCTCTATACTGTCACCCTAATTATTTAAATGCTCTACAGAGTACATCATGTGAAATGTCGGGCTGGATAAAGCTCAAGCTGGAATCAAGATTGCTGAGAGAAATGTCAACAACCTAAGATATGCAGATGGTACCACTCTAATGGCAGAAAGCAAAGATGAACTAAAGAACCTCTTGACGAAGGTGAAAGAGGAGAGTGAAAAAGCTGGCTTAAAACTCAACATTCAAAAAACTAAGACCATGGCATCCAGTNTGAGAGAAATGTCAACAACCTAAGATATGCAGATGGTACCACTCTAATGGCAGAAAGCAAAGATGAACTAAAGAACCTCTTGACGAAGGTGAAAGAGGAGAGTGAAAAAGCTGGCTTAAAACTCAACATTCAAAAAACTAAGACCATGGCATCCAGTCCCATCGTTTCTTTGCAAACAGATGGGGGAAAAAGTGGAAACAGTGACAGACTTTATTTTCTTGGGCTCCAAAATCACTGCAGATGGTGACAATGGTCATGAAATCAACAGACATTTGTTCCTTGGAAGAAAAACTATGACAATCATAGACAGCAAATTAAAAAGCAGAGACATTACTTTATCAACAAAGGTCAGTCAAAGCTACGGCTTTTCCAGGAGTCGTGTCTAGATGTGAGAGCTGAACCATAAAGGAGGCTGAGCACCATAGAACTGATGCTGTCGAATTATGGTGCTGGAGAAGACTCCTAAGACTCCCTTGGACAGCAAGGAGGTCAAACCAGTTAATCCTAAAGGAAATCAACCCTGAATATTCATGGGAAGGACTGAAGATGAAGCTGAAACTCCAATACTTTGGCCACCTGATGCAAAGAACTGACTCATTTGAAAAGACCCTGATGCTGGGGAAGATTGAGGGCAGGAGGAGAAGGGGACAACAGAGGATGAGATGGTTGACTGGCATCATCAACTCAATGGACATGAGTTTGAGCAAACTCCAGGAGATAGTGAAGGACAGGGAGGTCTGGTGTCCTGCAGTCCATGGGGCTGCAAAGAGTCAGACACAACTGAGTGAGCAAACAGCAGAAGCACTGTACTAAGAATAAAATGAACAGAGGAAGACTTGGGGTGGGGGATGGGAGCAAAAAAAAAAGAAAACTAGACACTTGGCAATCAAACAGGCTTTTAAAACATATTTTAGCTGATTAATTCAATAATACACTTTAAATCTGCTTCATTTGATAAAAATAAGAAATCTTAAAAAAGAAATAAACATTTCCTAACACATTTCATTTTCCTCAACTCCCTTAATCTCCAAAAAATTAGTCCCAGATTATCAGGTTACAAACCACTTAACCTGTGATTACTTATCTATTCCATTTTTTTAAGACCTATGGCAGAATCCTATCAAGAGGGAATGTTTCTAGAGTAAGAAATTTTAAATAAGATGTTTTTACATAGCAGAGTCCATTCAGTAAATTCAGAAAAGGAAATATGGAATTAATTTGTCAGATTGAATATTATAAAGTAAGTATGATCAAAAATTAGTAAGAAGTTTTAGGCTATCTAAGCAACAAAAACAAAATTTTAAATAAAAGTAGATTAATATGATGAGATGACTAAAGAGCCCTGTGATGAGAGTGAAAAAGGAGTGAAAAAGCTGGCTTAAAACTCAACATTGAAAAATAAGATCATGGCATACGGTCCCATCACTTCACGGCAAATAGATGGGGAAAAAGTGGTTAACAGTGAGAGACTTTATTTTCTTGGATTCCAAAATCACTGCAGAAGGTGACAATGGTCATGAAATTAAAAGATGCTTGCTCCCTGTTTAAAAGCTATGACAAACCTAGACAGCATATTAAAAAGCAGAGACTCCACTTTGCCAACAAAGGTCCAAACATGTTTTTTCATGTAGTGATGTATGGATGTGAGAGTTGTACCATAAAGAAAGCTGAGCGCCAAAGAATTGATGCTTTCAAACCCTGGTGCTGGAGGAGCCTCTTAAGTTTCTTGGACTGCAAGGAGATCAAACCAGTCAATCCTAAAGGAAATCAACTCTGAATATTCACTGGAAGGATGCTGAAAAGTCCCTGATCCTGGGAAAAACTGAAGGCAAAAGGAAAACACTATGGCCGAGGATGAGCCATTTAGACAGTGTCACCAATTCTATGAACATGAATTTGAGCAAACTCCGGGAGATAGTGAAGGACAGGGCAATCTGGAGCGCAGCAGTCCACGGGTCCCAAGAGTCAGATACGACTTAGCAATTGAACATCAAACAACGAATACTATGAGATACCCAACCAAAAAACAAAACAAGCAAAAAACTCTGGAAGGAATGTCACAGAAAATAGAAATTTGATAAACAACAACAAAAAAATGAATTAGTTAATTTCAAACAGTGATAAATGCTTCTGCCAAAGAAAGGCTTCACTGTAAACGATTCAGGTGAAAATCTGAAGGAAAAGCTTTTGTACAGTAACTCTACATAAAATAATGGTCATATGAATGACAATGACAAAATGTTTTAGTCCCTTAGGGCTGCGATCAGAAATTTATTTCTCTCAGTTCTGGAGAGAGAAAGTCTAAAATCAGTCTGCCAGCATGGTTCTGGTGAGAACCACCTCCTGCTCCAGACCACCTACTTCATCTGTCCTCAGATGATAGCAGGGTTAAGGGAGCTACTCTCTGGCCTCTTTTAATATGGACACTGATCTCATAACTACACTCTCACGATCCATTCAACCCCTAAAGGCTCCACACTTCCTAAGGCCATGACAATGGCATTAGAATTTCAACATATGAGTTTTGGTGGGACACAAACATTCAGACCACAACACAAAATTCAATCCAGTTAAACAGTCATCAATTTAAAACATTTTTTAACAAGATAAAATTCATGTAACATAAAATTCATCCTTTTAAAGTATACAATTAAGAGGTATGCCCAGGCTTGTGGCTCAGACGGTAAAGCGTCTGTCTGCAATGCAGGAGACCCGGGTTCAATCCCTGGTTTGGGAAGATCTTCTGGAGAAGGAAATGGCAGCGCACTCCAGTATTCTTGCCTGTAAAATCCCATGGATGGCAGAGCCTGGTAGACTACCGTTCATGGGGTCACAAAGAGTTGGACACGACTGAGCGACTTCACTCACTCACCATATTCACAAGAGTGAAAACTTCACCACTATCTACTTCAGGAACATTTTCATCAATCCAGAAGAAACTCATGAAGTCATTTCCCATCCCTCCTTTCCCCAGGCTCTGGCAACCATTAATCTACTACTTCAAAACCAGAATCAAAATATGAGATTTTTTGCATCTGGCTTCTTCTAATTAGTGTTAATATTTTCAAGGTTCATCCACATAAGATAATGAAGTATCAGTATCTCATTCCTTTTTATGTCTAATAATATTTCATTGTAAAGATAGAACATATTTTGCTTATCCATTCATCAGTAAGAGACATTTGTACTGTTTCCACCTTTTGGCTGTTAAGAATAATGCTATGTGATCTCCGTTACATGTGGAATTTTAAAAGGTCAAATTCATAGAAGCAGAGGGCAGAATACTGTTTACCAGGAGTAGGGAAGTGGGAGAAATAAGAGATATTGATCAAAGAATACAAAGATGTAGTTCTATACAATGAGTAAATTCTAGAAATCTAAAGTACAGCATGGTGATTTTAGTTAATACTATATCATATACTGGAAATTTGTTAAGAGTAAATTTCAGGTGCTCTCATCATAGGGAAAAAAATGGTATCTATGTGAGAAGGTATGTTAATTAGCTTGACTGGTAATCATTTCACTAAATATGTAAAAAAATCATGCTGCATACCTTAAATATATAAAATGCTTAAAAAATAAATACTTTTGGGATTTCCTGGGTGGTCTAGTGGTTAAGACTCTATGCTTTCACTTCAAGGGGCATGGGTTCGATCCCTGGTTGGGGAACTAGGATTCCACATACTGTGCAGCATAAAGAAAAATATTTTTTTTAATTTTTAATAAAAATAAAACAAATCAATAAACACTTCTGCATGCAAAAAAGGAAAAGAGAATAATGCTACGAATTCATGTGTAAGATGTTATGTAAATATGTGTTTTCAATTCTCAGCTATACATATATAGGAGTAAAACTGCTGGGTTATATCCCAGATGGCGGTAGAGATAAAGAATCCATCTGCCAATGCTGGAGACCTAAGAGACCGGGTTTGATCCGTGAGTCCGGAGATCCCCTGGAGGAAGGCATGGCGACCCACTTCAGTATTCTTGCCTGGAGAATCTCCATGGACAAACGAGCCTGGTGGATTATAGTCCATAGGGGTGCACTGACTCAGACACGACTGAATCAACTTAGCATGCACACATATTAACTCTGCATTTAACTTTTTTGAAGAACAAATTGTTTTTCAAAGCAGTATCAGTTATTTTGTAAGTTAATAATTCAGTAAGAGGATACAAATTTCAAACAATTATACAGAGGAAAATCAAATGAGAAAAACAGCATTTTTTAAAAACAGGGTAACTAAAACAGTATAAAAGGAAATGAAACAGTAAGATGATAGAAACAAAGACAAAAAAATACGATCACAAGTATAAATGAATTGACTTTACCAGCAAAAAGGCAGATTATATAATTTGATCTAAAATATCTAGTTCTATGCTACTTCCAAATATATACCTAAAGCATAAAAATATAGATAGGTTTTAAGTAAAATAATGAAAATAGAAGTATAGCAAAAACCAACCAAAGATAAAACAATCGTAACTATCTTAATATGATAAAAATATATATAATTCAAAAGACTAAGAAACAGAGTCACTACATTTAATAAAAGACTCAAATCAAAAAGAGAACATAAATATGGATATGTGTCTAGGTGTATATACACACAAAAAAATCTGTACACTATCTCAGGGGATTTAGAGAATTCAAAACCCTTTCATAAGCTAAGAGCTTCTAAACAAATGAAACATCAGTCCTATAATTTCTTTATAGAATACTAAAAACCTGACAAAGAACAACCATAAAACTAGGCATTAGGCAATGGCTATATCAAACTTTTAAAAGGCTCTAATTAAACTGCGTCTTTTAAGAATTTAAAACACTCCCATAGTAAGGTCTGACCTTAAAACCTTAAAAAGCATTGTATAACAACAACAAACCAAATTTATTTTAATAAATAAATAATGTATAAAATAAAAATAACATTTTAAGCATAACTATACAATAAAAATATATCCTTCTTTTATGTTACCAACAAAAGTAACATTATTTGAGCTGATACAATGTAAAAGCAGCAAGCCTTCTATAAGTTTTCCTATTTAGTATAAAGTGAGTGATAACATGAAAATATACTGGCATCAAAGTAAATTTTTAATTTTCAGTAGTTCGTTCATTTAGGGTGTAAGACTCAAGTTTTTCACATAAATAAAATAAATAACTTGTTTACCAAATGCTAAAATAACTATAATTAAGAATTTTTTTCCAGTACCTCGGTTTGAGTTTCCTGAATATACAGCAAATGGCCACTGGCTATCTATTTTACATATTGTAATGTAACAACCTAGTGGGGTGGGATGGGGAGGAAGGTGGGAGGGAGGTTCAAGAGGAAGGGGGCATATGTATACCTATGACTGATTCATGTTGATGTTTGGCAGAAGCCAACACAATTCTGTAAAGCAATTATCTTTCAGTTAAAAAAATAAATTTAAAATAAAATTTAAAAAAAAAGAATTTTATTCCACTCTACCAGCATAATCAAATATATTATATTTATAATTGACTTTAATCATTTCAAATATACACATTGATCCCCTCAAAAGTTGTCCAAGAATTTGTACAAGGACTTGGTAAAAAATAATCTCTTGCAACTACAAAGTATATCTACAAGTTGATGGCAGAGAACAAAACTGAATGACTTAACTCATATCTTGGATTTTCCACAGGAACTATAAATAACTGCTTTCACAGAAATATACTTCAATTTAAGTTGATCATGCTATCAAATGAATTTGAATGATAAAATATTAGTCACTTCTAATAAGAGTTTTCCATAGATTTGTCAAGAAGACAGTGTTCTTACCTACAGTCTGGAAAACTTCATTCATCAAAGCTTCATTAACTGCTAAAGAGCTGACATTTCCACTATGAGACCAACTTTGATATATCGCTTGAAGCAGAAGTGTCTGAGCTCTTGTAGCTTGAACTGTGAGATTTGGAAGCTCAAAAATGCCTTCAGTTATAGCAATCTGAGATCTTTTGGTCCTGCATAAGAAAACAGAAAGCATAACAAACAGTATATTAAGTGATATTTATTAAAAAACAACATATAAAGATGCAAGACAAAAGAGGTATCCAGGAACATTATTTTAATTAGAGCTCCATCAACGAGAAATGCAATTCTACTAACTTTATTTCAGAACCTGTAACAATAATAAAAAAAAAAACTAGAATAATGTCCACACACATATATATTGCTAAGCATTACACTTTAGTCAAGTCAATCATCAAAAATAAAAATAATACTAATTAATAATTAAAATAGGATTTACTAGTAGATCTGCCTTATTCTTTTTTCTTAAATTTACTTTCTGCATAATTTGGAAAGATTACTTTCAGTTTACAGTTATTACAAAATATTGGGTACATTCCTCATGTTGCACAATACATCCCTGAACCTATTTTACATCCCATTGTTTGCGTCTCCCCTTCTCCCCTTTGAACCCACTACTTTGTTCTCTGTATCTGTGTGTCTGCTTCTTTTTTCTTTTTTTTCTTATTACATTCACTAGTTTATTTTTTTTAGATTCCACATATAAACGATACCATACAGTATTTGTCTTTGACTTATTTCAGTTGGCATAAAATCTTTCAAGTCTATCCACATTGTTGCAAATGGCAAAATTTCATTCTTTTCCATAGCTGAGTAGTATTCCACTGTGTATATATACACATACCACATCTTCTTTATCCATTCCTCTGTAGATGTACACTTGTTTCTATATCTTGGCAACTGCAAATAATGCTGCTTACGAACACTGCTGCTGCTGCTGCTAAGTCACTTCAGTCGTGTCCGACTCTGTGTGACCCCATAGACGGCAGCCCACCAGGCTCCCCCATCCCTGGGATTCTCCAGGCAAGAACACTGGAGTGGGTTGCCATTTCCTTCTCCAATGCATGAAAGAGAAAAGTGAAAGGAAGTCGCTCAGTCTGTCCGACTGTTAGCGACCCCATGGACTGCAGCCCACTAGGCTACTCCATCCATTGGATTTTCCAGGCAAGAGTACTGGGGTGGGGTGCCATTGCCTTTCCCGGCTTACGAACACTAGAGTACATTATCTTTTCAAATTAGTGTTTCTATTTTTTTTAACATTTACCTAGGAATTGAACTGCTGGATCATATGATAGCTCTGTTTTTAGCTTTTTGAGAAATCTTTACACTGTTTTCCACAGCGGCTGTACCAATTTACATTTACTAAACCAAATTCAATAAAATTAAAAGGAATGAAATCATACAGAACATATGTGCAGATTACACTGGAATTAAACTATAAACTAATAAAAGTATCTGTTAAATCCTCAGATATTTAGATATTAAAAACATAAAATACACTGAAGAACAGAGTAGATGAAATTGAGAAAGTCACACACAACTTTTGTAAAAGTATAAAATGATTTTAGAAAAGGACATTGATATGACTGTCTGAAAAGGATAACCTAAAATATACATAATTGATACTCCTAGAGAAAACAATGAATAGAGAAAAAAGTGCTATGGGCATTCATTTTAATAAAGTAACATGGAGGGACCAGGACTTCCCCAGAACTTCCCTTCTACAAAATTCACTAACCTGTCCACTACAGACTAGTAAAAACAATCAGTGTGTGGGGGCTACCTAACCATAAGACTATAAAAGGGTTTTAAGCAATACTCCGTACTGATGAGACACTGGCAG
Organism: Oreotragus oreotragus; assembly: GCA_006410675.1. Taxonomy (NCBI): domain Eukaryota; kingdom Metazoa; phylum Chordata; class Mammalia; order Artiodactyla; family Bovidae; genus Oreotragus; species Oreotragus oreotragus. The sequence continues at coordinate 320,498 of SJYX01020534.1, read as the reverse complement.
TCTCATGTTAATTGGTTACTTTTACATTTTCCAGGCAGGCTTCTTTTTTTTTTTTTTTTTTTTAAGTCTCTGCAGACACTATTCTATTTGTTTTTTTTTTCGGCTGCGCTGTGCAGCATATGGGATCTTGGTTTCCTGACCAGGTATCAAACCCATGTCTCTTGCATTGAAAGCACAGATTCTTAACCACAAGACGACCAAAGAAGAACACTTCCAGAAACGCTTCTAATTTCAGTCATCTTTAAAGTCAATGGGCTCCTTTTCTAGCCATTGGTATTGCGGCTAAGAACCATCTTGCTACTAATAATAAACCTAACATCCTTCAAAGTTAAGACTGGATTTTTACTTTGCAGTTCTAGTGTTGTAAAAAAAAAAAAGAGCTACAATGCTACTATGATTTTGACTGTTTAGGTCTCATGTTAAGCCTAGCTGGTATTCAAGCTTCATGGTAATGCTGTTCTCTAGAAAAATCTATAAAATCAACATGTATTTATTAAATGCCTATGTCTAGCAGTCAGGCACTACCTACTTAGGAAGTATCCCAGGTGGCGCTAGTGGTAAAGAACCCACCTACAATGCAGGAGCCATAAGAGACGCAGGTTTGATCCCTTGGTTGGGAAGATTCCCTGAACAAGAGCAGTGCAACCCACTCCAGTATTCTTGCCTGGAGAATCACACTGACAGAGGAGCTTGTCGAACTACAGTCCATGCAGTCGCAAAGACTAGGACATGACTGAGGCAAGTTAGTACTAGCCATTTTAAAACATCAATGAACAAAAGAAAGAACAATAAAATAAAATCCCAGGGTCCTCATTTTAATGGGGATAGGAAATAAATTTTAAAAATCAATCAATAAACATAAACAAAGGATATAAGGAAGTTAGAAGACAAATGCCCTCAGTCAGAAACAGGAAAAGAAGAGCACAGAACAGGAACTACTGAAGAGGGAGCAATTTCATATACAGTGGGTAGTTGTGGCTCAGCTGGTGAAGAATCTGCCTGCAATGCAGGAGACCTGGGTTTGATCCCTGGGTTGGGAAGATCCCCTGGAGAAGGGAAAGGCTACCCACTCCAGTATTCTGGCCTGGAGAATCCCATGGACTGTATAGTCCATGCAGTCGCAGAGTCGGACATGACTGAGCGACTTTCACACACACAGTGTAGATCTTATTAAAAGGAATGGTTTAATTCCAAGCAAAACTTCAGCAGACTAGAAGGAGGTAAGTGACAGTTGTGTGGGTATTTCTGGAGAGTTGATTTAGGCAGAATTAGTGATTCAGGTAGAATCCTGAGGACAGAGGAACCTGTCAGGCTACAGTCCATGGGGTCACAAAGAGTTGGACATGACTTAGTGACTACACAATGAAAACAACATAATCATCCCTCCCCAATCGACCACAGAAATTATAGTTAAAATCAATTATGTGCTTTGTCCCTCAGTCATGAGCAACTCTGTAAGCTTAATAGACACAATGTTCTCTGCTAGTAACTGAAGACACAGGCATTATCTTTACACAAAGAATTCAGAATCCAGTTGTGAGACAATAAACCAGTAATTAGAATTTAACAAAATAAATGCTGTAACAATGCTCAAAACAAGTTCCTGTGAGATACACTAAAATGGCTGAGGGAAAAGTGCAGCTGTTATATTTAAGTTGAATCCTGAAGAATAAATATGAATCATTTTAAGAGAAAAAATTATAAATTCATTAAAGAAAAAAGATACCTCAGTTCAAAAATGGTACAAAGATATAAACAACAAACTCACAGAATGTGAAAATAGAAATGATTCATAAATATGAAAAGATTCTTGAGCCTAACCAGTAAAAAGGGAAATTCAAATTAAGACAACGTATGACTTTCAGGCTTCCCTGGTGGCTCCACAGTAAAGAATCTGCCTGCAATGTAGAAGACATGGGTTTGACCCCTGGAGGGGAAGGTCCTCTGGAGAAGGAAATGGCAATCCACTTCAGTATTCGTGCCTGGAAAATGCCATGGGCAGAAGAGCCTGGTGGGCTACAGTCCAAGGGTCACAAAAGACTCAGATACGACTCAGCGTCTAACCAACAACAGATGATTCTTTTAACCTATCGGTCTAACAAGCCTCCCAGCCTCTAATTCACCTTTCAGGAATCTATCTGAAAAGAATTTTCACATGAGTCTGCAATAACATTTACTTAATGACAGTGTCAGCAGCTTATTTACAGTAGCCTCAACCTGAGAAAATCTCATTGAACAAATTTTGATACAATGACTTGATGCAAAAGTACTCAGATAGGGTTTTGCTGGTGGCTCAGTGGTATAAAGAATCCATCTACCAATGTAGGAGACATGGGTTCAATCCCTGGTCGGGGTAGATCCACATGCCTCGGAGCAACTAAGCCCACACACCACAAACACTGAGCCTGTGCTCCAGAGCCCAGGAACTGCAGCTACTGAAGACCATGCACCTAGAACCTATGTTCCCCAACAAGAGAAGCCACTGCGATGAGAAGTCTGCACGCCACAATAGAGAAAAGCCCACACAGCAACTGACGACCCAGCACAGCCATAACTAATCGTTACAAAAATACTCAGAGTTAAAAGAGAGAGAGAGAGAGAGAGAGAGAGAGTTAGATGAACCTACTGAAATGAAAGGAGATGCTGAAATATGGCAAAAGCATACGTAGTTGCATTATGATTCCATGTAACAGCAGGAAGTGGTGGGTTACCCACACATAAAAATATGTCTGCATTGTTTATCTGTTGAAAGAAAAAATTCTCCATAGAACTGTTGATAGCGTTCATTCTTGGGAGATGGTAACAGAGAATGACTTTACATGATCTCTTCCCTATGGAAATATCTGTATTCTTTTGCTTGGTTCTTTGAGAAACATATCATTATTTTTTCAAAGAATTCTAACTACAATACTTCAAGAATGGACTATGGAAACCACAAACTATATCAAAATGAATTAATTTCATTAAACATTTTTAAAATGAGAGGGTAAGACATGAGCATTACCAATGTATCAAACTATCTCCACTTGGTGACTCAACATTGAATTACAAGATAATTTCTTACTTTCTCACAAACTTCACTTTTAAGTCAGATAGAGAAAGACAAATATATGATATCACTTAACACCTGGAATCTAAAGAAGTCATACAAATAAACTTATTTACAAGATAGAAACAAACTCACAGACATACCAAAAAACTCATGGTTGCCAAAGGGGAAGGAGGGATAAATCGGGAATTTGGGGTTACATACTTCTATATGTAAGACAGATAAACAACAAGGAACTATTGCATAGCAAAGGGAACTATATTCAACACCTTTTAATAGTCTTTAATGGAAAAAAAATCTGAAAAAGAATATATATAGATATACATATGCAACTGAATCACTGTGCTGTACACCTGAACCACTGTAAATTAACTGTATCTCAATTAAAAACAATTTAAAAAAAGAAGAGAGAAAAGTTCATTTTAAAACGTCCAAAAGTGAAATGGTATTATCAAAAACGGCAGAGTAAGGTACATCAAAGGTTGGGTGGTGGTGGTTTAGTCACCAAGTTGTGTCTGACTCCTGCGATCCCGTGAATTATAGCTTGTCAAGCTCTGTGGGATTCTCCAGGCAAGATACTGGAGTGGGTAGCCATTTCCTTCTCCAGGGGATCTTCCTGACCCAGGAATTTAACCCGGGTCTCCTGTATTGCTGCTGCTGCTGCTAAGTCACTTCAGTCGTGTCCGACTCTGTGTGACCCCATAGACGGCNGCATTACTGAATTAAAGTCAGTGGTTTTAAATTTTGAAGAGGAAAGAATTAGTTACAGAATGGCTTCTCACTACTGCTATTACTTAGAATATTAGCCAAGGAGAAGTCTGGCTCCAAATTAGTTATTTTTTTTTAATTGAAGGATAATTGTCTGTCTCTTATACACATCTCCACCAGGCTCCCCCGTCCCTGGGATTCTCCAGGCAAGAATACTGGAGTGGGTTGCCATTTCCTTCTCCAATGCATGAAAGAGAAAAGTGAAAGTGAAGTCGCTCAGTCTGTCCGACTGTTAGCGACCCCATGGACTGCAGCCCACCAGGCTACTCCGTCCATTGGATTTTCCAGGCAAGAGTACTGGGGTGGGGTGCCATTGCCTTCCCCGTCCTGTATTGCAGGCAGATGATTTACCAACTGAAGCATCAAAAAAGCTGGCAATACTGTCAAAAATCAACTTTTCCAGAACTCGAGAAACTAACAAAACCTGTAACAAACACGGGATCACATAATCAAAAAAATTTTTTTTAATTTTAAACAACTCAATTTCAGTAGGAACAGTAAGTTCTACGGTATTTTTATTTACCTATGTTACCTCCTCTGGTCCCCAGCTCAGCAGTGATACCAAATAGCTCTTATCCCCAGTTAACACGTAACAAAGCAAAAAAAAAAAGAAAAAAAAGATCTTACACAAGAAACTGTGGTTGGTTGTTCTGATCTGTCTGGTAGCTTACCTAGAGGATCAACGCAGAGAGCCTGCTTTCTCTCTCTTAATTCAGAACTCTCCCAAAACTAAAGCAGCTACCCAAGGGCATTTATAGAAAACATTTACAGGCAATTGTACTACACTAGTCCTTGCTGCCTGGGATAACTGATAACAGAAAAGGCAAAAAAAAAAAAAAAAAAACTAGCCAAAATCTTAGAAAACAAGCCAGGGAAATGATGCTTTTGGAAATAGAAACACTGAAAAGCTCAGGCACCTTTCTGGGAATAAGGAAGGCCATACACATGCTCTGGCTTCCCTGATAGCTCATAGGTGGTAAAGAATCCACCTACGATGCAGGAGACCCAGTTCAATTCCTGGGTTGGGAAAACCCGCTGGAGAAGGGAATGGCTACCCACTCCAATGTTCTTGGGCTTCCCTGGTGGCTCAGCTGGTAAAGAACCTGCCTGCAATGTGGGAGACCTGGGTTCAATCCCTAGGTTGGGACGATCCCTTGGAGAAGGGAATGGCCATCCACTCCAGTATTCTGGCCTGGAGAATTCCATGGACTGTATAGTCCAAGGGGTCACAAAGAGTCGGACACAACTGCGTGACTTTCACTACCATGCTCAGGCTGTGCACTTGCAGAGGAAAGACAAGGGAAAGGTCCTAAGTTCTCACTTCTGGTTGACTTTCAGGGTCTGCACAACAAGAAAAAGTGGCAGGGTTGAAAACTGCCTGGTTTAGCTTTGAAGACATTCCTCACAAGAAACCATGGAGGCTAGAGGGCAGTGGGACAAAATATTCAAAGTGCTGAAAGAAAAAACTGCCAGTTAATAATTATATTTCTGATTTAGCTATCCTTCAAAATGAAGTAGAAATCTCCCAAGGAAAATCCAGGACCAAAGGCTTCACTCCTGAATTCTACCAACATGTAAAGAAAAAAGTATCTATCGTTTTCAAATTTGGGGGCAAAAAATAGGAGAGAATCCCTCCCAATTTTTTCTATAACATTAGTAATACCCTGATACCATAGCCAGACAAAGATAAGAAAACTACACTAACATCCCTTGTGACCATAAATGCAAAAACTTCAGTAAAATACCAGTAAATGAAATTTACGAGCCATTCTTTTATTTTTGGGGTAAGTTTCAGTTGTTATGGCTCAAGAACTCAATGCAATACATACTTACAGAAAAAAGAGGGATGAAAACACGTCTATCACAGCTGACAGAGGAAAAAAAATATCTGACAAAAGCCAACACTCTTTCATAATATAAAACATTCAACACGCTAAAGAGAAATTCCTCTACATGATATGGGACATTTATGAAAAACACACAACTAACAGCTTAACAGTGGTAAAAGTCTGAAAGCTTGCATTCCAAGATGAGGAAGAAGTCAAGTATTTTTCACCTGTCATTGTATCTATTCAACAATGCAGTAAGGGTTCCAGCCACGAAACTAGGCAAGAAAAAAATTTAAAGATTCAGATTTTTAAAATAAAACTATCACAGATGACATGATCTTATACACTGAAAACCATCCCCATACACACCAACTATTGGAGCTAAAACCAAGTTCAACTAAATTGCAAGGTACGAGGTAACTATACAGAAATCAAGTTTTCTACCCATATACGCTTAAAATGGCAACCCACTCCAGTATTCTTGCCTGGGAAATTCCATGGATGGAGCAGCCTGCTGGGCTATAGTCCATGGGGTCGTGAAGAGTCTGAACACAACTAAGCGACTAAACAACAACACACTTAAAATTAACAATCTGAAAAGGAAATTAAAATAATTCCATACATAACAGTAACAAAAAGAATACTTAAGTATTTTACCAAAGAAGTGTAAGACTTTTACAAAGAAAACTACAAATCACTGTTGAATAAATTTAAGAAGAAATCTAAATAAATGAAAAGACATTTCACATTTATGAACTGGAAAATTTAATACTGTTAACTGACAGTACTCTCCAAATTACTCAATAGATTCCATATGATCCCTATCAAAATCCTATCTATTTTGAATAAATGATTAAACTAATCCTAAAATTCATATGGATTTACAAGGAACCATGTATAACCAAAACAATCCTGAAAAAGAAAAACAAACCGGAAGACTCACATTTCAAAACTTACTACAAGGTACACTAATCAAATATGCATATACATATAAATCAGTGCACTAGCACTGAAAGTCTACAAATAAAGCCATACATCTATGATCAATGGACTTCTGATAAAAGGTCAAGACCAATCCGTGGGGAGTGAAGAGTCTTTTTAACAACGGTTTTAGAACAATCAAATATCAAAATATCAGAGAATGAATTTCGACCCCTACTTCCCATCATATACCAAAACTAACTCAAAATTGATCAAAAATCTAAAAACCATAAAACTTCTAGAAGTGTAATTCATCACAATCATGGATTAGAGAGCAACTTCTTAAATACAATATCAAAAGTGAAAGCAATAAAAGGAAAAACAGATGACGATTTATTCAAATTTCAAAACTTTTCTGTATCAAAGTTAAATATCCAAAACCTGAAAACACAACACACAAAATGGGGGAAAACATCTGCAAATCATATATCTAAGAAGGTCTAGTATCTGGAATGTGCAAAGAACTACCACAACCCAACAGCAAAAAAATGATACACAGCCCAATTAAAAATGGACAGTCATTTCTCTAAAGAAATTATAAAAATGGCCAATAAGCACTTAAAAAATGTTCAACATTATTAGGGAAATGAAAATCAATACCACACAGAGGGACTTCCCAGTGGTTAGGCAGTTTTATTGCAGGGAGTGCCAGTGTGACAGTCAGGAAACTGAGATCCTACATGCCACACATTGAGACAAAAAGAGAAGGAAAACACACACACACAAAATAACAAGTGCAGGCAAGGAAGGGGAGGAATTGGAACTCTCAGACATTGGAAGTGTATGTATACAATAGTACAACCACTGTGTATAACAACTTGACTAGACGGACCTTAGTCGGCAAAGTAATGTCTCTGCTTTTTAATATGCTGTCTAGGTTGGTCATAACTTTTCTTCCAAGGAGTGTCTTTTAATTTCACGGCTGCAGTCACCATCTGCTGTGATTTTGGAGTCCCCAAAAATTAAGTTTGATACTGTTTCCACTGTTTCCCCATCTATTTCCCATGAAGTGATGGGACCGGATGCCATGATCTTTGTTTTCTGAATGTTGAGCTTTAAGCCAACTTTTTCACTCTTTTTTTTCCACTTTCAAGAGGCTGTTTAGTTCCTCTTCACTTTCTACCATAAGGGTGGTGTCATCTGCATATCTGAGGTTATTGACATTTCTCCCGGCAATATTGATTCCAGCTTGTGTTTCTTCCAGTCCAATGTCACATAATTTAAATAAACAGCTGAACATTGAGACATCTACAGCCCTGTCCATACAATTCTCAAATATATAATATGAGGCTCTACTTGGATTTGCCATTCACTCAATAAACCTGGTCACATTTGCCAAAAAATCAAAGGATTGTAATAAAAAAACAAGGAGACAGATATGTTCTGAAAGGTCTGGCAGTCCAGCGGTTAAGGCTCCATACTTCCATTGCAAGGGGTGGAGGTTCAATCCCTGGTCAGGGGACTAAGATTCCCCATGCCACGTGATGGGGCCCAAAACTTTTCAAAAAATTTAATAAATTTTAAAATGTACCAAATAAAACATTCCTTAATAGGAATCACAGGCAACATAATAGAGATCAAATGAGGGAGGAGGAAAAAAACAGTATCTAATTGATAAATATATATTTATTCTTGCTGGTTTCTTTAGGTTTTCTAACATTGTCTCCATTATTTAAGTCAATTTCTTTTTTGTTATTACGGGTTTAACAGTTGAATGGTGGTTCTCTCTCTACTATGTTCTCAAATTTCTGTTCAAAATTCTTGTACCAAAAAAAAAAAAAAAAAACACAACAGTTNACATTGTCTCCATTATTTAAGTCAATTTCTTTTTTGTTATTACGGGTTTAACAGTTGAATGGTGGTTCTCTCTCTACTATGTTCTCAAATTTCTGTTCAAAATTCTTGTAAAAAAAAAAAAAAAAAAAACACACAACAGTTTACCAGTAATGATACTAAGTAAACAAAACACACATTTAGAAACCTACAATATAAAAATGTATAATTAACTTAATAATATCTATCTTTAGCCAGATATTCTGTGGTATTCAGGAAGTCCTATGGTGTAGCCAGAGCCATGTTCTTATAACTCTAGCAATAATTATTTATAAGGCAAAATTACAGTCAGGATTCTTTTTACAAGTGGACCTTTACTATTTCATAAAAAATTCAGCTACTGTATATGGTACTCTAACTTGCAAGCCATCATATGTCACATAAAATGATTCCCCAAAGGATAACATAGATTTGAATAAAAACTTAAATATATGCAAATTCAAAAAGATTAATTTACTCTACATTTTAATACTGCCCAAGGGTAGACGGCAATGCTCTCCTTCAGGTTCAACTTAATTTAACATCAAAGGAAATAATTTTACTTTGTACAAAAGCCAAAATTCAATAACAAGTAAATTATAGCATACACGTAGGGAATATTTTGTGATTTGTTTTATTTTCCAGCTCTAACTGACTGAAAATAAAAGTACATTTTATTATACTTCTGCGAAATACTCCAGTATCATCTGAACTAAAATCATTTATAAATGATTTGGCAGATGTAGAACATAGGATGTACCTGTTAGTATAACAGTATCAATGAAGAGGGTTTTTTCTCTTCTGTTTTTTTCAACTTTGAGATATTTCTAACAGGTTAATATAGAAAACAGGAAATATCCATGGATCCATTTCATCAAACACAATTCATCAAAACATACCATCATACTGTATTTGCTTCAATTATTTTTTTAAAGAGATCAATAGATTTTATGTAACTTTAAGCTATTTTGGGAGCTCATTAAAATGTCAATGAAAATGAACAATAAAAGTATAATCTTCCTTGTGATTTATATCACTACAAATTTATTTAAACTTTGCCTAAAATAAAACAGCTCAATAAAAGTAATGTTAGAATTACCTAATAACTTCTGGATTTACTTCATGTTTTTGAAATATCACTAAACCTACATTTTAACAGTTAAGTTGGTGAAAATAAAATAATTTATTTAACAAATGCCTATTTCACATATCCAGAAGTCCAAGTCAGAACATATGTTCATTTTACAGAATAGGTTTAAAACTATCAATTCAAACATTACTCTCTAGGGAAAAATAAATCCTAATGTAACTAGTGGGATAAACAACTCATTAAAACTCAACTTGGACAAACTCCAGGATAAATTTAAGGAAATAGCAACATGTAGGTCTTGATTGTGCAGTAGCAAAGATTGAAAATGAATATGCCCTAATTAACAAACACTTTAAAAGATTCTGTCTGTATCATTTGCTGACAAATTACAATACAGAGCTGATAAAATTTTTGGACCAATCTGACATTTCTGTAAAGAAAATTCTTCCTTCAAAATTTTAAATAAAAAACATGGAAGTGGCTTTAACTACTCATGCAAAGGAATTAAACAATCCACTCACATTCATAGCAATACTATAAAATTTTTGCCATACGTACACTTCAGGAACAATCATCCATTCTTTTAAAATCAACACACCTCACGCAACTGAAAGAATATCCTCAACAACAGCTGGATCTAAAGATTTATACAGAGTCCCCAAATGCAAGGTCTGAACCTACAAGTTGGTTCCAAAAATGTATTTTTGTTATTACTCATATCCTGTACAGTAAAATAAGATTAGATCACTTTTTCCAAAATAAAATGAGTACAAAACTCACTAATTCAACTGAGAAATGAAAGCAGTTTTAAAAGCTAAGAAACTTGTATTTCATTCAGCACAAAATGACTCTTTAACTTACACAATATATCAACACTCATGGATGAGAAAAAACTTTTTTACCTAAATGGTAGGTAAAATGAAAGGATAAAGTTCCTCTTTCCTCCTCCTTCCCACTCCACTCCCCACAATAACCACTTTTCATAAATTCAGCAAACAGACCTACAGGCCTCTGTCTCTTTCTGATTCATAGACATATTTGTAATTTTAATGAAGATATACATATATATATATGTCATATATGCATATATTTATATAAGCCTGCTTTTTATGACTGAGCAACATATCTCAGTGATCAAGATCTTTTTACATAACTACATACTCTTCCACATTGGTCTTTTTAACGCATACTTGACATTCTGTTGTTTGAATCAAGATTTACATTCATTAGCCAGTGTATCACTTTCTCAATATCCCTATAATATTAACTGCTATATTTATTTAATTACAACCATTTGAGCATTTTCACATAGCTGCAAAATACAAATTATATTCTATTGAGATATGAGAACATTTTATCATTTTCCAAATTTTTGAAATTATATTTGGAACTTAAATATGAGATGACAAATGGACAGAGAAAATCAGAAGTAAATGTTGTCTATCACTAAAATTAAAAATTAATGAATGCCTTATTATAACATATAAAGTTCAAAATCTTACAATGAACTACAAGTGGTAGCAACCCAACAAAATAGAAAAGAGAAAAATGCTGTTTCTTCAATAATCTCATCATCTCTCACACGAGTTAATTCAATATAGACAGTTCACGTACTTTAGCAAAAATGTTTACTTACGAAAAAAGAGAAGTGTGTTCATGTAATATATCCTTATACATAATTAAAAACATTCAAATATTATTTTGAGAATTCTGATTAAAAAAATCACTAACATTTTAGTTCAATTTCATTAATTAAAGTCATTGGTTTTTGCTCTGGCCAAGAGCACATTTTACATATATTATGTAAGAAAAAGGATACAAATTTGGTCATCAGAAAAAAAGCATACAAACTAAAATCTTGATCAAAAAATCAAAAACCACTAAAATGGCTGAAGAAATTAGCAACTGCATGTCAATAAGTATTTACTTATATTTACCATAGTTTCAAGGTTTTGAAGATTAATGACCTCCATAGAAAAAGAGATGGTCCTTACTGAACTTAATGTAAAAAGGGAAAAAGCTATTAAATAATCACCCCCCCCAACAAAAAAAGTGTAAAAACCACTCCTCTGAAAAGTACGATGCAAAGCAGGAAAAATAATCTGTTAAAAAATATAATAGGGGGATGATCCAGAGAAAATACCAGTTGAGTCAGTATCTGAGGAGTGAGTAAAAATTATTTAGGCTACTGACTACTGAGACAATATGGTGAAAGACTTGGCTTAAAAAAAAAAAAAAAAGGACGGAAAAAGGCAAGAAGCTGGGAAGGGATAAAGACGAAGATACTCAGATGAATCCAGACAGTTAAGAAGGGGCCAGACAACAGTGGATATCATTGAAAGTTTTAAATGTTCTAATCTTTACAATAAAAGCTATGAGAAGCAAAGTGTTTTAGGCAGGAAAACGACATAAACAGAACTCTCTTCCAAAATCAAATTACACATATTTGGCTTCAGATGTATATATTAGCTGGTAACTGAGAGTGAATGAAGGTCACTCAGTCGTGACCTCATGGACTATAGTCCGCTGGGCTCCTCTGTCTGTGGAATTCTCCAGGCAAGAATAGTGGAGTGGGCAGCCATTTCCTTCTCTAGGGGATCTTCCCAACCCAAGGATCAAACCCAGGTCTCCTGCAATTCTTTATCATCTGAGCCACCAAGGACTAAGAACTCCTCTCTAAATACTTAGAGAATCAAGAAAGAAAATGAAAAGACCCGTATCCTACTCATATTGGGACACGAAGGCCTACAACACAACAGTTCGCACCTGACAGATACCAAAAAATTATTTTTAAAGCAACTGAATGGGACTTCTCTGGTGGTCCAGTGGCAAAGACTCTGAATGCTCAATGCAGCAGGCCTAGGTTCGATCCCTGGTTGAGGAACTAGATCACGTGTGCTGCAACTAAGACTCATTACAGCCATATAAGCAAAAAATTAAAAAAAAAAAAAACAGTTGAAACTTACAAAGTGCTGATAATTAACAGATTCATCTATGAAAATGGAAATATTTTTAAAGTTATAAATTATAATGAAGAATACAATCAAAGTCATTATCAAAAACTCGTTATTACCAACTACTATTAATAGCTCCATCACCAACACTAAACTAGACCTCTAGAACATCTAGAACAAGTGGATTTCTAGATATGGCAGATTTCATCTCTCTCAATTCATTGCATCATCTTTCCTAGTCATCCATTTCCATATCTATAAAAGTTCAGTCCGTCAGTCAGTCAGTTCAGTCGCTCAGTAGTGTCCGACTCTTTGCAACCCCATGAATCGCAGCACGCCAGGCCTCCCTGCCCATCACCATCTCCCAGAGTTCATTCAAACTCACGTCCATCGAGTCAGTGATGCCATCCAGCCATCTCATCCTCTGTCGTTCCCTTCTCCTCTTGCCCCCAATCCCTCCCAGCATCAAGGTCTTTTCCAATGAGTCAACTCTTCACATGAGGTGGCCAAAGTATTGGAATTTCAGCTTCATCATCAGTCCTTCCAATGAATACCCAGGACTGATCTCCTTTAGGATGGACTGGTTGGATCTCCTTGCAGTCCAAGGGACTCTCAAGAGTCTTCACCAATACCACAGTTCAAAAGCATCAATTCTTCAGCACTCAGCTTTCTTCACCGTCCAACTCTCACATCCATACATGACTACTGGAAAAACCATAGCCTTGCCTAGACGGACCTTTGTTGGAAAAGTAATATCTCTGCTTTTCAATATGCTATCTAGGTTGGAACATACCTGTTTTTTCTCCATCCTCTTCAAAAGGCAACTGATTTTAAAATATTTATAAAATTAATTAAATTCTAGTTTGGCTCATTTTAAGTAGCATTCATTGAAAGTCAACTATACGCTCTTGGGGTATAGGGTATAAACACAAATGTGAAAAGCAAAACCAGTCAAGATGCAAAAATGATATATAATGACAAGACCAGGCATTTTCAAAGTGAGTTAACTCACCTATATCTAATAATAAAAAAAAAAAAAGGTGGGGGGGAAGCCCAAGAATACTAGGGTGGGTAGCCTATCCCTTCTCCGGCAGATCTTCCTGACCCAGGAATCAAACCAGGGTCTCTTTACCAATTGAACTATCAGAGAAGCCCCAATTAAAAAAAAGAAAGAAAGAAAGAAAGAAAATGACCCCACTACCAGCTGTTCATCTCCCTGAAACAGACAACTCTGATACAGATTAAATTCTGTATTTGTGAGTTTTAATACTAATAATCACAGAGCAAGAAGGAGCCCAAATACCAACCCCACCGTTATAATTTCCCAAAAATTATGGTAAAGGTTTATGTCTAATAAGATTGAAGAAGAGGTTAATGACACAAAGGACACTCTTAGAACATCACAGTTAACAGCGGCAATTGTAACAAGGTTGTGAAACTCCTCATCCAACTCATGAATTTAAATATCTCTGGATAATAGTAAGGATGGTTATTTGTAAGTCTGACTACATTTTACTCAGGAAAAGAAAGCCACACAGAGATGTAGAATAAGAGATAAGCTAGTTGCTAACACATGCTGTGTGTCAATGATGATCTTCAAAAACATTATGGTAAGTAAAAGAAGCCAGAAATAGGATATCACATTTTGTATGATTCTATTTACATGCCAGTAAAGATAAATATATGGAGAAAGAAAGTAGATTAGTGATTACCTAGGGTTGGAGATGGGGATTAAATGTAAATGGACATAAGGGATCTTACTGGAGGAATGAAAGTGTTCTAAAACTGACTTACGTTAACAGTTGCACCACTCAGTAAAGTTACTAGAAATCACTGGATTGTACACTGAAAAAGCGTGAATTTTATGCTATATGAAGTATACCTCAATAAAGTTTTGTTTTATTTTATTTATAAATTAAATACAAGTTTGCAAAGTTATTTTCGTAAAAGGAGGTTTAAGGACGCAATCTTAACACCAACTTGCAATATACTCATCACTGGTGGAAAGAACTGCTAATTTGGGGACTAGATTCAAATAGACCTAAAACTGAATTCTAGCTTCACTATTTATATGTATAAGCATTAAGAAGCTAAGGCAAAGAAAGATATGTATAAAACGTGTACAGTAGTATCTATCTCAGAGGGTTATATGAAGATTAAAGAGATAGTGCATATAAGACTCAGCACTGCTCCTAGCACACATATGCTATTATTAAGTCTGTGTTATTAAAGCTCTCTCACAAATTTCTCAGACACATAAGTTGAAAAATAATTCCATACATGAGTTTTCAAATACAACTTACATGCAAATTAGAAATACAAGTACTTCCCAATGAATATAGAAAGTTAACTGTTAGCATGAGCTGTGATGATGAAGTAATGATATTCTGAAAGTCCTGCCCAAAAAATTAACCTCAGGAATTTGTAATCAAAGAATGTATCTTCACATGAACATATTTAATACTTTATAATAAAAAAAATTTTAATCAGAAAGACCTTACAGATTGTTGAGATATATTTACACTAAACATTATAATGTAGAAAAGTGGAATTAAGACTATAAAGCAAAAATGCAATTAAGTATCTGTACTTATAAATAGGTCTTAAAGGCCTTAACATAAATCAACCTCCATAAATATTGGAGATTATATACATGTTAAAATAACTGCTGAGAAATCAAATTTTTAGAAAAGCTAACACTAAGTCCATAATTATCAAATATACTTTACAAATCGTTCAATAATAAATGAAGATGTTTTCAAAAGCTGGAAAATGGAAAAACAATAGATTCAATTTATTAATTCAATTAGTCCTCATTTATCTGTGGGAACCTATATTTCAGTTCCAATCACCATTTGCTTTACTACTAATTAGATGATTTTCATTTCAAACATAAATCATATATAAAATTAAACAGAAAAATACTGAATAATGTTAAAATATTATGCATCTCCTTCCAAGGCCCAAAACAGCAAAAAGGACAATTTTATAACTAGATTTTAGTTATATTATATATATATATATATTTTTAATCAGAAAGACCTTACAGATTGCTGAGATATATTTACACTAAACATTATAATGTAGAAAAGTGGAATTAAGACTATAAAGCAAAAATGCAATTAAGTATCTGTACTTATAAATAGGTCTTAAAGGCCTTAACATAAATCAACCTCCATAAATATTGGAGATTATATACATGTTAAAATAACTGCTGAGAAATCAAATTTTTAGAAAAGCTAACACTAAGTCCATAATTATCAAATATACTTTACAAATCGTTCAATAATAAATGAAGATGTTTTCAAAAGCTGGAAAATGGAAAAACAATAGATTCAATTTATTAATTCAATTAGTCCTCATTTATCTGTGGGAACCTATATTTCAGTTCCAATCACCATTTGCTTTACTACTAATTAGATGATTTTCATTTCAAACATAAATCATATATAAAATTAAACAGAAAAATACTGAATAATGTTAAAATATTATGCATCTCCTTCCAAGGCCCAAAACAGCAAAAAGGACAATTTTATAACTAGATTTTAGTTATATTATATATATATATATAAGACAATATAAACTGCCTCTTAAAGCAGTTTTTCTCTCCTTAAGATTCCTTTAACATACTGTGTATTCTCTGCTGCTGTATTAGGTAAGTAGCATCTCTAGCCAGGGCCCTGCAATGCATACGGCACACAATGGGCATTCATCACTTATCTGTGGGATAGATCTGAATGAATAAATAAAAAACAATCTTTGCACAAAGGCAGATAAACATAGTGAAAAACCTCATTGGTGTTTTTAAAAACTTGTAGCAAACTGGGGAATACTCTTCAAAAACTGAGGAAAACACATATCCTGTCTAATCTGGTCAGCCTTCCCTGCTTTAATCAACTCAATAAAGACAAAAAAGAAAAATTAAACACTTTTTAAAAGTTAGTAGAAGACAAAAACAGTATGAGCAAGAAAAAAAAGATTCTAAGAAATATGCAAAGAAATGCTTGATTTATAATAAAAAGATGGGCAAGTCACACAACACAGACTCCCATAAGACGAAAGATTAAGCTACATCATGCACAGAGCATCCAGCATGAGTCCACTGTTGTACGCCTGACCTGAGATTACAGTTCATATAAAAATACAGCACCTCAGTACACAGTATTAGTAAGACCTAACCATTTGCTACAAAGGATGTTATTATAAGAAAAAAGAAAAAAATTCAGCCAGTTACCCAAATCAAAAGAAAAAAACTATAATGAGAACAGTTTGTGCTATGAACTTTCCAAATCAAATTTACCATATGATGTAATGATCACATGGACTATTTTCACTGTCATCATGCTTAAGGATCTCTAATGCATAAACTAATGAGATTTTTTAAAAACGCATATTTTGTTTCCTTCAAACCTATAAAATGTGGACTTACTCCTTGCTTAGGGTCTCACAAAATATGATTCTTGTGTGTCTAATCTAAATTTTTGATAGACCCAAAAAAAAGAGTATTTTCTAAGGAAATTAAAAGTTCACACTCAAAATCAATCTATGAATTGAGCCAAGACAAACGAATATTGCTGTATGTCTTACTCTCAAACTTCCCTAAGCTTCTTCAAAAGATCCATAATTTTTTAAGAACTGTATAGCTATTTGAAATAAAGTACCACTTTCAGATGCCATTCACACACTTCAATAAATTTGAATCTTACTTTGATGAAGAAAGTACACTTTGAATTAAAAACCTGTTATCAGCAATGTGTGTCCATTTCAAGAGGATGTGACAGAGCTTCAAAGCAAACACTGCTAGATCTTTTCAGAGTCTAACATATGAATCCCAGATATTTAGCTACGTGACCACACACATCTCAGTGTTCAGATCTGCTTAGACTTGTTAAAACAAATTCTCTAGCATCAGATTGTTAAACTCAGTGTTAATCTCTATCACTAAAGAAATAATCTTGTAGTAAGTGTCTTGGCTGAGCTAACTTACCATGTAATAAAACCTCAAAGAGCTATATTTCAATATTCTCTTCAGTTTCAAATTGAATAACAATTAACAATAGGCCTGTGATAGTATTTTTTTAATGAATAATACTCCCCAAAATAATTTGGATTCCTGCACCATTACCTATTTTTTAAAAGTTTCCATAATTAGTAACTCCTATTCCTAATAACAAAAAGGTGACAAAATAAATATGTATATGGATTTCAAATGACATATATATATGTCAACCCAGAATGGGAACCATGAGGTGTTTATAAATTCATGTTAAAAACAGGTACTAAGATCCCAACCTTCTTACTATTTTTTTAAAACTTCTGTTTCCTCCTAAAGACTATTCTGAATGAAATAAAGTAATCAGCTGAATGGTCATTTAATTTAACTGACTGTTCATCTGTTTTAATTTTGATTCTATTTTGCAGTACTGAGCTTGTCTATAATCTAAAGATTTGTAAAATCTATGGCAAGCACTATATCTACCTTTTGAAGAACTTAACAAATATATATCTTTAAAACATGTTTAAAATGAGAAAATTAAACAGAAAACTATCTCCCTATATCACAGAAAGGTATAAAATCATTCTGCAGAAAAACAATTATAAGTAATAATTTCACAGACAGTAAAAGCAAAAAATACTGAAAAGATGAAATTGTAAACAACCCAAAGAAACTTGTAAACAACCCTAACAAATTCAGCTCTTTCTTCTCTTACCCAAATTAGGTAGATTTATTCTAAAGAAACAAAATTAACACTTCTACTTGCTTAAGCTATACCAATTCTTAAGAAAATATGTGTCAAATCTGAAAGTTAAAATTTCAAACAAAAAGCAAATGATATAAGAGAGATAAACTCAGCTTCTGGCTTTGGAGTTAGATTAACGTAGAGACAACTTAACATTAAAAAGCAAGAGTCCAACAGAATTGGAGAAAAACTTTACAGAAGAACATCTATATAACAGGGGATTAATATACAGAATATAAGGAACACCTACAACTCAACAATAAAAACTGTCCAATTTAAACACAGGCAAAGGACTTAAACATATATTTCTCCAAAGACGATTATAAATGGCCAGTAAACACTTGAAAAGATGGAGGCATATAAGGAGGTTGCATGAAACAGATAAAAGGGATTCAGAGGTACAAGCTTCCAGTTATAAAATAAATAAGTCATGGAGATGTATATACAGTATAGGGTATACAATCAATAATAATGTAAAAACTTTATATGGTAACAGATGGTTATTAGACTTAATCAAGATCATTTCATAATTAAAATGTTGAATCACTATGTTTTACACCTGAAAGTAATATAATATTGTATGCAAAATTACTTCAAAAAAATCTCTAATCATTAGAGAAATGCTAATCAAAACCATAGTGAGATAAATTTCACATTCAATATGATGGCTATTATAAAAAAAATGGAAAAAAAAACAAGAGTTGGTAATGATAGAGAAACTGGAACCTTGTGCATTGCTAATGAGAATGATATGATGGTGCAGTCACTGAATACCAATTTCTCAAAAAATTAAACATAGAATTATCATATGATTCAACAATTCTACTCCTATGTATATACCCAAAAGAACTGGAAGAATGGACTCATATAATTTGCACACTCATGTTCATAGTAGCATTATTCACAATAGCTAAAAGGTAGAAATAACCCAAATATCCATTGATGCATGAACAGATAAACAAAATGTGACATTTACATACAATGAAATGCCTTCTCTCTCTCTCTCTCTCTTTTTAGTCGCTAAGTCGAGTCCAGCTCTCGCAACCCCATGGATTGTAGCCTGCCACGCTCCTCTGTCCATGGGATTCTCCAGGCAAGAATACTGGAGTTAGTAGCCATTTCCTTCTCCAGGGGATCTTCCCCACCCAGACATTGAACCACAGTCTCCTGCATTGCAGGCAGATTCTTTAACTGAACTATGAGGGAAAAAATGGAATGAAAAAGAAGGAAAAGAAGGAAGGGATGGTGGGAGGAAGAGGGGAGGGGAACAAATATAGGCTACAGCATGGATGAACCTTGAAAACTTTATGCTAAATGAAGTATGTCAAATGCAAAAGGACAAACATTCAATGATTCCATTTACATATGGTATCTAAAATAGTCAAATTCATAGGGACAGAAAGTAAAATAGTAGTTACCAGGAGCTGAAGGGAGTAATGGGAGTTACCTTTTTAATGGGTACAGAATGTATGTAACATTTCTGGAGAGTGGTAATATGAATGGTGGTTAACAGCAGCACAATGATATGAATGTACTTAATGCCACAGAACTGCACACTTACAAATGGATAAAATGATAAACTCTATGTTAGGCATATTTCACCATGATAGAAATTAAAACAATAGTAATTCTTAAGGTGTTGTGATACACTTGAAAGAACTCTGAATCAAGAAAATGAAAATCAAGTTCAGGTACTGATATTAACTGTGTGCTCTTAACTAAGTAATTTGACCTCGCTGGGATTCAGTTTTTCATCTTTGAAATAAGAAGATTGTAGTAGATGATGTTGGTTTTTCAGTTAGAAACATTTCATGAAAGAATATTCCAGACACCAGAAGAACAAAAGCTGAAAATCAGGCTGTTGCCACTCAAATGGAAATAAGAGAATTAACATCTCAGTTACATCTTACCAGTTACATCTTACATTCTGTCACAGACAATATTAATCACAAAAGCAGATGGGATTATAATAAATACAGCTTTGGAAACAAAGGAACAAAAAAGATCTATCTAGAATAACATTAAAAACACCCAACTCTTATGTTTTCTGTGGCCTCAAACTGGGTAGTTGAGCAAACACTGTTTTTAGCCCTGTGGGATGGGTTACTTACTCCGTTTACTAATAAATGTAACAGGCATTTTTGTTAGAGCTAAAAGCACTAATTCATACGGCAGAAAAATGGCTGCTTCAGTTTCTATTTCAGGGAAGCAAATGATCAGTTATCTGCCCCACCTCTCCTCATCGATACCATGAACCTGCTAGCACCAAATCATGTATTTTCTATTTAACACTGAACTTAAACACAGATTCCACAGAAGTATCTTCCTCCCACAAATAAACTGCTCAACAACTTCACTAGCCAAAACCATGATACCTTTGGCATTGGACTAAGAATGGATACTTAGAGGAATCCCTAAACTTGTAAAGAAATATGTGTTTTCCCCCATTACTACGAGTATGAAAATGGTTCATGATATAAACCAGCAAGCAATAATTATGAAGAAAGAAGAAACAAGAAAACAGATTTCGATTCAATATAAGAAAGAGCTTTAGAGCTGCCCAACAATGACTATGGCTGCCTCAGAAAGTAGCTAACCCCCCGTACATAAAATGTTCAATCATAGATGACCATAAATCAAAGCTATGCCATAAATATGACTCAGAAATTGACCTAATACCTCATATTTCACCTAACCCTAATAACTCCAATTCTCTGAGATTAGCAGCACAACAGTATCTGTTTACCATTAATTGCTACTAGGAAAATTCATATTAGCTATACTATCATAACTAGCCTCTCTACATGTGGAAATCTGTATTAACTATAAGGCAAGATAATTAACAAAAGATAATGTAAACCTTCACTCCTTTCAGGTAAGGTAGGGATCAAGGACTTTGGAATTAAATAACCCTCCATGAGAATCCTTGTCTAGGAACTGTGCGACTTTGGACAAGTTATGTAACCTCTCTGAGCTTTAGTTTTATAAGAGGGAACATCAATCTCACAGGGTTGTTAGGAAAGCGTTGTTAGACTAATTACCTAACACTCTATAAAAAAGTACAGTATTCTCTTTCAACTCCCACCCATTCTTTAATAACCTGCCTAAAAGTTACCTTCTCCATAAATTTCTAAGCCATTCCAATTTTTCACTGAACTTACAAATTTATGAGTAAGATCATATTTTTGAACCCACAATTATAGGAGAAAGTGAACTCAAAACTGTATTATGGTTGTAGTTTAATAAGCTGGATCAAAAAGAAATGGGACTAATCAACATTTGATTAACTCTAAAACTATTTTTAAGTGTTCACATGGAAAACGTAGACATCCTCACTTGTGTACAAGCCTAAAGTAACTTTCCAAGTTCTTCCCCCACTGTATTCATTCACAGATTTAATGGACTAATAACCCGTACTGTTCGACAATGTTGTCACCTAGAAGCCTCTACACCCTAACTAGCCTTTCAAGAATTGGATATCTAACTGGTTCAGCCATTAAAACCCAATTCTAATATCTCTTCTCTGAAGTTACTTAGAGAAATTCTCTAATTTCTTTAAACAAGACATTCTGCTTAAGCCTCAATTTTGCAATTTAATGACAACTGTTTTCACATGTGTCTAGTGTCCTTCCCTACTAGATTGTAAGTTTTTATGGTGAGGAGATAAGTTTCAACTTCACTATATTATAATTTACTATTTCCTCAATCCCAACACTTAGCACACTGACTATCAAAACACAGAAAAATATTTAATGTCATCAAATGTCCCTTAATACAACTGAAATGTCTTAAAGGAAAGGAAAAAAATGGCAAAGGAATAAAAAAGAAATTGACACAAACTGCAAGTACTTATTTTTAAATTAAAACTGCAGATCAAGAATGTGTAGATTGTCAGTGTTCATGTAATGGAACACTGTATACTGACAAAAGCCAACAGTCTAAAGTCACATTACATAGGATAGATGAACCTCACAAATTTAAGTATGATTCTATTTACATTAAATCCGATAATATACGCTATTAGAAATCAGGATAATAGCTAATACTGTAGGAGGATGGAAGAGAGAGGCTTTCGGGATGCTGATATTTTGTTTCTTGAGCTGGTTACCAAGCACTCACTTCAGTTATGAAACACCATAATATATGTACTTTTCTATAAGATATTAATATTTCAGTCAAAACATTTAAAAGAGTTGAAATGTATATCATTTCTCTTTTTTGAGAAAAACGGCAATGCTAAGAATACATCTAAAAGCCTAAAATCGTCATCACTGTAGAAATTTTTAAAATAACTATAAACAGTAGACCAATGCTTAATTCTGCTAGCAGTAACAATGCTCATACTTTATTGCCCTTTAATCAATCGCTTACTGCCCTTTTTTAAACAACTCATAACTGAAAAATGAGTCAAGTGAAAATTTAAATTAACTGTTCAAAATGTATCCCATTAAATATTATTGGTCACTGTTTTTGCCACTACATCCTATACATTTCAATCCTGTTTCAAGAAACTAAAAGAACTAAAGTTTACCTGATACAAAATAATACAAAAGCTTTTCTGAAAAGCTTATTTTTATATGTTTGAAAACTCCATAATATAGAATAAAAGATACAATAAAACCAAAATATTTTGGGAAAAAAAATCTAACAAACTAAAGTTTTGTAATAGCTTGCTCATTGAGATTAAAATATTTTACCATGAATATTAAAATGGAAGATAACCTTTTTTCAATGTTACTTAATTCACATATTTTTAAAATTACCAGACCTGATTAAATATTATTAGTTTCAAGATTCATATAAAATTAACATCCCAATTTAGAAATATTTTAAAAAGAATAAACTATTTTGCTGACTTAAATAAAATCTAGATTTACATTAATAACATACCAAGTAAAAATTTTTCAGTGTACTATAAAATGCCTTTGTTTCAAAAGCTATGGCCTGCAGTGAATATGCTCTTCTCATTATTGCATGAAATACAAGTAGAACATGATAAATATGCCTTAAGAAATTCTGGAATGTGAATTTTAAAAAACCAAACAGCTTGTATTATCTGAGGAAGGGAGAGACTGTGAATGGGGACAGACTTGACATAATCCTCACTCCCTGCAACCATTAAACGAAATTCTCAGTTCTCCTATGATTTCTATTCCATAGAAGTATTATATGATATATTTTATCTGGTACTTTATATGCTTCATTTACCTAGGATATATCTCAACTTACTGACTTTTGTATTGATTACTTTCCATTAGAGCTGCTAAAAATTATAGTTTATTTTGTATTTGCTACAGAAAACAACTTAAAGAAACTATTTCAAAACAACATATTTTCGTAAAGCATAGCAAAAAATACCACTGAAATAACAGAGAAGTGGTCTTAACTGCACAAAAGCAAATCACATCCAAATAAATATTAGCATTCTGTGATCTCATGCTTTTAGTATTTAATTGGAATATTTTCATTCAGATGTCAGCAGATATATCTTAAACCAAATTTGGCAATATTCAGAGTAAAATCCTTAAAATCAGCACACATCCTTAAAAATAAGCCTTACCTATTTAAATATTCATCTTTTTTCATATAAAGTCTATAACTCACTTTGGAAATTTTGGCTGCTTTATTTTTAAAAACAAGTATTTTCTACAGTAAATACTGCACTATCTAATAAAATTTTAGTGTCATGAATAATAAATCAGCAGATACAAGAATCTATTAAAGTTAATATCAACTTATCAACTGGGACATATCCAATGGCATTTTGTAATAGATCAGAATATATAATTCTTGGCTCAAATGCAACATATAAACACCAATACAAAGTTGAAAAGTACACTTTCTCACAATATAATAAATGCCATATGAGGCATATGGACAAGGCATAATATGCCATATGAGGCCTAAGGACAAAATTAAACATATCAAGAAAAATTAAGAATAAAATCATTTAACTGATTTAATTTATAGAAAAACTGGCTCCAAGACTCAGTTTACTTTACGTTCTGTATCTTTTCAATTTTCTGAATCAATAGGCAAATTCCTTTGAAAATGTTATCATTTACTTTACAAATTTCATTTTAAAAGTTATATATTATTCAAGGAAATATATCTTTAACAAATCAAGCACTTTAAAGAAGTCAAATCTATTTTTTGAAAGGTATGTTGCTTTTCATAAATAACTAATGAAAGTAAAATCCTACAATAATAAGCTTGCTAATTAGGATAAAAAAAGCAAAGATGTATTTCAAATAACTGAAATAATTCAAATTTTAAAATATAGAAATATTTCACTAGTATATAATTTCATATATTTTCATCTTATTTCATACAGTTAAACAATCATTTCTTTAACATTAAAAGCACTGCTTTCAATTGAAGGAAAAAAGGTATGATTAGTAACTACTGACTCTCTTTCTATAAACCTCTTTTAATTCAGGAAGAACGACCTCCAAATAAAGGAATCCAGTACTAAATGAAAGTAAAAGCTAAAATCAGTTTCTGCCCAAATGCAGTGACTGTACACAGACACATCAAAAATACTAGATTTATGTCATAAGAATAAATGACATAATCACTTTTCTCAGTGGTTAGGAATATACATGAAATTGGTATTTAGTTGAAATATCTTGGTCTTGTTATTAATTTGCAATTTTAAAAAAATTTTTGTATTCTCTCATTAAAAAAAAAAAAACAAACTTGCCCTTGCAGTTCCTATACAATGTGAAATAGCAACATTTTGCTATAGCTGCAACATGGATTGATAGTTATTACCCCAACAGTTATCTCTACCACAAGTACTATAAACTAATTGATTTCAGATATTTAAGAGAGATTTCTAACATTACAGTTTTAAAAAAATGAAGTATTAACTTCACATATTTTTCTAAAGTTTTATATAAAACTAATACATTGAATTAAGACAGATATGACTGTTTTTTCCCCTTCTAAGGTAAGTGAAAATTATCATAAACCACACTTTAACATAATACTTACCAGCATGTGGGTAGTTTCAGAAGTTTACCATAAAGAGCAGTGCTGAAAGAGGGAACAATTGATACAGGTAAGCAGTAAGATCCCCTACAATCCAAAGACGTCAGTCCTGCCTGGAAACCAAATATCTGCAACAAAAAGAAAAGACCCAAATGTTCACAGAGACAAAGTCTTAATAAGCACAGGATGAAATACGTCAGTTTCAATTTGCTCTACAACAGCTGCACACTAAATATGTTCCATTGTCTTTTTGCACTTCCCAAACAACAACATTTTCTTTGATTCACTTTGACATTAACTAAATCAGAATTAAGAAATTTAAAGTATTTCTTTCATATCCCTGAGAGATTACTGTTCTTTTGATCAATTGTAAGTTTCATATTTTATCTCTATACATAATTCTCACTTAGCATTTTACAGTCTGCTAAAATGTACATATTCTGTTAAGACAACTGATTACATTGTGCACATCACAGATATTAACATTAAGAAATTACTGTTATATCATTTTATGCCTCAAAGAATATTAACTACAATGAAAACAATCTTAAAAGTATTTTGCCTTCAACTTACAGTATGTACACACAAAAGGGATATCCAAATATATCCTAAAAAATGTTACATCTTTTCCCTTTCTTTTGTGAAAATGATAGGGATGAGATTTTTCACCTCAGGAAACTTGGTAAATGGCATGAATTACTTTTTATATGCTTATACTTAAAACAAGTAGATCATACTCAAAAAAATATAAGCATTCCCTGAAATTCCTGAACACCACATTGCCTTAATAGGAAGAATCCATGTAATATCACATTTTACATGAAACACTGCAGAGAACTGAATATGATATTTCTTCTTCCACTATTTTCAATAAAGTAAATGTTTCAAACTGGAAACACAGAGATACAAAATGAAGTTACTGTTTTGAACAACATGCAAAAGCAGTTTAAGCCCAAATTTTATCTTTCATAATTATTTTTTAATCCTTCAGTTTATAAAGCACTTTCTTACCTCTAGGATTAATATTAGCTCCTAAAATCTACAGTGAAACATATTTAAAATACCTCAATAACCAATTTCCAACATAAACTAATAATCAATTTCTTAGAAAGCAGTATTAAACTATTTTCAAACAGTCTCAAAAAGCTATTGTGCTATCATTTATCAAGTTGACAATGTCAAATCTTTTCCTGTAAAGTCAGTTAGCAATAAACAAAGTAATTTTTTGGAAAACAGGCATTAGAATTTCACATTTTCAAACTGAATTGCAAAAGACCTACTTAATTGCTATCAAGAAAAATGAAAGTGATATACCTATTGATTCCTATAAATCCCACTATTAACCAAGATATAAAAAGTACTGAGAAGAAAAAAGCATGTTTCTAATATTTAACTGATCAACTTTAAAAATTAAGTCATTCCACACTTACATTCTTTGAAGACTTGCTCTAAGAAACACTATATGCAAAGAACTTCTGGGAACTGTACAGTTTCAGAATTTCACATTTCCTCTGAAAGACCCAGTATTTAAAGGTTTCTGAAATTTATAATTATCAATACCACTTGATACAAAATATGATTATTAAAACAATGCCCAACTTTCAAATATTTCTAAAGTACAAATCAGGGTAAAACTTTGTCAAACTAGATTATCTGTGTTCAACTAAGAACTCTCTCAAGCTACTTTCTAATAGTCTATAAATGTCCCAACAGTATAATCACAGATGCTATCATTAATGTATTCACATGGAAACTGGGTGTTGAGGATATCCCCTGCTGGTTGTTTTCAGAACTGCAAAGGACTTTGGAGAAAGTCCTGCATATTATTCAGTAATTTTTTTAAGCTTTTACTAAATTTACGTACTACACAGAGAGGACTCCAGGTAACATTCAAGTATAAACTATAGTGAAAAAGGGCCTATCTACTACATCAAAAATAAATATTTCAAAATAACCAATTTTCAACTCTTTTAAATAACAGCAATAAGACGTGAAGATTTGCAGTACCTATATAATCAAATAACCTCTCAACAACACTTGGTCAAGATTACAAATACTTTATCCAGAAAAGGGAAATCAGTACTAATGAATTGAGGTTGTTTTCATCAGGACTGTTCATAAATTTAGAAATACAATGAAAGTACTTAACACTGCAAACCAATAGTCTGAGGCAAAAAGAATGTATGAAACAATTAAGTGCAACTACTAACAGAAGTCTCAGCTGAAAGAAATACCAACTTGAGAAAGATGACTTATATATCACGTTAAATGAAAAGTTGTAAACATGTACTGCCATCTCTTAAAAAATTCTATTAGAGAACAACTGAACTAAATCACCTCTTCTTAAATAAGGGGGAAATGAAGTCTAAAAAGCACAAAGGGCTTCTCCAGAATTACCTATTGCTGGAACAGCAATATGATGGTTCATTTGATTTAGCTCATCCTTTAGCTTACAATTTCACTGCCTTACTTCCTCACCCTACCCTATCTTTCCCCTATCCAAAAATATATGGTTGATTCTCCACTTACTCTTAAAGGAAAAAAACAATCTTACCACTACCTCTCCCCTCCAACCATTAGTGAATTTCCATTTCTCATTTGGCATCAGCAAAAATCTTTAAAAAGTAGGCGGTAAAATGCTACATTTTTTTCATTGCCTACTCATTCCTTAAGCCCTCTAAATCTTGTTTCTAGTCACGTATTCAATGAAACAAAAACAAACTTTGGACTGAAACTGATACCTTATGCAGAAAAACCAAGTATTTTCTCCTAATTTTTTTCCAACAAAATTTAAGTGAGGAAACAATAATAAGAAATTTTTTCATCACCCAGATTTTTTAAATGAATATTGTCATGCTGTCACCTATAGCATTAATGAAATAAAACTCAACATCATTAGTCACTAGAGAAATGTATCAAAACCACATGAAGACACCAGTTCACAATCATTAAGATGATTAAAATCAAAAAGACAGTAACAAGTGTCAGTGAGGATACAGAGAAGAACCCTGAGCCACTACTACTGGGACAGTAAAACAATGCAAGAATCCCTTAGAAAAAAAAGTTTGGCAGTTCCTAAAAATGTTAAAGAACAGACAGCTGCACACCAAGGTATATACCCAAGAGTAATGCAACTTGTGTTTACACAAAAACTATACAGAAATGTTCATAGCTATCTTATTCAGAACAGCTAAATATTGGAAATAACACAGTGTCCACCAATCAGATAAATGCATAAAAAATAGAGCACATATCCACACAATGTATTATTCTCTCATAAAAATGGAATAAAGTACTTACACATGAGACAACATGGATGAACTCTGAAAAACATTATGCTAAGTGAAAAGAAGTCAACCACAAAAGAGTGTCCGTGGTATCATTCCCATAAAATATCCAGATTAGGCAAATACATACAGAGAGTAGATCAGTGTTTATAGAAGTATGAGGAGTAAATGGAGAGGAAATACTAATGCTTTCTTTTGGGGAGGGGTGACGAAAATGTTCTGGAACTAGATAGTGGTGATGGCTGCTTTAACTCTGTGAAAAGACTAAAATTATTATCTATTCTTTAAAAAAGGTGACTTTATGGTATTCATATTACCTCAATAAAGGTAAACCCTCACACTAGTCTCAATGCACCCCACCCCCCATTATGCCTCGATCTTTCAGGAGTTCAGAATGCATTCCACTCTTTTATTACACATTTATAAACCCTTGATTTCTTTGGAAGGAATGATGCTAAAGCTGAAACTCCAGTACTTTGGCCACCTCATGCGAAGAGTTGACTCATTGGAAAAGACTCTGATGCTGGGAGGGATTGGGGGCAGGAGGAGAAGGGGATGACAGAGGATGAGATGGCTGGATGGCGTCACAGACTCAATGGACGTGAATCTGAGTGAACTCCGGGAGTTGGTGATGGACAGGGAGGCCTGGCGTGCTGCGATTCATGGGGTCGCAAAGAGTCGGACACAACTGAGCGACTGAACTGAACTGATATCTGAACAATCTTTAGCACTATTTTATCTTCTTAATTTATATAAATGGCATCACATTATATATACTATTATGCTTCCTGATATTCCCACCAAAAATTATGCTACAGAGGACTATTCATGTGGGCGTTTATAGACCTCAGGTTGTACATATCTGTATACGCAAAAATTTCTCTAAGACAAGGGTCAACTAACTACAGCATACAAGTCAAATTCCAAGCACTGTTTTTGTACTACCTACAAGCTAAGAATAAGTTTTATACATGTACATTTACAACTGATTTGATGATTGGGAACACTAAGTTAGTTTAAACTCCAGCTGGGTAAATGCTATGGGTTTGAGTGGACTCCGGGAGTTGGTGATGGACAGGGAGGCCTGGCGTGCTGTGGTTCATGGGGTCACAAAGAATCGGACATGACTCAGTGACTGAAATATCCCAAAAAAAAGATTTTCATTCTCCTCATTAGTAAAGTTATATTACAAAAATAGAGTACTATCCTGCATTTTTAATTCTTTCAACTCAAATGCATGGAAATTTGTTCTCTTATTATTTAAATACCTATTTGGTATCCTAAATTTTGCCTCATAGCCCACAAAGCCATAATAGTATCTGAACCTTCAAAGAAAAGCTGGCCCCTACTACAGTATATATGTTGAAAACTGGAATGTATGTTTTCAAATTTATGAAATCCTTCAAAATCCAAATGATACCACATCCACCAGCCATATATGAAAGCACAATTCCTTGAAATCTCCAGGGAGAGCTCTTTACTTGATGTTAAATATTCCCAAATCCAAGCAAGTCAAAGGGTTTTAATCCTACTAGAAACTTCTTGATCTCTCTGAAGCATTTGCCATAGCTGATCCTTATCAGTAACAAGGCCTTAAATTAGTCACTGTGTTAGTCACTCAGTTATGTCCAACTCTTTGCCACCCTATGTGACAAGGCCTTAAATTTATCTGTTTTTCTATAATTTACAGAATGCTTTCACTAATTTATTTTTTATATGCTTCAAATCTCAGATGCCTTACAATGTCTTAGCTTCTTGATTCCACACATATTCAAAGATGGATTTAGCATTTAAACAAAAAGGACTTGTTAAAATATATGGAAGTTCCATCTGTAAGTTCCTTCCATACCAACTCTCTCAATTAATAAATGTCATTACACGAAGGGGGAAGAATCTACTACCTGTCACATAGTCAATACATTCACATTTACATATAAGATTAAAACTTAAGCATGAGTATTTAATTGAAAATTAGAGTTTAAAATGCCAAACACATGAAATAGACATTTAAATCCTTCACGATAGTATTTTAAGACTGTAATAGTGAAAGTTGAACTTTAAAAACTTCTTCAAAGGTTAATCATCCCAAAGTAACATGAACTGCTATAAACTTTATAACAAATTGGTATTTTTAGCCAGTTCCAAATAGTCACAAAACTAAAAGTCTTTACCAAAATCTTAAAGTTTTAAAATGTACTAGTTCACTGAAGAAGCATTAGAAATACAATTAAATTTTTTTAATGCAATCAAGATTCAAGGCTTTATTTTTTAGAGTATTCAAAATTCTTAACATCAAGGAAAAGTTTTTCTACATATACTATGCCCAACACTAACTTCCTGGGACATTTAACTTTTCCATTACAGCTGGAGTCAAACTAACTAAAATATAAACGACAACTAGATAAAAAGGGAGTGAAGACCTTTTCCCAAAACCTAATTTTATCTGGACTACACTTTTAACTTTTACAGTTCCCTGGAAGTTCAAGTGAGCATTTAATATATTACCAATGACTTTTATGTCAGCATGAATGACAATCATATTGGTGACCAATAGCTTTGGTAATGATTTTCCTCGAGGATGGGGCATGCCTAACTCATTTTTAATGCTAAGTATCTGCAAAACAGAAAAAACTCAACATTTACCAAATGAATGAATCCCATGTAAGTATAATACCTTGGAAAGAACTGCTCAAAATTAGACTTGCTTTGATAAAACAGGGCAGATATTCTTAAAAATATACTCTGATATTCAAGTTGTACCAATACACCTCAGTGTATTAATTTTGGGAATAAATAAAAAAGTACAAGTGTAATATATTCTCTATGTATATAACTTTCACTCTCCATATGACATAAAACACTTGTAATAGATCATTACAAAAATGGCGCCTAAAGAATCATACTATCCTGTGTCTACACCTCTTTGAAACATAATACTGTCAACGCCTCCATAAAAGGAGAATGTCCTTCTCCATCATCTTAAAAATCAGGTTTGCATAGATATCTAAAAACTGTGTTTTCCCATTACGCATGGTTTGAAAACAGTCAAATTTTAATGTCTTAAATTTAAATATGCCTGTAGGTGATATAAAACTAATATCTTTCAATTGGTTTATCTTTATCAAGACACATATTTAAGAACTTTAAAACATTAAACTGTCAAGCATGAACCAATAAAGTCAAAAGTCTATTTTTGCAGTCCTCAAATTTTCACACTTTACATTAGCACTTATTTTTTGATTCAACTTGGCATAGTTTCCTTTAGCCCATAAAACAGAATTAATTAGGTATATACACTCTCTACTTACATTACACATGTCTGTTTGCTTAGTAAAATTACTTACTACTCAAAATCTGAGTTTACCTATTTGTAAGTACCTATGCTGTGAAAGTGCTGCACCCAATATGTCAGCAAACTTGGAAAACTCAGCAGTGGCCACAGCAATAAAATAATGCTCAAAATTCTCCAAGCCAGGCTTCAGTAATACATGAACCGTGAACTTCCAGATGTTCAAGCTGGTTTTAGAAATAGCAGAGGAACCAGAGATCAAATTGCCAACATCTGCTGGATCATCAAAAAAGCAAAAGAGTTCCAGAAAAACATCTATTTCTGCTTTATTGACTATGCCAAAGCCTTTGACTGCGTGGATCACAAAAAATTATGGAAAATTCTGAAAGAGATGGGAATACCAGACCACCTGTCCTGCCTCTTGAGAAATCTGTATGCAGGTCAGGAAGCAACAGCTAGAACTGACTGGTTCCAAATAGGAAAAGGAGTACGTCAAGGCTGTATATTGTCACCCTGCTTATTTAACTTATATGCAGAGTACTTCATGAGAAACGCTGGGTTGGATGAAGCACAAGCTGGAATCAAGATTCCCAGGAGAAGTATCAATAACTTCATATATGCAGATGACACCAGCCTTATGGCAGAAAGTAAGAAGAACTAAAGAGGCTCTTGATGAAAGAAAGAGGAGAGTGAAAAAGTTGGCTTAAAGCTCAACATTCAGAAAACGAAGATCAAGGCATCCGGTCCCATCACTTCATGGGAAATAGATGGGGAAACAGTGGAAACAGTGGCTGACTTTATTTTTCTGGGCTCCAAAATCACTGCGGATGGTGACTGCAGCCATGAAGTTAAAAGGCGTACTCCTTGGAAGGAAAGTTATGACCAACCTAGATAGCATATTAAAAAGCAGAGACATTACTTTGCCAACAAAGGTCCGTCTAGTCAAGGCTATGGTTTTTCCAGTAGTCATGTATCGCCAAAGAATTGATGCTTTTGAACTATGGTGTTGGAGAAGACTTTTGAGAGTCCCTTGGACTGCAAGGAGATCCAACCAGTACATCCTAAAGGAGATCAGTCCTGAGTATACATTGGAAGGACTGATGTTGAAGCTGAAACTCCAATATTTTGGCCAGCTGATGCAAAGAACTGACTCATCTGAAAAGACCCTAATGTTGGGAAAGATTGAAGGCAGGAGGAGAAGGGGATGAAAGAGGATGAGATGGTTAGGTGGCATCACTGACTCGATGGACATGAGTCTGGATAAACTCTGGGAGTTGGTGATAGACAGGGAGGCCTGGCATGCTGCGGTTCATGGGGTCGCAAAGAGTTGGACACGACTGAGCAACTGAACTGATTGATACTGGAATGTATTATTTATTTAAAAATAAAAGAGAGAGAGCGATGGAAGAACTGAACAAAGTCTCCAACAATTAACTTTACATAACTTGATTTAAGGGGCTTCCCTGGTAGCTCAGCCAGTAAAGAATCCACCTGCAATGCAGGAGACCCTGGTTTGATTCCTGGATTGGGAAGATCCACTGGAGAAGGCATAGGCTACCCACTCCGGGATTCTTGGTCTTCCCTTGTGGCTCAGCTGGTAAAGAATCCGCCTGTAATGTGGAATACCTGGGCTCAGTCCCTAGGTTGGGAAGACCCTCTGGAAAAGGGAAAGGCTACCTACTCCAGTATTCTAACCTAGACAATTCCATGGATGAGTATGGTGTCGCAAAGTGTCAGACACGACTGAACGACTTCCACTTTACATCTTAGTTGTAATACCTCTGTACTTATCTTTGTTTCCATAGCTCTGTGAAGGTTTAATTATTTTTCATTGCTTTATTTCAGCATATGATTCTCAGTTGTTGGTTTCTATTTAATTTTCCTTTTATCCTTAAGCTTCTCATTTGTGACAGTAGTTTAAAAGTCCATTCTATTCAATGTTTAAAAGAGAAGTTGTTAGCCATCCGTATGTCTTCTTTGAAGAAATGTCTATTTAGTTCTTTGGCCCATTTTTTTGATTGGNTCCCATGGAGAAGGGAATGGCTGCCCACTCCAGTATTCTGACCTGGAGAATTCCATGGACTGTATAGTCCGTGGGGTCACAAAGAGTCAGACACGACTGATCGACTTTCACAACTTAAAGTAATAAACTTTTCCTTTGCATTAAGAAGTTAAGATGGATTCAATAAGAGGAAAATGACTAAAAACAAACATGTTATGCCCACTTTGCAAAGCACTGTCTCACATAAATATTCCCTTGAAATAAACTGTGAATTTTTTAAAACATCCTTAGTTTTAAAATTTCTCATTGCTTATAATCAATGATACATAAAATCTTCAAAAGTTTTAATTACCGTTATCTTATAAATACCAAGCTATTAACACCAAATAATTGAAGAAATCTTTAATACAGGGACATCTTTTTTTTATGTTAGTTATACTGAATAATACTGTATATCTTATTTAAATCTCATCTAATGGGATATTAATTCTGTAAAACTACAACTCCAGAAAAAAAAAAGATGTATTTGATTCTCCCAAAGCCAACCATATACTAATACACAAGAAAATTCACTTGTCATACCTTAAGGTAGCAATGTGCATAGCAATAATGAAGCAGATTATCAGAAGGCTGAGTAAGGCTGCTGACCACATGCACCAACTGTTCAGCATACATCGGCACAGAATGTTCCAGATTAATTTTATCCACCAGTATCTGAACAGAAGGCAAAGGCCGGAGAGACTGGAAGTTTGTAGTATTCATGAAGTTACTTGAATTCTGGAAAATAATAATGATCACTTTATATTTCTGGAGAAATAACTGGTATGCCATGTCCTCTAGAGACACTTAAGAGTGACAAACAATGCAGTGACATCAAATTATCCTAGAAATGATGCCTTCTTATGGGACTCTTACCATAACCAAACAGAAACACCTTCTATTTTTAAGTACTCAAGTTGTGCCAATATTTAAGAAAAAGAAAAAAGATTTCAAAGAAGGCCTAAAATGCCCTTTTAGCTAGAGCTTTTTTTTTNGTATATTAACATTTAGCTAGCAATAGAAAAAGCTGAATGAATGCTGAAAGCTGATTAATTTAATGCAGTTTGAAAAAGCTAATGAAGTTAAGATTTCAGTCCCATTTTTGTGATAGAAGGACTTACAATTTTAGTGGCACATCTTAGTTTATGTACCATAAAAGTTAGAGCATATTAACAATTGCAAGTTCTGAACTATGATTAGTATAATGTTGAATAACTAGTAAGATTATTCTGAGTTTATTAACGATCATTATTTGTAACATATTATCTTTTTCTTACAGCATATTTAAAATACTATCAAGCTTATTTCTTTAAGATAAATATGGAAATTTGAGAGTAAGCTAATAAGACACTCAGAAGCCCTAGAGGTATAACATTTTCAGCATATATAAAAAAAAAAAAAGTTAGCAAAACTTAAGAGTTTAGGGGTTTACTAATATATGTCATTTTTTTAACCTTACTATGAAAAGTGACTTTAAACCATTGAAGGTTTAGGTGAAAAGCACTCGGGTTTGACCTGATGAGTGGTGAAGTGATTCCTTTATTTAACTATTCCAAAAATAGATTATGTATTAAAGAAAAAAAGGCTTGTGTTTTAGTTAATGACTGTGAGTTCACAGTCTTTGCCAATTAAAAAAAAAGTGCTTACAAAAGATTGATGAGAATGTATGGAAAGTAATAAACTTTTCCATAATGTTGTCATAATTAGATTATATAATTGACTAGTCACTTTCTAAGTTTCTTTGTTAAAAGAATCAAATTTTTGTCAAGGATAATATGTCCCTGGTACTATGCTTCATTTTTATTATAAAAATCATAAGTGAAATGAAGTCACTCAGTTGTTTCTGACTTTTTACGACCCCATGGACTGTAGCCTACCAGGTTCCTCCATCCATGGGATTTTCCAGGCAAGAGTACTGGAGTGGGGTGCCATTTCCTTCTCCAGAGCATCTTCCAGACCCAGGGATCGAACCCAGGTCTCCCACATTGTAGGCAAACACTTTATTGTCTGAGCCACTAGGGAAGCCCATATTTATTTTTATGATAAAAAAAAATTAAGTTTGAGTTTACTCAAACTTAATTTAAAGTTTAATAGAAGCTATATCTGTAAATACTACGGAACATTATACCAGATATTTGAGAATTTTTTTTTTTTAGTAGAAAGTGTTATTCACTTGCGATATGCTCTCTGTTTTCAATAATTTGATCTCTGAAAAATGTCTTGTGGGCCAGTTAAAGCACAAATTGAACCAAGGACTCATCTAATATGTTTTTAATATTTTGATTTTTAAAGAATAAAAAAATAAGATGGGTTTGATATTCTTTGCAAGAGTGTCTCCCTTGTCGTGGTGAAATGCCATAGTAGTAAACTATTCCCATCTGCCTATCTTAGAAAATGTTTTACAAATATTATCTGACACAGTTGCATATGTATAAGCAGCTTTTCTTATCTGTAACAGGGAGCTCCTCTAAACATTTAAGTAAATGTGTATTTCATTCATATTGTGTGTATGCTATAGAGAGATTTTTAAAATTTCAAGTTAAAGAGAATTGCTACACCTTAACCATATGTTTTAAATCTGAATGTTATAAACTATTATGAAGTGATAACATTTATATTTATTACTGTTTTTATTTGCTTCATTTTCTATTTTGTTCAATGTAAGTTATCATATATATTTGTAATTTGTGGACCAAATCACCAAATAGATAGTTTTTTTTTTTAATCTGACTTCATTTATCTTCATTGAAAATTTAGCTCAATCAAAATATAAATGATCCCTTCAGCATTCAAGATGTTAATTCAGTTTATAATCCAAAATCCTCTGAAGATTCAGACATGTGGATATTTATCAGTTTCCTTCCAACAGAAATTGTTTTCAATAAGACTCAGTGTTTACATCCTGAGAGTTAGTTCGCTGTTCAGACTCATTTTTGTTTATTTTACATAAAACCATTCCTTTTCACTCCTCTATTGTCACCTCATCAGATATTATCCTCAGAGATGCAGTAACAGAACTAAGTATCTTTTATCTTTACTTCTAGGAAGTTCCTCTAAGATCTAAGATATTTCTTCAGGCCAATTAAGAAAACAGCTTCAGTTTATATCCTACCTCTTCCACATCCATATTTTTTCCTAAATGATTCATTCTGAATCCCTTATGATAGTGTCTTCCAAGTATCTCCACCCAACTTCTTTTTTTTTTTTTCTGCTTCCTGGAATTTAATTAGTAAAAATGAACTGTAAGAGGTGCAAAAGATGAGGAGAATATAGCTCAATTCAGTCCAGTTGCTCAGTTGTGTCCGACTCTTTGCAACTCCATGAATTGCAGCACGTCAGGCCTCCCTGTCCATCACCAGCTCCTGGAGTTCACTCAAACTCATGTCCATTGAGTCAGTGATGCCATCCAGCCATCTCATCCTCTGTCGTCCCCTTCTCCTCCTGCCCCCAATCCCTCCCAGCATCAGAGTCTTTTCCAATGAGTCAACTCTTCACATGAGGTGGCCAAAGTACTGGAGTTTTAGCTTCAACATCAGTCCCTCCATTGAACACCCAGGACTGATCTCCTTTAGGATGGTCTGGTTGGATCTCTTTACAGTCCAAGGGATTCTCAAGAGTCTTCTCCAACACCACAGTTCAAAAGCATCAATTCTTCGGCACTCAGCTTTCTTCACAGTCCAACTCTCACATCCATACATATATAGAGTATAAAAGAAAATAGAGTATAAAAAGAGATCTTTTTATTTATAACAGCTTTATAACTAATTTTACAGAGCTATGAAAAATTAATAATTTCTATTTTAAGAAGTATCAGTTACTTAGAATAAAATAGAGAACTGATTTGTTTTATGCTCTTCTGCAATTCTACAAATAATATGAGCTTATAGTTTAATTTGACAAACAATAACTCAATCTACATAGTTTCTAGCTACTAACTGGAGAAAGTGAAAAGTGAAGTGAAAGTGAAAGTCACTCAGTTGTGTCGACTTTTTGTGACCCCATGGACTATACAGTCCATGAAATTCTCCAGGCCAGAATACTGGAGTGGGTAGACTTTCCTTTCTCCAGGGGATCTTCCCGATCCAGGGATTGAACCCAGGTCTCCCCATTGCAGGTGGATTATTCACCAGCTCAGCCAAAAGGGAAGCCTAATTACAGAATGACTATATCTCTTGATAGAATAAATTATTAAATTATACAACAGGATAAGCAAGATTTTTTCTTTCACATTTTGTTCTTATCATCTAATATTATAGATCCAGGGATTGAACCCAGGTCTCCCCATTGCAGGTGGATTATTCACCAGCTCAGCCAAAAGGGAAGCCTAATTACAGAATGACTATATCTCTTGATAGAATAAATTATTAAATTATACAACAGGATAAGCAAGATTTTTTCTTTCACATTTTGTTCTTATCATCTAATATTATGTTTAAAGATAATGATATGGTAAACGATTTATGTTTTCTTACTCAGCAATTAGTTGAGGTTAGTATCTACATAATGTGGTTATAACAAAATTTTCTGTGTACCTTTATTTTTAATAGACTTTATTTTTTAAAGTACTTTTAGGTTCAGAGCAAAACTGAGTGGAAGAGTTTTCTACATACCACCTACCCCCATACAAGCATAGCCTCTCCCATTATTGACATCCCACTGAGCTGGAGGAAGCACAAGCTGGAATCAAGATTGCCGGGAGAAATATCAATAATCTCAGATATGCAGATGACACCACCCTNGACTGGTTCCAAATAGGAAAAGGAGTACGTCAAGGCTGTATATTGTCACCCTGCTTATTTTATATGCAGAGTACATCATGAGAAACGCTGGGCTGGAGGAAGCACAAGCTGGAATCAAGATTGCCGGGAGAAATATCAATAATCTCAGATATGCAGATGACACCACCCTTATGGCAGAAAGTGAAGAGGAACTAAAAAGCCTCTTGATGAAAGAAAGAGGAGAGTGAAAAAGTTGGCTTAAAGCTCAACATTCAGAAAACGAAGATCAAGGCATCCGGTCCCATCACTTCATGGGAAATAGATGGGGAAACAGTGGAAACAGTGGCTGACTTTATTTTTCTGGGCTCCAAAATCACTGCGGATGGTGACTGCAGCCATGAAGTTAAAAGGCGTACTCCTTGGAAGGAAAGTTATGACCAACCTAGATAGCATATTAAAAAGCAGAGACATTACTTTGCCAACAAAGGTCCGTCTAGTCAAGGCTATGGTTTTTCCAGTAGTCATGTATCGCCAAAGAATTGATGCTTTTGAACTATGGTGTTGGAGAAGACTTTTGAGAGTCCCTTGGACTGCAAGGAGATCCAACCAGTACATCCTAAAGGAGATCAGTCCTGAGTATACATTGGAAGGACTGATGTTGAAGCTGAAACTCCAATATTTTGGCCAGCTGATGCAAAGAACTGACTCATCTGAAAAGAACCTAATGTTGGGAAAGATTGAAGGCAGGAGGAGAAGGGGATGAAAGAGGATGAGATGGTTAGGTGGCATCACCGACTCGATGGACATGAGTCTGGATAAACTCTGGGAGTTGGTGATAGACAGGGAGGCCTGGCATGCTGCGGTTCATGGGGTCGCAAAGAGTTGGACACGACTGAGCAACTGAACTGATTGATACTGGAATGTATTATTTATTTAAAAATAAAAGAGAGAGAGCGATGGAAGAACTGAACAAAGTCTCCAACAATTAACTTTACATAACTTGATTTAAGGGGCTTCCCTGGTAGCTCAGCCAGTAAAGAATCCACCTGCAATGCAGGAGACCCCAGTTCAATTCCTGGGTCAGGAAGATCCGCTGGAGAAAGGATAGGCT
The DNA here is from genome assembly GCA_006410675.1 of Oreotragus oreotragus. NCBI lineage: Eukaryota > Metazoa > Chordata > Mammalia > Artiodactyla > Bovidae > Oreotragus > Oreotragus oreotragus. Next base: position 280,835 of record SJYX01020534.1, on the reverse strand, counting down.
ATCCACTTGAGTATTCTTGGGCTTCCCTGGTGGCTTAGCTAGTAAACAATCCACCTGCAATGTGGGAGACCTGGGTTTAATCCCTGGGTTGGGAAGATCCCATGGAGAAGGGAATGGCTGCCCACTCCAGTATTCTGACCTGGAGAATTCCATGGACTGTATAGTCCGTGGGGTCACAAAGAGTCAGACACGACTGATCGACTTTCACAACTTAAAGTAATAAACTTTTCCTTTGCATTAAGAAGTTAAGATGGATTCAATAAGAGGAAAATGACTAAAAACAAACATGTTATGCCCACTTTGCAAAGCACTGTCTCACATAAATATTCCCTTGAAATAAACTGTGAATTTTTTAAAACATCCTTAGTTTTAAAATTTCTCATTGCTTATAATCAATGATACATAAAATCTTCAAAAGTTTTAATTACCGTTATCTTATAAATACCAAGCTATTAACACCAAATAATTGAAGAAATCTTTAATACAGGGACATCTTTTTTTTATGTTAGTTATACTGAATAATACTGTATATCTTATTTAAATCTCATCTAATGGGATATTAATTCTGTAAAACTACAACTCCAGAAAAAAAAAAGATGTATTTGATTCTCCCAAAGCCAACCATATACTAATACACAAGAAAATTCACTTGTCATACCTTAAGGTAGCAATGTGCATAGCAATAATGAAGCAGATTATCAGAAGGCTGAGTAAGGCTGCTGACCACATGCACCAACTGTTCAGCATACATCGGCACAGAATGTTCCAGATTAATTTTATCCACCAGTATCTGAACAGAAGGCAAAGGCCGGAGAGACTGGAAGTTTGTAGTATTCATGAAGTTACTTGAATTCTGGAAAATAATAATGATCACTTTATATTTCTGGAGAAATAACTGGTATGCCATGTCCTCTAGAGACACTTAAGAGTGACAAACAATGCAGTGACATCAAATTATCCTAGAAATGATGCCTTCTTATGGGACTCTTACCATAACCAAACAGAAACACCTTCTATTTTTAAGTACTCAAGTTGTGCCAATATTTAAGAAAAAGAAAAAAGATTTCAAAGAAGGCCTAAAATGCCCTTTTAGCTAGAGCTTTTTTTTTTTCAGTCAACTAGAATATTCAAACTACATGCCTCAGTACATTGAAAGTATTTTCTTAACTTGATAATTTCCCCCCAAATCCCAGATATTGCAAAGCCTTTATCTTCTTTCATTTATTCACATTTAGATGACTAAAGGACTAAGTGGACTACTCTAGACAATCTGAAAGACACTGACAATAAGCAAAGTTTGTAGGACAGAAAAATTTCTGATCCATATTATATCTACTAATAACAAATAACAAACATGCTAAAAGCTCATAAAGTCCTAAGAATCTCAAGGTAGGCTTTGTATTTTTAGTGTTAACAGAATTTTTCTAAGCCGCAGAGTAAACGCAGATAAATTTCCACACATCCAGGGTATGAAATTCATTAGCAAGCCGTCAACTATGGTCCTTGAACTTATTTCCATACCTGTAACTCTCAATGAGGAACAGTATGACCCTCCAGCCAAAGGTATGTGAAAATATGTGGGAAGGGCAATTTAACTGTTTTGTCCATCTTTCATCATCACAAGAATAGGGAAACCATACTGGCAGTTAGCAGGCATTGGCTAGAGACAGTGCTATGTGACACTTCTCTAGCCCAAAAGGTCAATAGTGCCATTACTGAGGAACACTGCCCAAAACTGAGCTGGACATACAATTCTTCTTTTCTGACTCACAAATAATTTGTAAACCATCATTTATTGAACAATTACTACATTAAAGGACTTTATTTTGGATTATTAAAATACAGGAGCCCCTGGTGGCTCAGACAGTAAGAAGTCTGCCTGCAGTGTGGGAGACCTGGGTTTGATCCCTGGGTCAGGAAGATCCCTTGGAGAAGGAAATGGCAGCCCACTCCGCTATTCTTGCCTGGAGAATCCCATGGATGGAGGAGCCCGGCAGTCTACACTATGGGGTCACAAAGAAGCGGACACGACTGAGCCACTTCACTTCACTGAGATATAACATACAGTAAAGCATACAAATCTTAAACATACAGCTCAACAAATTTCCATGTATGTAATCACCACACATTTCAAGCACACTAGTAAGGCCCCACCAGGGGCAGCCAATGTTCTCACCTTGATCATCACAGATTAGTTCTGTCTGTTCGTCAACTTCACTTGAACAAAATCACACATAAGTATATACATATGTCTGCTTCTTTCATTCAACATATCATCTGATAATTATCTATTGTTCACTCTTTGAGTCAACACATATCATATGAAATTACTATTTTTATATAACTCGTCTTAAGCTCTACATTTTCTGATTCTAAAATAGCCATTCTAGCTTTCCTCTGATTGGCAATTAAATGGTTTATCTTTTTTTCATCCTCTTTCTTCTAGTTTGTGTTACTGTTTTCAGCTCCAGAATTTCATTTTGTTCTTTTTTTAATGCAGTGAAATCTTATGAACTCTTCTACTTTTTTGTTTCTTTCTTATTAATCATGGTTACTTTAAAATCCAGGTCTATCCGATCATATTTCAATTTTTCTCCACTAAAATTTTACCAGATGATCTCTTTATACAGCAACACAATGAATAAATTACCAGTGGCTGACAGAGACCAAATACACAAAATGAAATTAATGCATCTTAATTCTTTGTCATACCTCCACAAGCTCTTATTTAAAGTGTGGACAATTTTTATTTATATAATCATTATGTCACCATGAAAATAAATATATCCCCCAAAGTAATAAAAACAACACATAATACCTTATATGTATATAGCCGACTCAGAAAGCAATACATTGGTTATGGACCTAAAATATTAATCATCTAATAAGTGTTAACAAACATAGTAATAATCACTGGGTTCCTAATATGTGCAAAATGGTTTTATCACATTATCTCACTGAATATTCTAAATCATTCTAGGAGCTAGGTACTTTGGGGGAAATGTTAAATGCCAGTACCCTGGCAATCTTAAAATCCATGCAGACCACAAAGTAAGGCTTAAACCACAAGACACCTAATGGTAGAGCATCCTGTGATATTATCAAAACAGGGGGAAACAGAACTGCTAAAAGATCATTTCTCACTCAATTTCTCATCTTGAGAAATGCTGCTATGGCAAATTTTCTCATTAGCATCCCTCATTCAGGGGGCTTTCCATCTACTCTTTCAGAGTACACTGTAATTGGAACCGAATCCCTGTCATCAAGGTACCCTACCATGTGTGCTGCAGCTCAGGTGGCACCCTAGACTCAGGGTTGTCCCGAAAGGGACAAGATGAGCTGACACAATTACTGACTTGCTTTTGCTGTCTGTGTAAGTAATTAACTATCTGAATCTATCTGGGACTTTTTGCTTCTTTACTGGATGACTATCAGCCTAAATGAAAACTTATAATTTTCTTTTGTTTCTCAGAGAAGGAAAACAAAGGGTTAGAGATTAGATATAAAGCAAAGTCTCGAAGGTGTCATAGCTTATACACGGTATGATATCTACACCCATGCTTCAGCATTTCTTCATAGAGCTTTGGCTTGAGGTTAACCTATCAAATTATTTATATGTGTTGCTGTTCAGTCACTAAGTCACGTCCAACTCTTTGTGACCTCATGGAATGCAGCACACCAGGCTTCCCTGTCCTTGCCTGTCTGCTCAAATTCATGTCCATTGAGTCACCGATGCTATCTAACCTTCTCATCTTACTTTCTAAGAATTAACAATCAGTTATATTGCTTAACATCATCATGGATAACTATATAAAAGATACTCTTACACAAATTACTCTTACAGTATCATAGGACCAATAATATGTACATATGAGCAAACAAGTAGTGAATGACAAAGTATACCTTTTCCCCCATAATAACAGGTAGCAAATGATCCAGCAAATTGAATTCAGCCATGAAAATTGTGAAGGTACATTTGAGGAGAGTAACACTTGTATGTCGAGTAGGAATATATTCCTCCAAACAGGCCACTTCCTCAGGATTCAGCATTGCTTCACTTTCATCCTTAGTATCTAAAATGAAATAATAAAAATTCAATGCAAAATTACTTTTAAATAATTTCCTTAGTTAACTAAAAAATTAGTTCTCCAAATTTGAAGGTCAAATTTTTTTTCAGCAATGAAGCAGCTATAAAATAATGCTTCCTTTAACAAAAATAAATTACTTTGCTCTAGAAAATGTATCTCTTTGCTATATAAGAATATATGTTTTATATTTTTAAATATCTATTAAAAATGTTTTAAAGATTCTTAATCTGTCATTAAAAGAACAATAGCTTCCTTTCATTAAAATACCATTGAGATAATATCAATGCAAGCCATAGACAAGGAGAAAATACTTGTCACAGACAGATACATAGACAGACATAGCTATTGCACAAAGAATTTGTACCTGCAACATATTAAAAAATTTACAACCACCTAAAAATCAAAAGTAAATGAATAATTCAATGGAAAATGGGCAAAAAAGCCTTGAACAAACAAAAGATAACAGATCCAAACAGCCAAAAGTTACACCAAAGCTAGTTAACATCATTAAGAGACCAGATAAATGCAAATAATGTAACAATGTGGTAGCACTACACATATACTGGAAAAGCTAAAATGAAAAAGACTAAAAATACAAAAGTTGGTAAGTATGCACCAGCAAACTTTTTCTATAAAGAGCCACAAAGAAAATACTTTAGGTTTTGTGTGTTAGTTTGTCACAATTATTCATTTCTGCCACTGAATTACAAAAGTAGCCACAGACATAACTGAATGAGTATGACTATGTTCCAATAAAATTTTATCCATAAAAAATGAAAATTAGATTTCATATAGTCTTCATGTATCACAAAATATCAACCTTATTTGTATTTTTTCAAATATTTGAAATGAAAAACCCATTATCAACTCATGAGCTGTACAAAAAGATGCAATAAGTCATAACTGACCAAAGCCCCAGTTAAGGGCAACTAAACGTCTCCGGCACTACTGACAGACACACACTTGGGAAAATGGTTTGGAAATATATACTAAAGGTAACATACATAATCACTTTACCTAAGTGATTCTACTCTTAAATTCCCAACAGAAATGAATACATATGTTTACCAAAAGGGATGTACTAGAATTTTGGTAGCATCACTACCATAATAACCAAAAACTAGAAACTAACCAAAAACTCATCATCGGTAAAAGGGATAAGTAAGTTATGGTATATTCAGAAAAGGAGATACTGAAAGGAAACAAGGACGAATACCACAAACATAATGTAAACTAAAGTCACGGACAAATGAGTACACACTGTGTGCCTACGTATTCATGAGTTCTAAAATATGCCAAAAGATATATGCTCCAGTGGTTAAGAATCTGCCTGCCAATGCAGGGAGCATGGGTTGAATCTCTGGTCCAGGAAAATCCCACACGACACAGAGCAACTAAGCCAGTGTGGCACAACTACTAAAGCCTGGGTGTCTAGAGCCTGTGCTCCACAACCAGAGAGGCCACTGCAGTCAGATGCCTGCACACCATAACAAGGAGTAGCCCTGCTCGTGGCAAGCAGAGAAGGTCAACGTGCAGCAATACAGACCCAGTACAGGTGGGAGGGGGGTTCATGTTTGGGAGTTCGTGAAAAAAAAATAAATAAATACCAAAAAATAAATAAATAAATAAATAAATTTTTAAAAATGATTTCAATTAAAAAATTATTTTATTTTTTTAAATAAAATATGCCACAATAAATATAGGATAAGTATGGAGAGTGTTTACCCTCGGGGGTCAGAGTAATAATCAAAAGAGGGCAAGGAGTATTCTGCAGTGCTGGTAAGGTTCCATACCCTGAACAGTTAATCATATAGATGTGCCTAAGTTTACAAAATCCACGAAATTTTACCCTTAGATTTTGTGTGCTTTCCAGTACATATATTACATTTCAATGAAATAACTAAAAAAAAAAAAAAAAAGAGTGGAGGAGAACTGCTAATTACTCAGAATGAGAACTGCAAGCATAAAGTCAATTAGCAGTAGTTTCTTTACATAGGTCATATTTCTGAAATGATAAATTGCTTCAAATAATTCATTTTACAAACACATATATGCACATGTGTATGCATGTGTGTAAATAGCATAATCCAACTGTGGCAGAGATTGCAAATGGCTTTTTTAACAAAAACAAAAACCTGAATTTTAAGTCAAGTGTATGGACTCCTTCTAGAGAACATATTTTCCAGCCTCCCTGGCTGCAGGGTACAAGGACAACTACTAAGTTTGGGTCAATGAGATGATTGAGCCATGTCATTAAATCAAACTACATACCTAATATTTTCTCTTACCCCACTTGATACAGATTAAAATTAGACATTGTAATGCTGGGTCAACATTGAGCATGCAGAAGAGGTGTACCTCACATGGCAAGAAAACAAGATAGAAGGAATTCTGGGTCTAAGACAACATCATGAAACAGAGTCACCCTAGTCTCCTGGATTACCTACCAGTGTTGGCTTTAACATGATAAAAATTAGTTATATACTGGTTTTTTGTGTGAACATTAGTTTTCATTTCTCTAGGTTAAATGCCCAGGAATGCAGTTGCTGGCTACATGGCAGCTACATGTTAAGTTTTTAAAAAATCTGTCAAACTGTTCTTAGGAGTGGCTGTACCATTTTACATTCTTAGTAGTAATGAATCAGTAATCTAGCCTTCTTCACATCCTCCACAACATTTGGTGTTGACACCATTTTCTGTACATACTATCCTCAGTTCAGTTGCTCAGTAGTGTCCAGCTCTTTGAGACCCCATGGACTGCAGTACACCAGGATTCCCTGTCCATAATCAGCTCCCTAAGCTTGCTCAAACTCATGTCCATCGAGGCAGTGATGCCATCCAACCATCTCATCCTCTGTCATCCCCTTCTCCACCTGCCTTCAATCTTTCTCAGCATTAGAGTCTTTTCTAATAAGTCAGCTCTTCACATCAGGTGGCCAAAGTATTGGAGCTTCAGCTTCAGCATCAGTCCTTCCAATGAATATTCAGGATTGATTTTTTTTTTTTTTTTAGGATGGACTGGTTTGATCTCTTTGCAGTCCAAGGGACTCTGAAGAGTCTTCTCCAGCGCTACAGTCCAAAAGCATCAATACTTTGGCATTCAGCCTTCTTTATGGTCCAATTCTCACATTCATACATGACTAGTGGAAAAACCATAGCTCTGACTACAGGGAACACTGTCAGCAAAGTAATGTCTCTGCTTTTTAATATGCTGTCTAGTTTGGTCATAGCTTTTCTTCGAAAGAAAAAGTGTCTTTTAATTTCATGGCTGCAATCACCATCTGCATCTGATTTTGGAGCCCAAGAAAATAAAGGTGGTCATTCTTTCCATGGTTTCCCCACCAACTTGCCATGAAGTGATGGGACCGGATCCCATGATCTTCGTTTTTTTAATGCTGACTTTTAAGCCAGCTTTTTCACTCTCCTCTTTCACTTTCATCAAGAGGCTCTTTAGCTCCTCTTCACATTCTGCCCTAAGGATGCTGTCATCTGCATATCTGAGGTTATTGATATTTCTCCCAGCAATCTTGATTCCATCTTGTGCTTCAGCCAGCCTGGAACTTCACAGGATGTACTCTGCAAAGAACTTAAACAGGGTGAAAATACACAGCCTAGACATTCTCATTTCCAATTTGAAATCAGTCCGTTGTTCCAAGTCCCATTCTAACTGTTGCTTCTTGACCTGCATACAGATTTCTTCAGTTCAGTTGCTCAGTCGTGTCCGACTCCTTGCGACCCCATGAATTGCAGCACGCCAGGCCTCCCCGAGTTCACCAACTCCCGGAGTTCACCCAAACTCATGTGCGTCGAGTTGGTGATTTCTTAGAGGGCAAGTAAGGTGGTCTGGTATACCCATCTCTTGAAGAATTTTCCACAGTTTGTTGTGATCCAAACAGTCAAAGGCTTCAGTGTAGTCAATGAAACAGATACTTTCCTGGAATTCTCTTTTCTATGATCCAGTGGATGTTGGCAATTTGATCTTTGGTTTCTCTGCCTTTACTAATTCCAGCTTGAACATCTGGAAGTTCTCCGTGCATGTACTGTTGAAGCCCAGTCTGGAGAATTTTGAGCATTACTTTGAGTGTGACATGAGTGCAATTGTGCAGTAGTTTGAACATTCTTTGGCACTGCCTTTTTCTGGGATTAGAATGAAAATTGACCTTTTACAGTCCTGTGGCCACTGCTGAGTTTTCCAAATCTGATGGCATATGGAGTGCAGCACTTTCACAGCATATTTTAGGATTTTAAACAGCTCAGCTGGAACTCTATCACCTCCACTAGCTTTGTAGATAGTGATGCTTCCTAAGGCCCGCTTGACTTCATATAGAAAGGTGTCTGGCTCAAGGTGAATGATCACACCATGATGGTTACCTGGGTTATTAAGATCTTTCTTTAGTATAGTTCTGTGTATTCTTGACACCTTTTCTTAATATCTCCTGCTTCTGTTAGGCCCATCCCATTTCTGTCCTTTATTGTGCCCATCTCTACATGAAATGTTCCCTTGGTATCTCGAATTTTCTTGAAGAGATCTCTAGTCTTTCTCATTCTACCGTTTTCCTCTGTTTCTTTGCACTGATCACTTAGAAAGGTTTTCTTATCACTCCTTGCCATTCTTTGGAACTCTGCATTCAGATGGATATATCTTTCCTTTTCTCCTTTGCCTTTTGCTTTTCTACTTTTCTCCACTATCTGTAAGGCCTCCTCAGACAACCATTTTGCCTTTTTGCATTCATTTTTCTTGGGGATGGTTCTGATCACCACCTCCTATACAATCCTATGAACCTCAATTCACAGTTCTTCAGGCACTCTATCAGATCCAAACCCTTTAATCTCCTTGTCACTCATACTGTACAATCTACTGTACAAATTACAATACAATCACGATTTGATTTAGGTCATATTTGAATGGTTGAGTGGTTTTCCCTACTTTCTTCAATTTAAGTCTGAATTTGGCAATAAGGAGCTCATGATCTGAGCCATAATCAGCTCCTGGTCTTGCATTTGCTGACTGTATACAACATCTCCATCTTCCACTGCAAAGAATATAATCAATCTGATTTTGGTACTGACCACCTGGTGATATCCATGTGGAGAGTCATCTCTGTCTTGTTGGAAGAGGGTGATTCCTATGATTAGTTCATTCTCTTGGCAAAACTGTTAGTCTTTGCCCTGCTTCATTTTGTACTTCAAGACTAAATGTGCCTTTACTCCAGGTTAATTCTTGACTTCCTACTTTTGCATTCCAGTTTCCTATGATGAAAAGGACATCTTTTTTTGGTGTCAGTTCTAAAAGGTCTTGTAGGTCTTTAAAGAACAGTTCAACTTCAGCTTCTTCAGGATTAGTGGTTGGGGCAAAGACTATGATTACTGTGATACTGAATGGTATCATTCCTAGCACTCATCAGTATGACTGGCATGGACCACACACTCAAACAAGCTGCAAAAAAAGAATTCATGAACATACCAAGCATTTACAGCACTGTGTTATGTGATTTTACAGGCACTAATCTTTGGATGAAGGTTCTATTGGCTCTTATTTTAAATATATCATTATTATTTGTGTGTGTGTTAGTCACTCAGTCGTGTCTTTGCGACCCCATGGACTGTAGTCCGCCAGGTTCCTCTGTCCATGGAATTTCCCAGGCAGGAATACTGGAGTGGGCTGCCATTTCCTTCTCCAGGGGATCTTCCGGAACCAGGGCTCAAACCCAGGTCTCCTACATTGCAGGTGAGATGCTTTACCATCTGAGCTACTAGGGAAGCATCATTCAAACTCAACTTGCAAGAGATTCAAAATTAAGCCAAAACAAACCTGGTTTTAATCTACTATATGGTTCATATTCGTGTTCCAAGGCACAAACAACCATTTTTAAAATTCTGTGTACTGCACTGCTGTCCAAGCGAAAATCAAGAGGACCTATAACAAGGCTTTTGGTAGACTTTTCCTGAACTGTTCCCAAATCTTCACTCTTCCCTGAAGAAAAGTCTTGTTGATTTGCAGAACCTACAAGAAGCCAAAATTCATATTAATATTGTAAGCACCAATCAGATATATCAAGTATGTATTTTAACATTACTCTTATCTTTTTAGCTTAGAGCTTAATGCCTTAAGAAAATTCTACATCAGGTGGATACATAGAACCCTGCTGATCTATTTTTCTTTATGCAGATGAGATGTTATCAACAAAGAAACCAGTTACTTTAAAAAACAATTATTCCTGTTATCTATCTACTGTTCTAAGATCTGCCATAAAACTAAAATTCTTGAAAAATTATTCTCTAACATTTAACTGGCCTATACCCAGTAATTCTGCACACAAAACTATTAGGCTGACTGGGAAGTCAGATTCTGGAAGAAGTTGCATTTTACTACCATTTTATCTTAGAAGTTTCACTGAAAAATTGATTGCTTAAAACTACATGTTCAAAGGTGACCTGAGAGTTTTATAATGACCATGGAAGTAAACAACAGGTATTACCCACTTTGAACTTTTTCCAGAATAAAATCACTATGGCCATGCTCCAAGGATGAAAGCCAACTTCCTCAATCCCTTATCTGCCCATATATCAAAGGGGAACCAAGGCTGTTTTCTAAAGAAAATCGTGGCTCAACCTATAGGTATTTCCTTTTATCTAGTATGTCCACTTACATAAAATATAAATTCACCATTTTAAGTGATAACATACAGTAAATTTCAATTCTTGAGTTTTATGTTTACTCAAACAAAAACAGGAAAGCAAAACTTTCTAGCATTTTACTACTTTTAGTTAAACACAAAAATTCTCCATCCATGTAGACTTTTTAATAGCTTTTTAAAAAATACATTTCCTTCATTTCAGGAAAAAAGAGTTCAGCTCAGTCTCTAGTTTCAGTACCACATACAAAAAAAAATTATATTTATTATTCATACATTCTTAGCAAGATGACTATATACAAACGGAAATGTCACGAATAAACAAACGAAGTTAATCTTAAAATATATTTTATGATACACATAAATAATATTGAATCACATTACATATTAGGTGAAAATAACATTATCATGAACATAAAAAAGAAATCACTTTCCATAGATAAACCAGGTATTTCCAGAGTTACCTGTTAGGATGAGGCAACTTGAAGATAATCAGAAGGACTCTGGTTGGAAATCAACATATTCTAAAACAAGGCAAATATCCTACTTTTGAGTCCTGCAGGAGCTACTAGGCTTCTTTTTAAAACTGACACTTCATAAGAAGACTATTCTTTTAGACATCAGATTGTCTCTAAAACGACGTCTAGAGGATTCTATTCTTTTTTCAGATAATGCAACTTGATTATAATGCAGTTTAAATTTAGATGCCAGTTGCTTATCTAAAAGGTAAAACTGTGACTGACTTTTAGCTGCATCTTTTCAGCAAGGTATTTTACTCATGCCCACCTCGATATGTTTGGTAATTCCAGCCCCCTGAATCTTTGGTATTCTTGTTAAGAGTAAAGATAATACCCAGTTAGCCTAAGGATAATGAAGGACTTGCCAGTCTGTCCGTGGAGAATTTTGAGCATTACTTTGCGAACATATGAGATGAATCCACTTGTGAGGTAGTTTGAACATTCCTTGGCATTGCCTTTCTTTGGGATTGGAATGAAAACTGACCTTCTCCAGTGCTGTAACCACTGCTGAGTTTTAAAAATTGGCTGGCATATTGAGTGCAGCACTTTAACAGCATCATCTTTTATGGCTGAAATAGCTCAACTGAATTTCATCACCTCCACTAGCTTTGTATGTAGTGATGATTCCTAAGGCCCACTTGACTTCACATCCCAGGATGTCTGGCTCTAGGTGAGTGATCACACCATCGTGGTTATCTGGGTCATGAGGATCTTTGTTGTACAGTTCTTCTGTGTATTCTTGCCACCTCTTCTTAATATCTTCTGCTTCCGTTTTAGGTCCATACCATTTCTGTCCTTTATCAAGCCCATCTTTGCATGAAATGTTCCCTTGGTATCTCTAATTTTCTTGAAGAGATCTCTAGTCTTTCCCATTCTATTGTTTTCCTCTACTTCTTTGCACTGATCACTGAGGAAGGCTTTCTTATCTCTCCTTGCTCTTCTTTGGAACTCTGCATTCAGATGGGTAAATCTTACCTTTTCTCTTTTGCTTTTCGCTTCTCTTCTTTTCTCAGCTATTTGTAAGGCCTCCTCAGACAACAATTTTCCCTTTTTCCATTTCTTTTTCTTAGGGATGGCCTTGATCACTGCCTCCTGTACCATGTCACAAACCTCCATCCATAGTTCTTCAGGTACTCTATCAGATCTAATCCCTTGAATCTATTTCTCACTTCCACTGTATAATCATAAGGGATTTAAGTCATACCTGAACGGTCTAGTGGTTTTCCTACTTTCTTCAATTTAAGTCTAAATTTGGCAATAAGGAGTTCATGATCTGAGCCACAGTCAGCTCACAGTCTTATTTTTGCTGACTGTATAGAGCTTCTGCATCTTTGGCTGCAAAGAATATAATCAGATTTCGGTACTGACCATCTAGTGATGTCCATGTATAGAGTCTTCTCTTGTGTTGTTGGAAGAGGGTATTTGCTATGACCAGTGCGTTCTCTTAGCAAAATTCTGTTAGACTTTGCCCTGCTGCATTCTGTACTCCAAGGCCAAATTTGCCTGTTACTCCAGGTATCTCTTGACTTCCTACTTTTGCATTCCAGTCTCCTATAATGAAAAGGACATCTTTTTTGGGTGTTAGTTCTAGACGGTCTTGTCGGTCTTCATAGAAACATTCACTTTCAGCTTCTTCAGCATTATTGGTTGGGGCATAGACCTGCGTTACTGTGATATTGAATGGTTTGCCTTGGAAGTGAACAGAGAACATTCTGTCATTTTTGAGATTGCACCCAAGTACTGTATTTCAGACTCTCTTGTTGACTCTGAGGGCTGCTTCATTTCTTCTAAAGTGAGAAGAAATTCATGCTACAGTAGTAGATATAACGGTCATCTGAGTTAAATTCACCCATTCCAGCCCACTTTAGTTCACTCATTCCTAAAATGTCGATGGTTCATTCTTGCCATCTCCTGTTTGACCACTCCCAATTTGCCTTGATTCATGGACCTAACATTCCAGGTTCCTATGCAACAATGTTCTCTAGAGCACTGAACTTTATTTCCATCACCAGTCACATCCACAGCTGGGTGATGTTTTCGCTTTGACTCCGTCTCTTCTCTGGAGTTATTTCTCCACTGATCTCCCATAGCATATTGGGCACCTACTGACCTAGGGAGTTCACTTTCAGTGTCTGATCTTTTTGTCTTTCATACTGTTCATGGGGTTCTCAAGGCAAGGATACTAAAGTGTTTGCCATTCCCTTCTCCAGCGGACCACATTTTATTAGAACTCTCTATCAGGACCCGTCCATCTTGGGTGGCCCTACACAGCATGGCTCATGGTTTCATTCAATTAGCCAAGGCTGTGGTCCATGTGATCAATCTGATGAGTTTTCTGCGATTGTGGTTTTCATTCTGTTAACGGTAAGAGGCTTATGGAAGCTTCCTGATGGGAGAGACTGACTAGGGGGAAAATTAGGTCTTGTTCTGATGGGCAGGGCCATGCTGTGTAAATCTTTAATCCAATTTTCTGTTGATGGGCAGGGGCTGTGTTGGCCAAACTATGGTGGAAATAATGAAGATAATAAGACCTCCTTCAAAAGGTCCCATGCATGCACTGGCGCACTCAGTGCCCCTGACCCTGCACCAGGCCATGGCCAAGCCACGCCTCCACCAGAGACTCCTGGACACTCACAGGCAAGTCTGGGTCAGGCTCTTGTGGGGTCACTGCTCCTTTCTCCTGGGTCCTGGAATGCACAAAGTTTTGTTTGTGTCCTCCAAGAGTCTGTTTCTCCAGTCCTGTGTAAGTTCTGGCGGCTCTATCGTGGGGTTAATGGCGACCTCCTCCAAGAGGGCTTATGCCATACCCGGGTCTGCTGCACCCGGGCTCCTGCCCCTGGGGCAGGCCACTGCTGACCCATACCTCCACAGGAGATAGTCAAACACTCAAAGGCAGGTCTGGCTCAGTCTCTGTGGAGTCTCCTCGTGCACATAACGTTTTGTATGAGCCCTCCGATCATCTCTGGTGGATATGGGGTTTGATTCTAAACGTGATTTCACCTCTCCTACTATCTTGCTGAGGCTTCTCCTTTGCCCTTGGACATGGGGTATATTTTTTTGGTGGGATCCAACTTTCTCCTCGGAGAAGGCAATGGCAACCCACTCCAGTACTCTTGCCTGGAAAATCTCATGGACAAAGGAGCCTAGTAGGCTGCAGTCCATGGGGTCACTAGGAGTTGGACACGACTGAGCAACTTCACTTTCATTTTTCACTTTCATGCACTGGAGAAGGAAATGGCAACCCACTCCAGTGTTCTTGCCTGGAGAATCCCAGGGACGAGGGAGCCTGGTGAGCTGCCGTCTATGGGGTCACACAGAGTTGGACACGACTGAAGCGACTTAGCAGCAGCAACAACATTCTTCTGTCGATGGTTGTTCAGCAGCAAGTTCTAATTTTGGAGTTCTTGCAGGAGATGAGTACATGTCCTTGTATTCCATCTTCTCATCTCAGATGTGAAAGTGAAAGTCACTTAGTCATGTCTGACTCTGAGACCCCGGGGACTATATAGTTCACGGAATTTTCCAGGCCAAAATGCTGGAGTGGGTAGCCTTTCCCTTCTCCAGGGGATCTTCCCAACCCAGGGACTGAACCCAGGTCTCCTGCATTGCAGACAGATTCTTTACCATCTGAGCCACAAGGAAAGCCAAATTTGAATTACAGAAACAAATAAATGTCAAGTCACAATAAATCAGGAATTTAGATAAAATATTTCTTTGAAGAATTCAAAATTAACCTCTTGAGAATTCAAAATATTTTCCTTTGGTTTATAAACACTAAAAATTCCACAAATTTCCTATTTCAAGTAATCCAAGAAAGAAGAAAATCTGAACAGAGCAGAGACAAATACAAGCTGTAAAGTTAAACTAGCTGGGTTCAAATCCCACATATACGCTGTGTGATCTTGGCCAAGTTATGAAATCTGTATAGGACTGGCTTTTTCCTCATCTGGAAAATGGAGATATTGGTATCTACCTTACAGGGTTATTACAAAGATTAAATAAACTAATATACATAAAACATCTAGAAGAGTGCCTTCCATTTAAAACCATTCAACAAATGCTAGCTATTATTATCACCATCACTATATTATAAACGAATATAAATTCACAATGAGAAAAAAAACAAAAAAAAAACATGAAAGCAGCTACCAAAAAGCAAGCAACGAATAAATGAACAAATTGTTGGGTGAATGAAAGAACATATTTTTGATGTACACGTGACATTCACAAGTTAAATTAACAGTGGATTTTTATTATTTTTTCTCAAAAATATTATCTGCTCACACAGCTGAGAAAGCGTGTAAGCAATAAACCAAAACGATGACCACAAATCTCAGAACAGCAGTTTCCTACAGTGAGGGAAGGAGAAGACGTGAAGGAAGAGAACACACAGGGTACTCGCAACGTTGGCATCATCCTGTTACTCATCTCATGTGGGAAACACACAGGTGCTTTTATTTCTTTGCTATTCTGTACACAAACGTACAGAACCTTTCTGTTTGTATGTTATGATCTAAAATTTTGCTTAAAAAGTTAAAGATTAAGATATACAACTGTGCATAGTATTCACAGGAATGAAGTAAATGAGTAATTCAAAAGTTAACAAACTAAAAGCATGTCACTCAGAAAATAAATATGCATCCTAAGTAAATATAAAATCATGTGTCAATCTTTTAAAAACTATAGAAGCAAATATATACAAATAAAATTTTCAGTGTGAGGTTTCCTTTACTTGAAAGGCAGACTACTTCAAACTTCACCTCCTCAGATAATACCAAAGACACAGCACCTGCAGAAGACACCACACTAAACAAGAAGAAACCTACCAGCTTACTTTTGGCAACTACAATATAATAAAAATTTGCCAAGCTCTTAGAACAGAGACTTTGGAATTGCACCTTCATATACAATTATCCCTTGCTTTTCAAAAATTAGCTTTAGGCCATTTTTCTTTTACAGAAGTTCTACATTAATACCTGTTCCCCTAATCAAAAGAAATCTGAAGAGAATTTTTACTTTTACATAAAAAGGTGAAAATAGCATTCACCATTTGTCTCACAGTGAAGCATTTTACAGGCAGCCCCAGCATGGAGAGGGGGCTCCAGCAAGCTCCTTCCCCAGGAACTACATTCAAAATCTCAGTATCAAGCCACCATAGCTATGAAATGTGTCTCTGAGCACCTGAGCTTTATCTCCATTTATTTTGTACATCCATTAACAAGGTCTGCAGTAAGGTAACTGCTTCTTCATTTTATACCATTTCGGACTACCAGCAGTTTCATACCAATGCTGTAGAGGAAGAAACCTGAAACATCTCTACCAATGTCCATGGGTACCTCAAAACACATCCTTTCCTCCAAAAATCTTCCTTTTTTGTCTCTATCTTCTGTAATGATTATCACTATCTACCAAGCAACTCAAGACCAAAACTGGGTCAACTATTTGAATTTTATTTTTAAATAAACCAATGCGAAGGCAGTGAGGATTTTAAGCACAGAATTAAACCAGTCTGATTGCAGTTTGGATCAAAGGAGGGCAAGAGTGGAAAGAGAAAGCCAGTGAAAAAGCTACTAGAATCTAGAGATGATAAAAGAATGGATGAGAGCATTAATGGTGGAACGTAAGAAAAGATAGATTCGAGAGAAATTCTATAAATAAGATGTGATGAAATGTTCTGAAGGGTTGGATGTTAGGAGAGAAAGTGTGATGGATGATTCTCAGATTTCTGGCTTGCACAACTGAAAGAGAGCAGGTAAATATTCTAATAAGAAAACCATGCAAATGGGTTTCCCAGGTGGCGCACTGGTAAAGAATCTGCTCGCCAATGCAGGGGACACAAGAAATGTGGGTTCAATCCCTGGGTCGGGATGGTCTCCTGGAGTAAGAAATGGCAACCCACTCCAGTATTCTTGACTGCAAAGTTCCACGGACAGAGCCTGGAGGGCTACAATCCATAGGGTCACAAAGAGTCAGACACGATGGAGCATGCAACAGAACCATGACAACAGGGGAAAAGTAGTAGGTGGATGTGTGTGTGTATGTTAGTCACTCAATCACATCCAACTCATAATCCCATTGACTGTGGACATGAGGGTATCAAGGATTCAATTTTGACATTCAATTCTGAGATATTTATGAGACACATAAATGAAAGTGTCAATTATGCATGGCATATATTTAATTCTACATTTTAAAGAGTAAGTATGGACCAAAAATACAAATATGGGCTTCAACAACATATAGAAGATATCCAAATCCATGAAAAAGAATCAGATTACTTCAGGAAGAGTTTAGGGAAAGAAGTGAATCCAAGATTTGACCAATGAGAACACCTACATCTAGAAATCCATTTTGAAAAAAGGAAGCAGAAAATTTCTGCTCTTGCCTCCTGTTTTCATCTAACAAAACTTAACAATCCTTCAAGATCAACTCCTCTACGAAGTCTTCTCACCTGGACCTCTTTTAGCTGTCTGTTTATATTACTATCTCTAACAGGCTATATTCAAATCATTTATTTAAGGGTATAAATACTATTTATTGCTTTCTTGAGAAAGGCATTGCTCTTCTTTGCATTCATAATATCTAATTCATCATCTAACACAAAGAAATCATGTATTAAAATATGAAAAATTAACAAAATATGGTGACCCTATTTCGACTAAGTTTTCAATATGAAAAAGAGTCAGAATAATAAGCACAACATAGCACAGTTAAATTTCTGAAATCATTTGATAGTTAATGAATGAAACATAAGACTGTGTCCATAATTTCTAGGAAAAAATATTTCTATTTTTGTTTGAAACAACAAGCTCTTTATTTAATAAAAGGATCTATATAACCTCCAAAATGTATTTAAATACAGAAAAGGAAATGTTCATGCTCTTTGACAACATGAAATTTGATGTATTGAAATTTTTAATATGTGGTACATGTTAAAAACTAATTCTAGTTAATAATGCAAAATACAGTATTTTCCATCAGCACAAAGAAAGGACTAAAAATGTTAAAAATCTAAGAAAATTCTAACATGACATTAAATTATTCCCCAAAGTAACAAAAGATAACTCTGACGTTACAGAGTGCAATTAGTCTAGGACCAATTGATGCTAAAGAACTCCTATTTCTGTTGTTCAAGCACAGGCAAACATAAAGGAAAGAAACCAGTACCTTTACCAGTGGTATTCTCCATTGTATACAGGTAATCCATGTAAAATGCCCCGAACCTTTGCATTCCAGCTATCTCAGTATATGTCTCCTGCCAACAAAGCAAAGCGAACAGAACACTCATTGTATAGAACAGACTACTGGGTTAAAAACCTGACAGGTCAAGAATCAGACATACATCCTTATGGAGAATATGTACCAACTCAAAAGATTACCAAAACAGAAAGAACAGAGGTTACCCAAAGAATTCACTTCTAAAAAAGGCAGTATTACCTCTATTGTAGACCACACAAAAGGACATCTATAATTCTACTAGACAATTTCACCACTTTGTCAACAATGTCTGGTTAATGAATACCTACAATGGAGCAAGGCAGTATGGTCTTAACCTTTATCACCATCACAAAACTGTCTAATATATACTTTCAAATAGAGTCAATCGTTAATATTTCAGTACACTTATATGAAACAGTTCAAACACTAAAAAATACTAAAATATCTTTAAATGTATGTTAATTATGCAGGTCAAAATTAAATCCTTTACTTTCAACTATAAAATTAAGTCTGTAGAAACAGTGTAATTATTACATTAATTTTTGGTACATTTTTTGAATTTTAAATTTATTCCATAAAAAGTATATTAATATAATCTTATATGAAAAATTCAAATAAGACTAAGACAAACAAACAGTAAAATGTGAAATTATTCATGTCTTTTCATTAATCCCATACTTCAAAAGTAACTGAAAATAAATAATTCTACATCTTTCTGCCATGACTATTTTAACAACAGGGAATGGATAAATAAACTAATAGATACAGAAGCTATATAAAAATATTCTAGATGTTTGAATAAACAACTAGCATTCAGAACAGATTACTGGGAAAGAAACATGGCAAGCACAAGGATTCCACCCCAGCACAACATAGAATTCAGCTCAAAAATACACGCTCTGACCTTATGAGTAGCTGCATCCAAGATAAATTCTGCACGAGTACCATTATTTTCTGGGCTTCGATAATCAAACAATGAATTTGTGAGGTATGTCAAACCTTTTATACTCAAATTTTCACCACAAACAAAGAAACAGGCTTCCTGAAAAGAAATGCAAAATTTTTGAACAAGAGGAAAATTGTTAAAGAAAATAAAACGTTGGTTTTGTAACAACAATTCAGTAGTCAACAGAAATTATTACAACTTGAAGTCCTGTAAAAAAGACAAGGAATGCTGTCTCCATTTTCACTGCCTATTTTGGCAAAGAACATTTTAACAAACCAAAGAGGAACTCCAAGTAGCTGCCATAAACAAGAAGAAACATTTATGAATTGGAAAGAATTTGGAACTACTGTCCAGGTGTTAAGTACTACCAACTTTCTCAATTCCCCTGAGCTCTATAATTTCTTACAGGGGAAAACAGTAAAGTTCCCCTCTGAAGCCACAGATATATGCAGCCTCACAGATTTTTTTTTGTATAAACACTTCAATAAGCACCTCATTATCCCTGCATTCTATCCAAAAAAAATGGAGAACCGGGAAGATTTTGACTTACATTTTCACTTCTATTCATATTCTCTTCAAAATCTTTAACACCCATAATTCCTTTAAGGCATGTGGCTCTGCAACCTACAAAACCAATCTGGCAATCAAAGAAAGGCTCTCCCATCATAAGGGCCTACAGAAGGAAAAGAAGGATTATGAACTTGAATTTCAACAAAAATGTTACAGGCTTTCCTTGTAGAATTTCTAAATCAGCTGAGACAGCTTTAGGATTATGACCTTTCCAAATTTACTCTCCTCAGATTACAAACCCGATTAAAAAAAAAGCATCTAATTTGTCTCTGTACCCTGAAAACTTTGTATCCTCAATGACTGGCACTTGAAGAAAATTAATCCACACATACTATGAGCACACACAAGTCAAACGAAAGAATGAAAGAATAAACTAATGTTGCATATTCCAGTAAAATCTTCAGTAAAGAATATTTTTTTCAGTCAATACTACTGATCACCAAAATAGAAATACAAAGCTATAAATATAATTTTAAATATACAATTTATGATTTTAAAAACCTGTTATTTATTAAATATTAACCTTAAAGACCATTCCAAAGATTTCTGAAAGCACATTCAATGTTGATGGATTACCTCAATGGTAGTTCCTTCTTGTTCCCAACATAATACTTCTTTAGATTTTACTTTTTGAGGGCTGTAATAACTACTCTCGGCTTGCATTTCAGTAAGCTATGAAACAATATAAGAAGATTAAGTAAGTCAAATTAGTATTAAATGGCAATAAACTGTCATTATTATGATGAATTGATGGAAACAAGGCCAATTTTAAGATTCGGGAAATTTAATTATTAAGCAGGAAAACAGGTGCAACAAAAACAGCTGTAACAGATTATCCATGGTATAAAGGTTGAATATGCTAGTCTAGTAAGATTATACAGAGAATATAAATACTTTACTTTTATTTAACTCCTTTTTGTTAATATTGCTTAAAAAAGCAAAAGCTATGTTGCTATAATAGTTCCATACTCATAAAATGGTTCATATATTCTGTGAAACATTTATGCATATTTTAACCTCATTCTATCTTTACTAATTTATTCAATCAGCTTTAGTTCAATCATTTCTAAGATTTCTACCAATCTGCACTTTTAAAGAAAGCTGGGAAGAAACACAGATTCAACAAAACTTTTTTAGTTCTAGCAGGGAAACAGATCCAAGCACTTTACTTTCAAAGTATGTAATCTCATGGTATGTGCCACGGACTCACTCAAGCATGCAAATACTTACTGAGTGCCTGCTCCATAACAAGGATTAACCTGGATGCTAACAAAACTATATATATATGCATATATATATGTATATATATATGTATGCATGCTCACTTCCCTGAAACTCATAGCATATTGTTTCTACATACTCAAAAATTACATAATTGAAATTACTGTTAAAAGAAATTTTTCTGAACACCATGTGGTACCCTGCTTTGGATCATGTTACAAAAAAAGTCATGAAATTAAAGTCTGTAACTTACTGGTAATGCACCAACACTGGCTTCCTAGTTTTGACATATGTACTGTGATAGTGTAAGATATATTAATAATATGGAAAACTGGGCAAGAAATGTATGTGAACTCTCTGTACTAAGCATCTTTAAATCTAAAACTATTCCAAAATAAAGATATTACTTAAAAAAACATATTCTGCTCATGTTTACTAATAATTCATGCTTACTAATGACTAATAAAGTCACCTTTATTCTAATGAAATGGACATATTCTTCAAATTTAAATGCAAAATCAAAGGTAAAATTTTTTAAAAGTACCTTTATGTCATATCGAACTTACTGAACTGAAAAATTACAATTCTAAGCATGATAACCTCTTGAAAACCTTAGGAATCAATAAATTATTGTCAAATTTTACAACAATAAGTTTCTATATAAGGCTTTATTTCTTGGATGCTCCTAGAACTGGTATACATGATGCTGCTATTTCAAAGTACAGTTCTATAATCTAAAATGCTTAAGCAAAATTGAATATTTTAGTTGATTGCCGTTCAGCTGTCTGTTATTGTAGCAAAAAAACAAGTAACTGATTAAAAGAACTCAAACATTACAAGAATAATTTCAACATTATTTTTTAAATGCTACATTTAATTTGGCATGATTTTGTTGGATTGACATCAACTGTTCAGAATGCTAATGCAGAAACATGACCTTATTTTCTGACCAAACTATGAACCACAAATTAATTCCATACATTCTTCAAACCCAAACTGAACAATGAATTCTAATGTTTTTCTCCTAAATATCAACATATTTCCCTTAGAGAAACAAAAGTGCTTTAAAGGTATATTGACTAATGACAATACCCAAAAAGTCTATAAAAGTTTTGTATATAAAATGCCTATTCTGACTGACTCGATTTAATACAATTCTTCTCATCAGTGAAGTTAACAGAAACATTACCAGAATCATTTCAAACTTAAGAGTAAACATGTAAAAGTCACCAGAAAAGATAGTACTTTACTAGCAATCCTTGGCTTCACTCATAAACTTAAAATAAAAACAATTGCACTTGGATCATCTAAAACTGGCAAGACATCTAGCAACAATTTCCAACAGTTGTTTTTCTGTTATATTTTTAAAGAATTTGTTCTATCATTTTTATTTTTTTCAGATTGGCCCATATCCCCTTAATTTAAACAAATCTAAATCAGTGAATTTCAGATGCAAAATTTGTTTCATAAAATTCAGAAATAATAAACAATAGTGTTAAAATAGTAGAGGTAACGTTTACATTATTTATTATTTCTTTCCCAAACTATCCCCCTTCCAAAAAAAAAAAAAACTTTTAAATTAATCAAGCCTTGACTAAACTTCTGTTGAAAATTTCTCTACATTTTTGACCTTTGTCAAATGAGAAAATATGGTATAGTTTTCATTAGAAAAATCTTCAAACATTACTTATTTTAAAATATTTTTAATCTACCATCTGCTAGTTATAAATTATACAGCTTTATTACTAATTGAAAAAGCTTATTTCAAGCAGTTAAACAATCTAAAGTAAATTTAAAACATCAAAGCAGAAATGATTTTTCATTACTACATTTCCAGTATCTAACAGTTGCCTGGAATAGTACATGTAATACTACTTCTACAGGCTGGACACATGAGTTTATCTTTTTCAGAAAAGTGCATCCATAGAAAAAATAAATCCACAAAGACAAAATCAAAGAAAAATAATCTAAAAGAGCATCCCAAAATTTAGAAAAATGCTAAGTTAGATAAGCAGATGGGTAGATGGATAGATGCTGCTGCTGCTGCTGCTAAGATGACTAGGTACCAATGTTGACAATGAACTAGACAATTTCCAAGAGCTGGAGATACAACTAGTCTTTTTTTAAGTTACTACTTACTAAGTTTTGTGTACTATCAAAAAAGAATAGCCACTATTTTCTGAAAAGACTAGTATTCCTTCATCTGTCTAATGGACATTTAAGTTGTTTTAACTTTCTTGCCACTGTAAACAGTGCTTTTATGAAGATTCACATACATCTACTTGTTTGAGTTCAAACAAAGATTTTTCTTATTAAAACTATTCCATATTTTCTAATTTGACAAAAGTTAAAAAGAATTCAATTCTTTTTACTATATAGCTAGAAGTATAATTGTTTGGTCATTGATAATTCATTTAACTTTTTGAGGAACTGCCAATTTTCCACGGTGACTGCACCATGTTACATTTCCAGCAGTCTTCCAATTTGTTTTAAAATAACTCCAACTAAGATTCCACCAGTGTCAAATCACCGTTCTGGTCAAAATCACCAATAATTTCCACATTGACAAATCTAATGAATTCATTCTCACAGATGACTTACTCAGCCCATTATAAAACATTTATGACACTTAGCTTCCAGACAGGCACTCTATTGGTTTTCCATCTAGATCACTAGTCACTAATTTTCCGAATCCCTCACTGACTTGTCAAAAGCCAAACTCCTGAAATGCATCACAAGCCTAATCTTCTCATGTGCATATGCTCAGTGGTTTGCAACTCTGTGGGACCCTATGGACTGGAACCCATTAAGCACCTCTGTCCACGGGATTTTAAAGGCAAGAATACTGGAGCGGGTTGCCATTTCTTCCTCCAGGGGATCTTCTCAACCCAGGGATCAAAATCATGTCTCCTGTGTCTCCTGCATTTGGCAGGTGGATTCTTTACCACTGAGCCACCTGGGAAGCCAATCCTCTCACAGTACTCTTCAGGTCAGAAAATCTGAACTCAACCCTTCCAGTTGCTCAGGAGTCATCCTTGGATCCTCTATTTTCTTTACATCAGCCAATAAAATCTAACAGGAAGTCCTGTATTCTTAACCTTCCAAACATATCCAAAATTCAATTATTTTTCACACTTTCACCTTCTATCACCCTAGTCCAAGACATCATCATCATCTCGTTTGAAAATTGCAATCCTCTCCTATCTCCTTACTGCTGTTTTTGCCCCCTTATAACCTATTCTCAACACAGGGATGTAATTCAGATTATCCTAGAACTACTATGCTAAAAATTGTCCAAAACCTTGTATCATCCAAGGTTAATGACAAAGTCCCTCAAGTGACCTACAAGGCTGGAAAATTTATAAGCCTCCCCCAAGGCCATAATTTCTTTGACACGATTTTGTACTATTTACATGTTAACTCACTGTGCTCTGGCCCCACTGGCCTCCTTGCTGTTCCTTGAAATTTGGGGGCCTCTGTATTTGCTATCCCTAGAATATTCATTCTTATGTGTCTGCAAAGCTTCCTTTTTCGCAAGTCTATACTAAATACCCACCTTCCATTAAGGCTTTCCCTGATCATTCTATTTATTTAGTTACTTACTAGAGTATAGTTGACTTACAATGCTGTGTTAGTTTCTCCTGTACAGCAAAGTGAGTCAGTTACACATATACACGCATGTACTCTTTTTAGACGCGATTCCCATATAGGTCATTAAGAGTCCTGAACAGTTTCCAGTGCTACACAGTAGGATCTCATTAGTTTATCTATTTTATAAGTAATAGTGCATGGGTTTCCCTTGTGACTCAAGACAGTGAAGAATCCACCTGCAATGCAGGAGACCTGGGTTGGGAAGATGCTCTGGAGGAGGGCATGGCTACCCACGCCAGCATTTTTGCCTGGAGAATCCCCATGGACAGAGGAGCCTGGTGGGCTACAGTCCACGGAGTCACAAAAAGTCAGACATGACTAAGCACACAGTGTTTAGGTCAATCCCAATTTCCCAATTTATCCCTTCCCTATTCTTTCCCCCTTGGTAACCACAAGTTTGTTTTTTGTACATTTTGAGTCAATCTGTTTTGTATATATGTTCATTTGTACCACTTTTTAAGATTTCACATATAAGCAATATCACGATATTGTTCTGTCTGACTTACATCATTCAGTATGAAACCTGATCACCTCCTTTTAAACTACACAATTTCTTCCCATTTAGTGGAAGCATTCACTATTACTCTTTCCTTCTATTTTTTCCTACACAACCCTTATCATCAAGGGGTATATTATATATATTTTATTTGTTTTTACTAACAATTTACATTTTAAGGCAGAGGGATTTACATCTGATCTGTTCACTGTGAATCTACAGAGACAAAACAATGACTTGTACATAGACGGCATTAATGTAAGTTTGTTGATTGAATTAGATACTCTTCAGGAACACTGTATATGTGATACTATTACTACAAAGGTCTGTCTAGTCAAGGCTATGGTTTTTCCAGTGGTCATGTATGGATCTGAGAGTTGGACTATAAAGAAAGCTGAGTGCCAAAGAATTGATGCTTTTGAACTGTGGTGTTGGAGAAGAATCTTGAGAGTCCCTTGGACTGCAAGGAGATCCAACCAGTCCATCCTAAAGGAGATCAGTCCTGGGTGTTCATTGGAAGGACTGACATTGAAGCTACAACTCCAATACTTTGGCCACCTGATGCAGAGAGCTGACTCATTTGAAGAGACCCTGATACTGGGAAAGATTGAAGGCGGGAGAAGAAGGGGATGACAGAGGATGAGATGGCTGGATGGCATGACCGACTCAATGGACATGAGTTTGGGTGACCTCTAGGAGTTGGTGATGGACAGGGAGGCCTGGTATGCTGCGGATCATGGGGTCGCAAAGAGTTGGACACGACTGAGCAACTGAACTGAACTACTAAAAAGGTCAAGAAATAACCCAAAATCAAGAGTGGGTTACAGCTAAGAGGCAGAGAAGACAATGTATGATCAAAGAACACATAAGCAGTATCAAAGTACTAGCAGTATTATATTTCTTAAAAGGATGTTCACCTTATTGTTTAACTTGAAAATACCTATTATATGATCTCTTTTGCGATCATACATGCATTTGTTAATGGAGGAAGTACTCAAAAGTATTTTAAATATTGCTTTAAAAAAAAAAGCAAGATCTAGATAATTTTAAAAAAGAACTCTCTTAAAGGGAAAAAGAGAGCTGAGCAAAGAGAGAAACTATATAAACAACTCTTTATATATATTTCTAGAAAAATGGTACAAATGAATCTATCTGCAGGGCAGAAACAGAGATGCAGACATGGAGAACAGATGTGGACATGGAGGGGACAGGGAAGGTAAGGGTAGGGCAAATTGAGAGTAGCACTAACATATATACATATATAGGGACTTCCCTATAGCTCAGATGGTAAAGAATCTGCTGCAATGCAGAAGACCTGGGTTCAATCCCTCAGTCAGAAAGATCCCCTAGAAAAGGAACTGGCAACCAACTTCAGTATTCTTGCCTGGAGAATCCCATGGACAGAGGAGGCTGGTGGGCTACAGTCTATGGGGTAGCAAAGAGTCGGACACAACTAAGCGATTAACACACATATGTGCATAAAACAGGTAGCTAGTGGGAAGCTGCAATATATCACAGTGAGTTCAGCTCAATGCTCTGTGCTAACCAAGAGGGGTGGGATTAAAGGAGGGGAGGGAGGCTTAAGAGGGAGAGCATGTATATATACATATAGCTGATTTCACCTTTTTGTATAGCAGAAACATAACACTGTAAAGCAATTATATTCCAACAATTCAAAAAATGTAAAAAAAAGAAAAAAAATTATAATGAAAGACAACACAGAGATGAAATAGTAGCTGGAGGGATACATGAAGTATTGGGAAATTTTCTCATGTGCATTTCTTTTTTAATGGAAACACTATGACATCTTTGCATGCCAAATGAAAGATTCAATAGGGAAAGAAAAACTTTCTATAAAGCTATTAAAAAAGGAAAGTGGAGAAGGCCTTAAGACGACAAAAAGAGACCAAAGTTCAGAGATTTCAGATGAGAGGACATGTAATTTTATGAAGTAAGGATAGTTAGACTCCATCTCACATCTACTAAATGTAAAATAAGCTAGATTCTTACTAGAAGTCAAAATTTAAGCATTAAAGTTGAGAGATAAACATTAAAAAAAAAAAAGGAAACCTACTTTGAAAGTCACAGTTGCCTTTGTACAATAAAATCCTACAGAAACAATAGGATCCTTCATAGTCTGTGTTTTTTGTTGATGTGTAGTTGATGCAGGATCATTCCCAAGGTAGTCTTCCTCAGCATCATCATAACTCACAATGGCAGGGACAAATGACCAGGCCCATGATACCCATCCCTGTGGCTGGTCGTCCTCTTGCTGTGAATACAGCTCTTGGCCTTTGTACTGAGCAGGATACTGCACATCTATTCGTGTTTCATCTTCAGCACCTGATTATCAAAGTAAAGTCGCATTAAATAAATCAAGAAATTAAAACAAAAGAGCAATTAGGAATTTAGAAAATATAAAAATGTTTCTCACATGTGATTCTTTCTACATATAAAGCATGAACAAATCATATACTGGTTATTATTACTTGAAACCAATAACTTAGCATTACCACTTTCAAGTTTCTATGCATTATACTGGATCAATCTCCTTTTAATACTACACAGTATTATACGGTGAGTAGTTTATTATATACTTTTGATAAATTTAGATAAATATAAAGGATAAATTCACTCTTTAGGGCTTCATTCACTAATTTAAACAACAACAACATAAAACTTACCTCCCAAAAATAAAGCTAAGGTGCTAAAAAAATGACTGTTTTCAGAAACATCACAAAAAATCAAAGAAGAGTTCTTGATTTTCTGATACACCCAAAAGAGAAAGAGAATGGCAAGTGTTCCTGGGTAGAATGTACTCCTCTCCCAAAAAAAGATTATCCCAAGGATGAAAATAAATGTTATGATGAAATTATTCTTAATATGATATTAAGAAAAATAAAAATTAATGATTTTCTTATTAGTGAATAACAGACACCTTGAGCCAGTCATCCTGGAATGTGAAGTCAAATGGGCCTTAGGAAGCATCACTACAAACAAAGCTAGTGGATATGATGGAATTCCAGTTGAGCTATTTCAAGTTCTAAAAGATGATGCTGTAAAAGTGCTACATTCAATATGTCAGCAAATTTTGAAAACTCAGCAGTGGCCACAGGACTAGAAAATATCAGTTTTCATTCCAATCCCAAAGAAAGACAAGGCCAAAGAATGTTCAAACTACCGCACAATTACACTCATCTCACATGCCAGCAAAGTAATGCTCAAAATTCTCCAAGCCAGGCTCAACAGACATGAACTATGAACTTTCAGATGTTCAAGCTGCATTCAGAAAAGGCAGTGGAACCAGAGACAAAACTGCTAACATCCACTGGATCATCGAAAAGAAGAGTTCCAGAAAAACATCCACTTCTGCTTTATTGACTATACCAAAGCTTTTGTGTGGATCACAGCAAACTGTGGAAAATTCTTCAAGAGATGGGAACACCAGACCACCTGACCTGCCTCCTGAGAAACTTATTTGCAGTTAGAACTGCACATGGAACAACAGAGTGGTTCCAAATTGGGAAAGGAGGACGTCAAGGCTGTGTATTTTCACCCTGCTTATTCAACTTATATGCAGAATACATCATGTGAAATACCGGGCTGAATGAAGCACAAGCTGGAATCAAAATTGTCAGGAAAAATATCGATAACCTCAGATATGCAGATGACACCACCATTATGGCAGAAAGTGAAGAGGAACTAAAGAGGCCCTTGATGAAAGTGAAAGAGGAGAGTGGAAAAGTTGCTTTAAAACACAACATTCAAAAAACTAAGATCATGGCATCTGGTCCCATCACTTCATGGCAAATAGATGGGGAAACAGTGGAAACAGTGAGAGATTTTATTTTGGGGGGCTCCAAAATCACTGCAGATGGTGACTGCAGCCATAAAATTAAAAGACTCTTGCTCCTTGGAAGAAAAGCTATGACCAATCTTAATAGCATATTAAAAAGCAGAGACATTACTTTGCTGACAGTGGTCCCTGTATTCAGAGCTATGGTTTTCCACTGGTGATGTATGAATATGAGTAAGGCTGAAAGCCAAAGTATTGATGCTTTTGAACTGTGGTACTGCAGAAGACTCTTGGGAGTCCCTTGGACTGCAAAGAGATCAAACGAGTCCATCCTAAAGGAAATCAGTCCTGAATATTCATTCGAAGGACTGTGCTGAAGCTCTAATACTTTGGCCACCTGATGCGAAGAACCCACTCGGAAAACACTCTGATGCTGGGAAAGACTGAGGGCAGGAGAAGCGGGGACAAGGATGAGATGGTTGGATGGCATTACTGACTCAATGGATATGAGTTTGAGCAAGCTCCAAGAGTTGGTGATGGACAGGGAAACCTGGTGCTTTGCTGCAGTCCAGGGAGTCACAAAAAGTTGGACACAACTGAACTGAATTAGTGAATAACATCTTTCTTATTTTACAGATGAAAAAAATCATAGCAAAGAACTTTTATTTGGTTAAAAATTGGCAAACTAAGGATTTAAATTCCAGCTTATATAACTTATTCCACCTTTTTAAAGATAAAATCCATCAAGGTCCTTTAACATTATTCTAACAATACAAACAAAAGAGGCAGATCATCATGGAATTTACAGGAGAAATTATTTTTAAACAAATTCATGGTGTAAGTAGCCGCCAGCAGATTCACTCATATCTACTCTTCACTGATAAATCTATAAATACACATACTCAATTAAACATCATCCTCATTCAGACTCACTTCTAGGTTTTCTGGTGAGAAAAACAACTTTTTAAATCCTCATGACAAGACATTTTTGGAGTATCACAGACTTTTAAGTCATAACACATGGCTATTGACCTCTTTCAGCTGTGACAAAACTTGATAAATAATAACTAGAGTACCTAAAGTACAGTAGTACCAAGAGACGTTAGTCATTTTACTTCAACATAAATTAGAAAACTTACAAATCCAGAAAATGTTTTATATCATCTTCATATCTTGCTATTTAACCATAAATACCATATAAATTTCTACTGAGGAATAAATAAAGCTTATTATTAACTGTCCCTAATAAGATCTCAAATAGGGCATCATCACTGAATATCATCTTGGTAATAAAACAAAAAGTCAGACCAGCTCAACCCAAGACCAGACTGGGTCCACAGAGCTGAACTCTGGACTTCTTTTATCAAAATCATTCAACAGAAGGAGTATCCCACTGCTTGCTCTCTTGAAGCAAAAGAAACATCACTCACAGAAGTCTAAGAAATCAGTCACTATAATTTACACTTATTATTAATTAATAATGAAGAGAGGTTTTTTATGAAAGATGCTTTTGAAGTTCCAAATCCTTGCTTACTCCTTTGTCACAAGAATGAATTAGGACCTGGAGATCTCTTTGATCTCTGGTCAGAATTTCTTAAAATATTCTTTGCCTTTGAAACGATGCATCTTAACATGGGACCCTTTGGCAGAATTCAGGAATTTCATAACTTTCAATGAAAAAATATATATTCAGTACTTAACTAAAATGAAGCATTCTTCTAATTATAAATGCAGGTAACAAATCACAGTTACACCACTAGTACCTTCAACTCTAAAACCTAAAGAAATCATAAATATATCAAGTAACAGTGGTGAAGCTATCTCAAAACATTTTACACATGTCAGTACTTTGAAACTATAATAGGTATTAGACTTTCTGCTATACTTCACTGTTCAACATGTTAATACTGAAGCACATATTAAAAAACAACAAAAAGACAAAATATAGGAAATAACAAGTTTTCAGACACTGGACTTCAGGCAATGAAGGACAATAAGTTCTGAGAGAAGTGAAACAAGAGAAATGAGTTTGACTGGCCCAGCTTTCTGTTTGGAATGAGTTTCTAAGCTACAATTAGAAAGAGGGAATCCAAGTAGAGCTCAGAGTCTCACAGATGAGAAAACAGAGCACTGAGTGTAGGTAGACTAAGGTGCCTAGAGTATGCAGAGCACCAAACAAGAGGACCTACTCAGAGAGAGCGAGCTCCTGAACCTGCAGAGGGCCCCACTCCAGTCTTCACCTGAGTATTCATCAGTTTCATGTAAGGAAACTAAGGCCTTTAAAAGAACAACCAGAAAGGGGCAAAGAAAATACTCCCCAAGGCTTACAACCGGGAATAGTCTGTGTTCCTACCACCAAGAAAGAGAAAAGCTCTAATTCACAGAAGACCAGGTACAGTACTCAAGGGGGTAATTATCTCAGTAGTGGAATAAAATTGGGCTTAAGCTAATGGCTGCTAAAGGTTTTAGACCCTATCTAAAAACCTTTAAGGCAAGACAAGTGAATCAAATTGCTTCCAAATAACTTAAAATGTTTTCTAGAATACAATAATATCCAGCACCCAACAAAATAAAATTCACAATGTCTAGCATCCAATTATCAGATGTGCAAAGAAGCAGGAGGATATCACAATGAGGAAAAATAAAAGTTAGTCCACAGAAAAAGACCTGGTAATAACATATTTCATAGCATTAGTAAACAAAAACAACAGCTATCTGAATAAAATGATATTCAAAAAAAGCACATTATTTTTAATAATCCCAACCGAAGCTCTAGAGATGAACAGTATCTGAGATGAAACATAGAGTAGATGGAATTAATAGCAGATTAGCTACAGAAGACTAGTCATCTTGAATAGAAATACAACTATCAAAAGTGAAACCAGAAAATGAAAGGAAAAAAAAAAAAAAAAACATTATGAACAGAACATCAGAGAGCTCTGTGGAACTTCAACCAGCACAATATATGTGTTATTCGAGTCCCCAAAGGAGGAGAAAGGAGAATTGAAAAAGATATTTCAAATAATGCCTCCAATTTTTCCAAGCATATCTGAAAACTATAAACTCACAGATACAAAAACCTTAATGTACTCCAAGCGCAAATAACAAGAAAGGACACGAAGACATTAAAATCAAGGTGCTTAAAACTTTCCAAGAAAAGGTTCACTGGCTTTACAGGTGTGTCAAAAGAATCCGTAACATGCACAATAGAAGGTTAGGAATTTCTGCTTTAGACAGCTGGAAGAAAAAAACAATTCAGTTGTGTTTGGAAGCAAGCAACCTTTTTCTTTACCAAAAAAAAAAAAGCAAACCTAACCATCTTCTTAGAACACATAAAGGAATAGTTATAAAATTTTGAAAATTGCATTCAATCAAACTTTAAAACTGCTCAAGAAACACCTATTAGAAAATGAATTAGGCAAGTCAGAGACCAGCAAAAAAATATTCCCTAGGGGTATTTGACATGTATTGTCATTCTTGAATACAAAATATATAAAGAACCACCTTTATACATAGCCAACTCACTTTGCTGGACAGCAGAAACCAAAGTAACACTGTAAATCAACTATACTTCAACAAAAAAGATTAAATGAAAAGTCACCAATCAGTAAGGAAACCCAAAAAAGTTTTAAAAATAGGCAAATATTTAACAAACGGCACAGAGTCAGATATATTAATTGTCAAAAATCACACCAAAAAAGTTCAAAATAATTGATCAGGGAAGTGCAAATTAAAACCACAATGAGCAACCACAACATATACATCACAATGGCAAAAAGTGAAAAAGGACTGACAACAACAAATGCTGCCAATGATGTGAAGCAATTGGCATACATTGTTGATGGGAATGTGAAGTGAAATCGAACTGAAGTCGCCCGGTCATGTCTGACTCTTTGCGACCCCATGGACTGTAGACTATCAGGCTCCTCTGTCCATGATATTTTTCAGGCAAGAGTACTGGAGTGGGTTGCCATTTCCTTCTCCAGGATCTTCCTGACTCAGGGACTGAACCCAGGTCTCCCGCATTGCAGGCAAACGCTTTACCCTCTGAGCCACCAGGGATGGGAATGTAAAATGGCAAAATTACTTTGGGGAAAAAGCCTGGTAATTTATTTAAGTATGTAATAATTCTTCTGTTAGGTATTAAACCAAGAAAAAGAATAGCTACATGTCTTCAAAAGACTTTCAGAAGAATGTCCAGGTCATCTTCACTTATGATAACCAAAACTGGAAATAACTCAAGCATTCATCAACAGGGTAATGTCTAAATAAACCATGTTACATTCATATGGCACAGTCATTCAATGTACTTAGCAATAAAAAGGAAACAAACACTTGATATATATAACAATACAGTTCAGTTCAGTCGCTGAGTCGTGTCCGACTCTTTGCAACCCCATGAATCAAAGCACGCCAGGCCTCCCTATCCATCACCAACTCTCGGAGTTCACTCAGACTCACATCCATCGAGTTAGTATGCCATCCAGCCATCTCATCCTCTGTCATCCCCTTCTCCTCCTGCCCCCAATCCCTCCCAGCATCAGAGTCTTTTCCAATGAGTCAACTTTTCACATGAGGTGGCCAAAGTACTGGAGTTTCAGCTTTAGCATCATTCCTTCCAAAGAAATCCCAGGGCTGATTCCTTCAGAATGGACTGGCTGGATCTCTTTGCAGTCCAAGGGACTCTTGAGAGTCTTCTCCAACACCACAGTTCAAAAGCATCAATTCTTTGGTGCTCAGCCTTCTTCACAGTCCAACTCACATCCATACATAACCACTGGAAAAACCATAGCCTTGACTAGACGGACCTTACTCAACAAAGTAATGTCTCTGCTTTTGAATATACTATCTAGGTTGGTCATAACTTTTCTTCCAAGGAGTAAGCGTCTTTTAATTTCATGGCTGCAATCACCATCTGTAGTGATTTTGGAGCCCAAAAAAATAAAGTCTGACACTGTTTCCCCATTCATTTCCCATGAAGTGATGGGACCGGATGCCATGATCTTCATTTTCTGAATGTTGAGCTTTAGGCCAACTTTTTCACTCTCCACTTTCACTTTCATCAAGATGAACCCCCAAATACAATGCTTTCAGAGCAGTGAAAATACTATGAATGATACCATAATGATGGATACATTTGTTCAAACCCACAGAATATACGTCAGCAAGAGTGAGCTTTAAACTACTGACTCTGGGTGATAATGATGTAGGTTCATCAGTTGTGATAAGTAGAGGGATGCTGATAATGGGGGAGGTTATGCATGTACGAGAGCAGGGGTATATGCGAAATCTCTATACCTACCCTTCAATTTTGTTGTGAATCTAAAATTGCTCAAAAATTAAGTCTTAAAAAGTTTTTAAAAATAAAAAGTAAAAAAATATATATATATATATTATGCTTAAGGAAAGAATCCTTTCACAGGAGAATTTATACTGTATGTTTTCTATTTACATGAAATTCCAGAATCAGCAAAAACTAATGCATGGCTTCTTTCTTTTTTAGAGATTCAGAACAGGGTTTTCTTGAGTGGAAGCAGCGGTGGGCAGGCAGTTGGAGGAAGGGAAGTGATTGAATAGTGGCATGAGATAACTCTTTGAAATATTAATGACACATATTTTGATGAGTGTCCCATATCACACAAGCATACACATTTCTCAAAACTTCTTAAATAGCATACTTAAATTAACATTTATGCATTTCACCTTATGAATTTAACCTTTAAAAAAAAACAAAGAAAAAGAATTGTCAATAAACATAAATTCTAGATAGGGATATACTGCTGAAATCTAGTGGTGAAGTACATTGATGTCCATAACTTAACCGTGAAATGCAGCAAAAACTGGCTGAAATGATGGAGGGAAAGTGGTGTTAAGATGAACAGATACATGATAAGCAAATGTGATAAATATTCACTGTAGAATCCAGATGATGAGTAGATCCTACACATCTACTCAGCCACATAGTGCCTGTTGACTGTATAATACTTTTAATTTTCCATATATTAATATTTGAAATTTACCATAATAGCATGGTAGAAAAAATGAACTGACCAGCCTCTATATGCTAGGTTTTGTTCAGCTAGTTTTTGTTCTTCCAGTTCTGTCATATAACCCTAGGAACAGAACTGCTGGATAATATAGTAACTCTATGTACAACTTTTTGACAAACCAGATTGTGGATCATTCCCACCATCTGTGCTTAAAGGTTCCAATTTTCCCATATCCTGCCAACACTTATTACGAGTCGTTTTTAATTTTAACTACACTGGTTAGTAGCTATAAAGCACTACCTCACTGTGGTTTTGACTTGTATTACCCTTCATGACTAATGATACTGAGCATATTTTCACATGCTTGTTGGCCACCTCAATATTCTTTCTGGAAACAGCTCTATAAAGGCCTTTTGCCCTCTTTTTAATGGGGTTATTTGTTCCCAAGTTTTAAATGCCCTTTAGCTAAAGGCTCTAACTATGGAAGTCAATCATCACCTTCTCCAAATTCTTCCTGAGACTCAGACCAACACAAGTCAAAGCCTACCACTCCTTTCACCATTTTTCTACTTCCAATCATTAATACCTCTAATATTAATAAGTCAAACATCTGCCATCCACTTAACTGTTTAAGTGCTTAACTAACTGTTCACATGTCTGTCCACTCCAATGTATATTAAGATTTTAAGATTTTAAATCTGTCTCTGTACTTGCCCACATTTATCTCTGCATTCTCCTACATTCCCAGCAATCATGTCTTACACACAAATAGGCTTTAGTAAAAGTATAATGAACTGAGTAAGTGAAATTAACCCACTCAGTATCTCTCAAAGAAGTAATGCTCCAATTAATTAACTAGGTATCCTCCGAAACATACAGTTAATTAGGTATAATTACTTTATTATACACTATCCTGGTAGCTCAGTCGGTAAAGAATCCACCTGCATTGCAGGAGACCTGGGTTCGATCCTTGGGTTAGGAAGAACGCTGGGAGGGCATGGCAACCCACTCCAGTATTGTTGCCTGGAGAATCCCCATGGACAGAGGAGCATAGAGGGCTGCGGTCCATGAGGTCACAAAGAGTCGGACACAACTGAGCGACTAAGCACAGCACATATAGTTAATTATAATTATATATGATAATTAAGTATAAATAACTTAGTTAAAATAACTCAGTGAGACTTTATAGAAAAGTTATCAATATAGCTGCTCCTGAACAACAAGGTGGTCAGGAGTACAACATGAAAATCCAGGTATAACTTCATAGTCAACTCACCAACATATTTACAGTTCTCTATCTGAGGATTCAACCAACCATGGATCATGCAGTTTTACTGAAAAAAATTTGTGTGTAATTGGATCTTGCACAGTTCAAATCCATGTGTTCAAGGGTCAACTGTAATTATAACTTACTAGGAAATCTTGAGGTTGGACTATCCTTTTATATAATGTATATTCTGAACACTTATACCTACTAGAAATAGTCAAGTTATTTTCAGCATGTAGAAAAAAGAAAATGAGAATAATATGCAAAATGTAGAAAAGAAAAAAATCAGTGTTAAGCAAATCATCCCATCATATTAGAATACTATAAAACATAATCTAATGTTGTAGCTTTTCAAGTTTCACAATGGTGAAAACACTTTTCAGAACAATAGTTATAAAAACTTTGTTGTATTTACCTGTAACATTTCCCAACATATCTTTATTGTGACAAGTAGAATCTTCTGTTTCTCCATCTTTAAAATTTCCTATTTCTCCATAGTAAAGAGCAATCCCAAGTTGCATTATACGGATAAACATAGGCAATTGTTGATCAGTGATAGAAAGTTTCAAACTCTCTACTAAGGTATGAATCTGTATTTTGGAGAAAACAAAAGCATCAACAAAAGTATATTCAAAGAGAATACCATTTAAACATAAGTACAGAAATGTTAAGCCTTAAATTGGAGTACCATAGGAAAAAGTGTAATGTCTCAATGTTTCTAATATTTAAGGCAAAATGACAGTTCTAAAATCTTAGAAATTTAAACAAATTTTCCTATGATGATCACTAACTTTAGACAGAAGCAATGTTAATCCCAACTGTCTAAGTGGAAATAGAAACAATCATGAGAAGATACAGTCACAACGGATTTCAAGATTACTTTTCCAAAAATTTTTTGTTAACAAAATACCCATCCTATAATATTAAGAGTATAACAGTACTCCCACAAAACCATAAAGATCTCTGTCACAAATAAAAATAAAGTTTCATAATGTCATTTTATAAGTCATTAATCCACCCTTTCCAGCTTTATTAACCAAAAAGAATGCATACATATCCTAAAAAACATACGTTAAGTGAGTAAACTACTAACACTATAACTATCGAAGTATGCACATGGTAAAATAATTGTCAGCTATAGAAAACAAAGTGAAAACATGACCAGGAAAATTTCTCAAACAAACTTTAAATAAAAGAATTAAACAAGGTATAAAATTTACAACATGAATCAATTATAAGAAGACTAATTACTATCAATAGGGCACAAGTCAACAATCGAAGTTCTCCTTATAGAACAATACATCAATAAAATATAAAGACAAGCTCAATATAATAATTTCCTGTTGCTACATAAACATGGAATAAAACCAATTAAGCCATAAAGTAAGTCTTTTGGAAGGTTTATTTTAACTAACTGGTATTTGAGTGTCTATGAAACTTGAAAAAGTAATGGCAATCAGCATATCTTTAGGGATAAAGGCACAAAAAAACTGTACTTGAAGGGAAGCAAGTTATACAGGGAGTTATAAAATACCATACTCAAATATGAGTACAGGTTTTAAAAACTGACAAAAATCATACACCAAATAGACTATGAAGAGGTAAGAAAATTGAGGAAGAGTTGTGCAGGTGTGCAATGCAGGCCTGTGAAGCTCTTCTGAAATCTGATATTTATCTGCCACATTCTTTTAAATACCATATGGCACCAATAGCACCAGTGATAGCTGTCTTAGCAAAACCACCTTCAATCCTGTATGCACATATGTATCCACTTAAAATCTTATACACATAAACATATATACCTTTAAAATATATAAGATATTTTATATATTACACATATAAACCTTTAAAATCAATAAAGCTAACCAACAATAGGAAAATTGACAAAGACCCTGAATGAATTTTTCAAAAAAAATAATGGCCACTAAATGTATTTTCAAAGTTTGCTAATAATCAAATTTATATTAAATTGCATTATTTTTGCTAAACAAGTTAGCTTTTATAAGTATGATCATATTTAAGGATAGTAGAGTATAATACAGGCATCCCCCTTAATGTTCATGAGCATATACACTGGTTAAACATTTCTGGAAGCAATTTTGTAATTCAGATGACAGGCCTTAAAAGTTTAAACCCATTAATAAGACATTTGCAATTACAGAAATCATTCCTAAGGAATCAATCAGAGATGTAGTCAAAGATTTATGTGTAGACTTTCATTCCTCTGAAAAACTGTTAAGAAAAAGTAAATTTTCACTAACAGGGGAAATATTCAATAACATATCTGTATGCTCTGTATCTCAAAGATGATATAATCTCTAAGACATTTATTACTCACAAAAGGTAGAAAATTACAAAAAGTCTACCCAAATACAAATAAATTCAAAAGTCACTTAATGAAACATATATAAGAAGCTTAGACAAATAATGAGCGTCTCAAACATTTTTGGAAATTCCCTATCTTTGATATGATCAATGAGCTTAACCATGTCCATTTAATAATTATTTCCTAGGACTAAGAGCTGAAAAACTAATGGCTCTAACTCAAAACACCAAATCTTATATCACAGTAATATTAATAAAAAACTGAAATTTTATTTTCAGTTAAGCATAAATGGTACCACTCTTCTCTAATTTACCCACATCCTAAAATGTACAATTAAATCTGTACTAAAGATTAAAAAATTTTTATATGGTAAGGCTTCCCCATATCCATTACTTGTTTTCAAAATATATCTTGAATTTACTCTTAACATTCCCCAACTTCACTGGTAGAGTCAAGGTCAAAGAAGCAATGTTTAAGTCCATTTTCCTGGGATAGGGATACAATTACTATTCAATTAACACTATTCCATGCTTACATGTGTCTAAGAAGCTAATTCAAAAACAGAAGGAAAGAGTAACAGAATTTAAAGAAAACAATGTGTCCTGTACAAAGTGTAAGGAAAAAAAGATACTCAAGAGTGAGCACTACCAAAGAAAAGTAGGTGGAATTCATGTATAAATACAAAGCTACATAAAATGACATCTTATGTTTTAAAAGCACAATGTAAAAATAATAAATAATTTAAATAGCCATGCCAAAACAAGCACAGTGGTCAATACCGGTGTTCAGACTTAGGACTGGCTTTTTCATTACAATACAAAAGCTTATAATTCAATAATAAAAATTTATTCCATGTGAAAACTTAGTTAACAAGATCACAAGTCACGTGAATTCTTTTTCAAAGACAGATAAATAGATAAGAGATACAGAAAGTTTTTATGCAATAAAACAACACAAAATTTACACTTAGAGAATAACTATACACACTAAAAATATTTGCCAATACCTGGAGAACAAATTTTCATGTGGATCAAAAGATATTACTGAAACATTCACATATTCTTAAGATTTTAATCACATTTTGAAACCATAGACAGCTAAAACTCCCTAAACCAATAAACTAATAAATAAGCAAATTAAGTTTTATAAAGTTATCTAAGGAAAACAAGGGTCAGAAACTATTATTATCAAATGAAAAATTTATAAGAATTGAAATAAAGACTAATATTCAGTCCACCATGGGTATAAATACACTTTTTGATATGATCTCCTCTATCTAATTGAAGAGAAAAACACTAACAATCAGCTGGAAAAACTAAAATGGAATCTAAGTCACAGGGTAAAAAAGTTGTTCCCAAAATATCTCTATTAGAACACTAAATGAAAAAAAGTTATAATACATAACAAATAACATAAAAGTTATAAAAAAAAAAAAACCTTTTTTACATTATATATTTGAGGTTAATTTCCTCATTGCTTTTTAACAATGATTAGTATGTATAACAATCAATAAACAAAGTAGAAACATGTAACTTGTTNTGTTCCCAAAATATCTCTATTAGAACACTAAATGAAAAAAAGTTATAATACATAACAAATAACATAAAAGTTATAAAAAAAAAAAAACCTTTTTTACATTATATATTTGAGGTTAATTTCCTCATTGCTTTTTAACAATGATTAGTATGTATAACAATCAATAAACAAAGTAGAAACATGTAACTTGTTTACTAGAAAAAGAAACACCTACTTTTATAACAGATGGCATCTTAGAATTTAGGTTATCATATGTAAAATGCAGACGAGTTCTGAAGGAACACTTGTACAATAAAGGATCCTGGTAGAATTCTATTTTACCACTGGCATTTCGTTTATCAAGACAAACTGTACAGTCAGAAAAATTGATAACCTTTCTCAACACCAGATCAGTTGCTAAAAGAAAAAAGAAGAGAAAAACATTTTCAGTAAAAAGTAAACTTAAAAGGAAAAAAAAGGCAATTCTTTATTAGTATAACAGTAATAAAAATAATAATAGCAGAAATAAGATTAATAAAGCATTTAATATAGGACTGTCCGCACCTATGAACAGAACTTCACATTTAACGTATCACTGAAAGCTTCCAAAAATATTATGAAATAGGCACAATAATCCCCATTTAATGTATGAAGAATCACGTAGAAGCCAAAGAAATGAAGCAGCTTGTCCCCAATTTGCTTGACTCTCAACTACAAATTTAAGACAAAGTTTATAAAAATTTGTCTACATTTCACTATTTGCAATGGAATATTAAACAACAATAAAATTCTTGAAAAACCACATTACAAAAACATTTGAGTTAATAGTCGCTTATTTAACATTTATTTCTCCACTGAAAACTTACTGTTCTCAAAGCTTGCAGTCTTCAATATGGTAGCCAGCATCAATACAGTGTTACTTAAATTTACCTATGAATTAATTAAAATTATATGGAAATAAAATTTCAAGTCCTTGACTGCATTAGCCATACTGCATATACTCAAAAGCCACATATAGTTTGTGGCTAGGGTACTGGACAGTAAAAAGTAAAACATTTCCATCATCACAGAAAATTCTAGTGGCCAACATGTTTTTAAATAATGATTAATGAAGAAATTACCAAATTACCAGTTATAAAATTTGTTTTCAATGGAATAAAAATGGAAACAATTGCTGGTAAAGTATCAAACTAGAGAACAAAACCTGTAGAAAAGTTATTCCTAACGATTGGGGGCAGGAGGAGAAGGGGACGACCGAGGATGAGATGGCTGGATGGCATCACGGACTCGACGGACGTTGAGTCTGAGTGAACTCCGGGAGATGGTGATGGATAGGGAGGCCTGGAGTGCTGCGATTCATGGGGTCACAAAGAGTCGGACACGACTGAGCGACTGAACTGAACTGAACTAACAATAATTCCTCGGTAAACATCAGGCCCAAATCTACCTAGTCAGTGATTTTAAGTTAGCAACTATCCATACACTATGGCCATGACAATCTTTAAAACAATAAACTATATTTTAGTCCATTCTATTTCCGAGTACATCCTGGCAACCTCTAATTAATTCAGCATTTAATTTTGTTTTCTTCTTTGGGATTTAAGTTTTTAAGATGTATAAAGAATATGTACATGTATGAAAATAGTAATTTTTTATTAAGGAAATAAATTTTAAATTTTTTACCTGAAAAAATACAAACTTACCACATTATTTCATGTTATACAGTATATAAATGATTTAGTTACTATTATATACATGTACACAAATGAAAGAAATTATCAAAATAGGAAAGAAATTATCATAAGAAATGAAAGAAACCCTCTAGATGCTTTCTTCCCTCTCATTTTAATAATTATAATTCACTGAGTATTTGCTCTTAGACATTACACTAAATCTTTTGCAGTCATTCTCTCTTATAATATTTATATGGCTCTGTTTAAAAGCTGTGGAATGAAGGCACAATAAGGGTAAATAATTTGTCTTGTCAGACAGTTTATAAAGAGCAGAGCTATAATTCAAACTCTGAAAACCTTACTCCAGAGCACATGTTCTTCCCCATTACGCTATAAAAATCACTTTATGCTAAAGTAATCATATTTCAAGGATATTCTAGGAAACGTTTCTGTGAAAGTGAAAAGGATTAAGTTTTGAAAAATACTTTCCTAAACACTAATAACAACTATCTTAAAAACATACAAAATGAATTCTACTTCTGGTATTTTTAGATAACATGCTACAATGCAAATTTATAAAATGAGGGTAATAATTATTCTCACCTAATAAGCACTGTAGAAAAAGACTCTGCATTAGTTTCAAAATGTGAACATTTGCATATCCTCCTAACAAACCCACTCCTAAGTACTATGTATGTCCTAAAGAAATGCTTACACGCATGTATAATGTTTTCAAGATTCATTCATGTTTTACCATATATGAGGACTTCGTTCTTTCTTAACTATTTTGTTTTAATCCTTTAACTTCTGAAGTAGATACTGCTTCCCCCTTTAGAGGCACTGACAATATCTCAGAAACAAGCTTGAGTTTTTGCATATGCCCTTATTTATGCCTTACAACAGAGCTGCAATATCAGGATTATTTTTCATTTTTAAAATGTGAAGGCCAAACTTTAAAGAACACACAAAACAACTGTATTTCAGTTCTTCTAGTTCCTATTTGTATGCCTTTAACAAGGCAAGTAAGGAAACCTTGAGACTCAATTTCACTTTGCTTTCTTGTAACTAGGACTTAAATAAATGAATATAAAACTAACGAATGAGAAAGGATATCACTTCATGGAATTTTAATGAGAATCTGAGAAAATGAATTTAAATAAGAACAGCAGCTCACTTTCTGGGCACTTACTATGTACCAAATACTTTTATGCTATGGTATGTATTTGAGGAAAATAAGAAACCACAAAGTAACTCACACAAGATCATACATCTCTATGAAGTTGGGAGAGTCAAGATTCAAACTCAGGTAGTCTAACTTTAGTGCCAGCACCTTTAGCAATTATGTAAAATGACAAATCACAGATAAAAGGCATTCACAATAGTCTCCTTACTATATCCAAAAATATCCACTCCCTACACTATCAGAATGTGTATCAAAAAGTGTTGTGACTTATTTAACTATTATATCTTCTAGCAAAACAGCAACACTTTTTTCACAGCTGTATTTTCAAGGTTTCACAACATGCCTACCTTCCATGTTGAAAATATATAAGTATATTTGGTAGTTATTAAAAATATATTATTATTAAATAGTTCTTTTAATATAAGCAGAAGGAAAATGCAGCACATAATAAAGGAGGCTTTGTGATTATCCAAAAACCCCAAATATGCTCTGCAGTATACAAATCTAAAACATACATCAGATACACAATTTTGCCATTACTGAACTATGTAAAAGCAACACATTCCCTTTCCTCTTTCAAAAACATTCAAAATTTTAACTATTATTTTTTATTCCTTCAACCCACAGTACTGTAAAATATGACATTAACATTTGAAACAAGCATGAGATAAGAATAAAAATTAAGAGTATTAGAAAACAAGTCAGATTTCTTAATCTGAAGATCTAATAATCTCCTATAAATGTATGTTAAATTTAATATATGTGCCTTTTTTTCAGGATGAAGATATAAAGCTTTCAGTACTTAGCAAAGAGCTTGGTGGCCCAAAAAAGGATTAGAATCCAAGATAAATGTTTCAACAGAAGAAAAAGCTTTACTAATCTTGATGTTTACTCACCAGAAATATCCATGAATGCACGATCCCATAATTCGCCTACTGTATAGCATTCTGCGGATGTGATGTTGACTGAAAGGACAATATCATCTTCAACATATTTTAGTATCAGATTATTTATAACAATATTTACATTATTTACAACTCGTCTGATCAGACTCTGTACATAGCCTATAAAATAAGGGAAAAAAGATTCCAATTAGATGTTAAATCAATAGTTATTCTTAAAATGCTACTGAACTTAATGTACATGAACGATGAGTATCATTCTGCATCTTTTGCAAAGATGAAACCAACATTCAGATAGGGAAATAGGGTTGCCAAAGAGTTAATAAGTACCAGATCCTTCTCAACAAACACCCCTGCAAAGAAGTTCTGTATCATAAAGTTTCATGTACTAGAGAAATCATAGAAGCCACACCTTTTTAACAATATAATACTAGATCTCATTCAAAGGCCATGTAATCTACAAGTACTTTGATTTCTGCCCATTTTATAAACATTTTCTCAAGTGAAACAATGTTACTGTATA
Organism: Oreotragus oreotragus; assembly: GCA_006410675.1. Taxonomy (NCBI): domain Eukaryota; kingdom Metazoa; phylum Chordata; class Mammalia; order Artiodactyla; family Bovidae; genus Oreotragus; species Oreotragus oreotragus. The sequence goes on along the minus strand of SJYX01020534.1, from coordinate 236,317 downwards.
CTGATTATACAATATATAAGAAGAAAAACTTATTTAAGGTTATTTTTTCAGCTACCATCTTCTCTTCCTACTTCTAAATAGCCATTAAAATACTCAAAAATTAGGGCTCGAGAAAGGGAGATAAAAGAAACATGACCATCACAATGAATTTGACTCAGTTCAGTTCAGTCTCTCAGTCATGTCCGACTCTTTGCAACCCCATGAATCGCAGCATGTCAGGCCTCTCTGTCCATCACCAACTCCCAGAGTTCACTCAAACTCACGTCCATCGAGTCAGTGATGCCATCCAGCCATCTCATGAATCTGACTACTTCTACTTAATATTGTATAATAGTGAAACGGGAAAGGGAGAATATGACTGAGGAAGAAAATACAGAAAGTACTAAAAGTAAGAGGGAAAGAAAACAAAGATGAAGACAAAAGAGAAAAGCAGGGGAATAGGACAGATAAAAGCATAAAAGGAATTTACAATATCAGAAGTTTTTCACACAATAAGCATATACAGATATATTACTCAATTTAACAGAAAATATAAATAAAACTAAGCATGCTTCAGTCATGTCCGATTCTGTGCAACACCTTAGATGGCAGCTCACCAGGCTCCCCCATCCCTGGGATTCTCCAGGCAAGAACACTGGAGTGGGTTGCCATTTCCTTCTCCAATGCATGAAAGTGAAAAGTGAAAGTGAAGTCGCTCAGTCTGTCTGACTGTTAGCGACCCCATGGACTGCAGCCCACCAGGCTCCTCCGTCCATGGGATTTTCCAGGCAAGAGTACTGGAGTGGGGTGCCATTGCCTTCATAAACAGCATTTAAAAAGACAGGAGAAAAAGATTAAAAACTATTCAAATGTTTTTTCCACTATAAAATCTATATAAAAACTAATTTAAAATTTAGCTATATAATTAAATAACTATCTGCTTATATTCTTTAAACCACAAGTTTACTGCACAAAACAGAATCAACTTCTGTCAGCAGCTGACATTGTTAACACCTACACTGAAGCCTGCTCCAAGAAAACTTATTTAAAATTATTCAACCATAACATGCTTGCAAAAACCAATTCCTTCACTCACTCCCAATGGATACAAATAGAAAAGAAATGTACAATGACTAAATTCAAGTTTTTCTCATATTAGCAACTTTTAAAATGCCAGTTATCATATGCTGTAAAATTAACACAAAAAATATCAGTAAGATTAAGGTTTCAGATATTATTGTATCAAGGAAGATAGATGCTAAAATGATACATAAAATTAAGCTTCAAAAATAAATTTTAAGTATCAAAATGCTCACCCTTAAAAAGTATATTTCCCTCATGCCTTCACTATTCAACACAGATGTTAAAAATAAACAGCTTCTGAGAAGTCAAGAAGCATGACTAATACTGATTTTCCTATTTCTGAAAACCTGTCATGAATAAAGAATTTATAAAAACCACTTAAGAGTTCATGAGTTTTTATTGTGGGGGGAGGAAGAAAATGGGGGGGTGGAACAGTGATTCTCAGAAAACATATAATGCAAAATAATAATAGAAACATAATACGATAAATGTATTGTAACTGATAGAAAAACAGATGAACTTTTCACCTACATTTCAATACCTTCTCTCAGTTTCCCATTATACAAGCTGAGACGAATAAGCCAATTCACCACAGTAAAATAACCAAGTATTTAAAAAGAGGGCTTCCCGGATTGCTTAGATGGTATAAAACCCGCCTGCAATGGTGGAGATCCAGGTTCAATCTCTGGGTCAGGAAGATCCCCTGAAGAAGGGAATGGCTACTACCCACTCCAGTATTCTTGCCTGGAAAATTCCATGAACAGAGGAGCATGGTGGGCTACAGCCTATGGGGTCGCAATAGAGTCGGACACAATTTAGTGACTAAAAACAAAAAAGCTTGTTTTACAAACCCGCTTTACAAACAGACAGTATTTGCCCTAACATGGTCACTAGGAAACCAACTTGCTCAAAAACAGAAATTCCATGGTTGATGACTTGGTTACAGTGCCTAAAAACTTCCTGATCAAGTTTTTGGTGTAAAATTTAGCTGGGGTTACTGAAGCATCATATAGGCAAAGTGAAGTCGCTCAGTCATGTCCAACTCTTTGCGACCCCATGGAATGTAGCCTACCACGCTCCTCCCTCCATGGGATTCTCCAGGCAAGAGTACTGGAGTGGGTTGCCATTTCCTTCTCCAGGGGATCTTCCTGACCTAGGGATCGAGCCTGGGTCTCCTGCATTCCAGGCAGATGCTTTAACCTCTGAGCCACCAGGGAAGCCATCATATAGGCAACTTATGCTCAAATAATTAAAGGAAAAGTAAGTTCTCTATAATGCTCTTGCCTTTTTTGGAAGGCTGAAATTATTTCAAAATAAAACTTTTTTAGAAGGTTAAGAATAAGAATTCCTATTGGTAATACAGTAGAGAATTTCAATAATAATTTTTTTTAATCTATCAGCTTTGGTAACTAAAAGATAACTTAGGGCAGCTACTGTAGGAGCTAAGGAAACTAGCAAAGAGTTGAAGATACTTATCAGTATTATTATTTAAGATAGTCATAGAAGTTATAAACAACTAAATTAGGGTACAAAAGAGAAATCGGTTTAAGTATTGACAAGAAGAACACAAAATTATCATTACACAAAGACGACTGTTTTTTATATAGAAAATCCAAAAGATATAACTGAAAAATACTGAATATCGATCAGCTAACAAAATGCAAAAGTTTGCTTTTCTGCATCACAAAACGAAAGGAGAATAACATGGTAAAAAAAATTTATAATTCCACTTAGTAATAAATAACATTTTCCATCTATAAAAGATTCAAAGAAATACAATAGTAAAAAACAGCATTGGACCAAAAATGTGCTTGGAAGAAAAAACTGTTACATTTTTCACAGGGAATAATTTGGTCATACATGTCAAAACCTTAAAATTCTTCATAAATTTTGATGCTATAGACTAAACAGAGGTATGTGCAAAGATTTACATGCCAGTATGTTTGTCAGAGAATTTTACAAAACTGAAAATGTAAAATAACCCGAAAAACTAACAAAAAGGAATTGATTAAACAAACTGTGGAACACGATAAAATACATGCTAATGATTAAAATAACAACGTGAAAAAGGGAACTTCCCTGGTGATCCAGTGGCTGGCACTCTGTGCTCCCAATACAGGAGACCAGGGTTCATTCCCTGGTCTGGGAACTAGATCCTGCATGTCACAACTAAGAGCCGGTGCAGCTAAATTTTTTTGTTTAATGTGAAAAAATTAATGTCCTTGAAACATGTTCCTAACATTAAAAAATGCAAATTATAAGAGAAAATGTATAAGTGTATGTGTATATGCATGCACACACATGCCTGGGTCTCCTGCATTCCAGGCAGATGCTTTAACCTCTGAGCCACCAGGGAAGCCATCATATAGGCAACTTATGCTCAAATAATTAAAGGAAAAGTAAGTTCTCTATAATGCTCTTGCCTTTTTTGGAAGGCTGAAATTATTTCAAAATAAAACTTTTTTAGAAGGTTAAGAATAAGAATTCCTATTGGTAATACAGTAGAGAATTTCAATAATAATTTTTTTTAATCTATCAGCTTTGGTAACTAAAAGATAACTTAGGGCAGCTACTGTAGGAGCTAAGGAAACTAGCAATGAGTTGAAGATACTTATCAGTATTATTATTTAAGATAGTCATAGAAGTTATAAACAACTAAATTAGGGTACAAAAGAGAAATCGGTTTAAGTATTGACAAGAAGAACACAAAATTATCATTACACAAAGACGACTGTTTTTTATATAGAAAATCCAAAAGATATAACTGAAAAATACTGAATATCGATCAGCTAACAAAATGCAAAAGTTTGCTTTTCTGCATCACAAAACGAAAGGAGAATAACATGGTAAAAAAAATTTATAATTCCACTTAGTAATAAATAACATTTTCCATCTATAAAAGATTCAAAGAAATACAATAGTAAAAAACAGCATTGGACCAAAAATGTGCTTGGAAGAAAAAACTGTTACATTTTTCACAGGGAATAATTTGGTCATACATGTCAAAACCTTAAAATTCTTCATAAATTTTGATGCTATAGACTAAACAGAGGTATGTGCAAAGATTTACATGCCAGTATGTTTGTCAGAGAATTTTACAAAACTGAAAATGTAAAATAACCCGAAAAACTAACAAAAAGGAATTGATTAAACAAACTGTGGAACACGATAAAATACATGCTAATGATTAAAATAACAACGTGAAAAAGGGAACTTCCCTGGTGATCCAGTGGCTGGCACTCTGTGCTCCCAATACAGGAGACCAGGGTTCATTCCCTGGTCTGGGAACTAGATCCTGCATGTCACAACTAAGAGCCGGTGCAGCTAAATTTTTTTGTTTAATGTGAAAAAATTAATGTCCTTGAAACATGTTCCTAACATTAAAAAATGCAAATTATAAGAGAAAATGTATAAGTGTATGTGTATATGCATGCACACACACACAGAAAAAAAATGTCTTCAAAAGGTTGTACATCAAAATGTTAACAGGTTCCAGTTCTAAGTAACATACAAGTAAGCATATTCCATTCTTTCTCACTGAAATAGCCACAAAACCTAGAAAGTATGGAGCAGTTACTTCAGGACACTGAAAAGTAAACAACTAGCATGACAGGGGAAATAGAAAAATGAAAATCAGAGCTTACAAAGAAAAAACAAACTGTAGCAACCAATTCAAACATATCAGTAGTTATTCTAATTTAAATTGTGGCCAGAGAGGATGGTCTTTATGGTAGTGAATCTCTGAAATTTTTCAAGACCTTTTTAACCAAGTCTTTTTCAGTGTCTATAGATACCAAACGTGTATCAAAAAAATGTACACTGTCTTATCTGCTGGGAACAGAGTTTTATGTTTCTATAAAATAATCCTGTCAATTTGGGTATTTAAAGATCCAGTTTGGGGATTTTTTTTTTTTGCGGGGGGTGTGGGGGGGTCTGCTTGATTCACCACATTTCAAAGGTAGGTTGTTAAGTACATAAAAAGTCATCATATATTGTTTGGAGAACTGTACGTTTTACTATAACTCAGCATCTGGCCATCAATGTCTTTGCATTAAGTTTTATTGTGGCTGATTTTATTTTTGGATAGTACTTGTCTACTATGCCATTTCCCATCCTTTCACTTTCAATCTTTCTTACCTCTCCGTTTTACCTTTGTATGTCAGAGGACACACATACCCGGACAAAATTGCTCCTTCCTTTTAATATCCCAAAAGCATTAACTGCGTTTCCTTACTTCTTTGCTCTGGTTTTGTAGTTAGTAGTCTACAATATCTCCTATACAGAGCCATTAATTCTGAGGGCAAAGATAGCCTTCAACTAGTTGCTTCAGCATACAGCATATAGATTTAGGGAACTGAACAGCCTGCCTCCACTAAACAATATTTTGAAATTCAATGTGGTCAGAATGAAGTAAAAATTCTCCAGCTATCACTTTTTTCTGTTATGAACAAAACATAAATGGTAGCTATCATAAAGGTTATTGACAAAAATCATAATGTCCTTTTCAGTATATTAAAGAGAGAGAATACCTGTATGGCAGAAATGGTTAGCTACCCATCAATATTTGTGTTTCCCCTTTCAGAATACAGAGCTGCAAGACATACGTAACATCAATAAAAATAATTTTCCTCAATGAAATTTGACAAGAATATACATCACTTTCAACCTGGGGGTAGCAAGAAGTGAGGAGGTCTCCTCCAGAGCATCCTCTTGAAAAAGCTGAAAACAGTACAATTAAAAACCTAGGTAGGGCACAGCAGAGCCTCTGGATAAAGGTCTGGGCTTCTGATAAACATAACATTTTTGTCGTGTTAATCCCCTGAAATTTATGTTAATGTGTCTTCCAATGAACATTAACTTAACTTACACAATTAGTCACTTCTTTAAGTTTTCCCTGAAAATGTTCATTAAACAAATGTTACAATAATATAAGCATAAAAATAAAACATATAAAATAAGCTATGCATTTCTTTTTCATTTACAACAAGGTATTCTATTCTTAAATGTTCCAGAAAGGCAGAGTGATGAGAGTTTAAACTGCTGAGCTTCTGCAAGTAGTTAAGAAATGATTGTGCTATCTTCTAGAATAATACATCACCGTTTGGAGTTCAAGCTCTCGAACAGTTGATACATTACAAATATTCTTAAATTATTTTATATATTCTCCAGCTATTTTAAACTCCCTACAAGAGATTATTTTTCAGAAAACCAAGCCCTAACCAGCCTAAGGTGACAAGCATTAAGCAAGCAAACACAGACACACAACACAGCTTCCATTTGATATTTGTTATTTTCTGCAGAAGACAAAACCTTGATTAAATGACTACTAATTTAACAAGGTACACCTCACGTATACCACAGGTGTGTGCATGCTCAGTCACTAAATCATGTCCGACTCTGCGACCCCATGGACTGCAACCCGTTAGGCTCCTCTGTCCATGGGATCTTCCAGGCAAGAATACTAGAGTGAGTTGCCATTTCCTCCTCTAAAGGATCTTCCTGATCCGGGGATCACACCCACTTCCCCTGTATTAGCAGGCAGGTTCTTTACCACTGAGCCACAGGTATTACAAATTATAAATAAGGTATTTGTCATCTAATCAAAATATCTAAGTTGCCATTTTCTCATCCATAAAACAAAAGCTAGATCAGAGGCTTAGCTGGGGCCTATAAATAGAGTTCAGTGAGTATGTAAATATCCTAAAGTGACATGCAAATTTTAAATGTGCATACATGGGTCTATAACTATTTCAGAAGATTTTCAAAGGTCCACATCCCAAAAAAGATAGCTAGCTAAACCAGAAACGTCTGAAGTAGCTTCTCCTTCTACATTTCAAGGACACTATGACCCTGATTATCAGAGTCTGAAAACTCTGTGATTTTGTGCAGTTGAGTTTTTGTGCAATAAATACATAAATGGCTATTAAGAATCAGACATTATATTAGATCAGGGGCTGACCAAATGAGGCTGTGCCATGTTTTTATAAAGTTTTATTGGAACATAGTCACAAACATTAGTTTATATACAGTTTATGACTGATTTCACCAGTACATCAGAAAAGTAGAATAGCTGTAACAGAAAATATATGGCTTGCAAAGCTTAAAATATTTAATAACTGGGTCTCCATAGAAAATATCTGCTAACCTCCATGACAGATGATGAATATCAAAGACATCTAGGTCACTTCAGACCCAGTGGGTATGATTTTTAATTTCTCTATACCCTAAATATTTCTATCAAACCCTGCATATGTATACATACATATACATATATATTCTGAGTAAAAAGGTAAGGAGAAAAGAAGAGACAATTATATGACAAAAGAAAAAGGAACTATGCACTGGAACACAAAATTTATCTGAGTTTCTTGACCAAATAAGTAGAAAAAATATTTAATCAGAAAAAACACATCAGTTAATTAAGAAGCTCTGAATAAATTAAAGGACACTACCCTTAAAGCCATTTTAGAGAAAATGTAGAGGCAGGCTTCTTATAATGACCATCAACAAAACAAAGGCTGTATACTTTAGAAAGCTTAGGACTACAGAATCAATTAGAAGTGATCCCATTTCTAAGCTAGATAAAGTGCAGAGACTGCTGAGGAAAGCATGAATGAAGAAAGAAAGAAATAAAACATCCTTAAACTTTCCCTCTAAATAGGAACTGTCAATATATCTTATTGAGTATCTTAGGCCCACAACTCAACCTGTTATTATTAGCAGTTATTGAAGTTTCTGGCCTACATATTAACTGAAAGTAAATGTGAATGGTTCAGATCAGGCAGATTCAAACTCTTCTGACCTCTCTCCCACCAAGAAATATTACATCATAACCCAGAATAAGCACACATATGTGTAAGTCTCTTAAAATATGACTAATCTTTACTACATGCCACACACACTGAGGTTTTCTCGTCTATGCTATATATTTTTTAAATGCTTTCCATGACCCACTAAACTGCTTTCACAATACACTCACTGGTCAGGATGCATAATCTGAAAAAGACTATTCCAGATAACAAGATCAGAAATTGCAAAGAAAATGAGATATCGACTTGCTGTTCCTTTCCTATTGGAGAGGTGCCCATCCTTCACAATACAAAACAATTACTGGCAACACCAAAACTTTTCTCAAAAAAGCAACTCTGAATGTACATAAATGTTTGAATTCCAAAATTATAACCACAGATGCTGGAAGAATAACTTTGCCCAAGAAATTTTGAGAACAGGAATTCATTTCTACCATGAAAGAACTTTAATATAATTTCCAGGCAGGATAATATTACAGAAATGAGTCCACAAATAACCATATGAGTTAATCTTTAAATAAAATGATTTACCATTATCCAACCGGATTCTCAAATTATCCCTTTTCTTTCCTTTGGCAATATTAAGTTTAGCTGCTCTGCCTCCCAATAACTGCCCAACAAGTTCAGTTACTTCCTAAAGCAACTCCTTTAACTGTGATTTATGTCAGCATGAAAAAGGACTGAGTCTTCCTATTAGGTAAGGCAGAAAATCACATTAACCCAAAAGCTATCCCAAGTAGTTCAGTAAAAAACAGCTCTGTTTCCTGACACTAAAAATAATACATCTTATGCTACGTCTGTTTTTATGTTCTATACTTCTAAAAATAGATCAGTTCTCATCCTAAGTATCAGTGTAAATTCCAACATAGACTCTTAAGAATCATTAAAAGTATAGGACCTGTTTTGAGAACATGTAAGTTAGCCAATAGAAGATTTTTATCAGTGAAATCAACAACTGACAAAAGCTTTAAATTTTTCTTAAACAAGTTCTTTCCTAAAAGAAAAAAAATGTCATGAGACTCAACAGTTAAACCTAAAACTGATTCTTTGCCAGGATACTGATGGAGAAAGAGTTCTATACAATGAGCTGGCTTCAGAAGTTTTACAGGGATATGTAGTCAGAAATTTGGAGGGACAGAGGGGTTGCTCATTTAACAAATAAGAATAAGCTATAGCTTAATTTAATTTACAGTTTAATTAAATTCACCAGGGATTTCTCCCAAGGAGTTAATAATTAAGTAAAAACTTTATCAAGTGCTGTAAATATCACACTACTCTAAGAAGAATTAGAAACATTCAGAAGTAAAATAACTTCTTTTAGCAATTTCTCCAGCCATAGCAATTAATCTATTTATTCTAAAGCCAGAGGGAATAGTGAGACCTGTTAGGTAAAGTTCCTAAGAACACAAAGCATCAGTAATAACATCACAATAACACTAGTTAAATACACTCAATTCAAATGTAATTTAGAACCTACATTTGAGACAGGAGGGCTATGAAATGACGCAACTAATGCCAACCTCTTACAAGTAAAGTAGATGGTGCCAGAGGACGGTCAAAAAATAACTAGTTTGAATCCAGCAGAAAGCTTACAAAGCTTGGGGCAGAAAACAAGTACCAATGTCAGCTATACCTCAAAAAAAAAAAAAAAATTAACTGATAAATGAAAGAGAAGTGACTGACAACTGCTAACTGTAAAAAGGCAGCAATGCACCTTGGCCAGAGAGCCATCATGGAACAATCACTGTTTTTTGTTTTTTTTTCCTTCATTAAATATTTATCAAGAAACTGTTATTTGAAAGCCACTACTCTTCCAGATAAATAAAAACTTCAGGAACTGAAAAGAGAGATGGTCTCCCAGTTACAAAACTCTGTGATTCTGTTAGTGAATTTTCCAGTTTCCAGAAACTGAGAACAACTCAGTGTCATTCCTTTGTTTATCAAAAAGCAAGAGGAATGAAGAAGCTGTAAGTATTACTCAGAGGCAAATCACTGCTTGGAGAGGATGTAAGAAAGAAACTTAAGGAATAATCTCAAGCAAACGAGCATCAAACCTTCAATGATTCCAAAGCTCTCATAAATGTCTTTCAATCTGTTCTGACGTTATGCAGCAAATGTACATACACTTTAAATACTTTATGACACTAAAAAATATGGAAAATATATATCCTACAAAGGGCTACAACAATGATCAATAACAATCAAAACTTTGGTTTTTATCAATCCCCTTAGAAGTTACCTGGTGGCAAATCAGGATCTGTGGGAGCAGCCTGTTGAATTCTTCGGGGTTTTGCTGATGTTTTTGTGTTCTCAGTAGTACTACGGTTGGTAGAATTAGAACCACAGCTTTCATGGTCATCCTATTTTTATTTGGAAGAAAGAAAAGGAAAGTATCAATCACCATTCAAAAATTTTTAAAAGTTTTCTTGAATGTATGAAGGTTACTAAAATTGATGTTAGACTCTTCCAGCTTTATTTTTTTAGCTATAAAAACCTATATAACCAAAATGTTTGTACTTTGCACTCTTAAACAGCATTTTTAAAACAAGCAGTAGTTTAAAATTAGAAACTGTTTATATCAAAACAAACCACTTGATATCAAAACAAACCAACTGATAATGTCAAATATGGCTTTGGCAAAAGAAGACAATTCAGTTGAAGCTTTTAAACATTTTCCATTTGAAAATCTGAAATGGAAAGGGTTTTAATTTTCATGTATTTGTTTATATATAAAAACCCTCACTATTTTGTGAGTTGAGAGTCCAAGCTGTCTTCTTAATCACATTTTTTCTAATTAGTAATTTTGTTTGTTTTAGTTTCTAAGTTGTATCCAACTCTTAGGGCTCCACTGTGGATTTCCCAGGCAAGAATACCTGAGCAGGTTGCTCTTCTCCAGGAGATCTTCTGGACCCAGGGATAGAATCCAGTCGCTTAAATTGCAGGCAGATTCTTTTCCACTGAGCTACAGGGGAAACCTGTACATACACTTTGTGAGAAATAGATTTAAGGGCCTAGATCTGATAGACAGAGTTCCTGATGAACTATGGAATGAGGTTCATGACATTGTACAGGACAGGGATCAAGACCATCCCCAAGGAAAAGAAATGCAAAAAAGCAAAATGGCTGTCTAGAGAAGCCTTACAAATACCACTGAAAAGAAGAGAGGCGAAAAGCAAAGGAGAAAAGGAAAGATATAAGCATCTGAATGCAGAGTTCCAAAGAACAGCAAGAAGAGATAAGAAAGCCTTCTTCAGCAATCAATGCAAAGAGATAGAGGAAAACAACAGAATGGGAAAGACTAGAGATCTCTTCAAGAGAATTGGAGATACCAAGGGAACATTTCATGCAAAGATGGGCTCGATAAAGGATAGAAATGGTATGGACCTAACAGAAGCAGAAGATATTAAGAAGAGGTGGCAAGAATACACAG
>SJYX01020534.1:203918-224920 GCA_006410675.1 Oreotragus oreotragus | reverse complement strand
CATGGCATCGGGTCCCATCACTTCATGGGAAATAGATGGGGAAACAGTGGAAACAGTGTCAGACTTTATTTTTGGGGGGCTCCAAAATCACTGCAGATGGTGATTGTAGCCATGAAATTAAAAGATGCTTACTCCTTGGAAGGAAGGCTATGACCAACCTAGATAGCATATTGAAAAGCAGAGACATTACTTTGCCAACAAAGGTCCATCTAGTCAAGGCTATGGTTTTTCCTGTGGTCATGTATGTATGTGAGAGTTGGACTGTGAAGAAGGCTGAGCGCCAAAGAATTGATGCTTTTGAATTGTGGTGTTGGAGAAGACTTTTGAGAGTCCCTTGGACTTCAAGGAGATCCAACCAGTCCATCCTAAAGGAGATCAGTCCCGGGTGTTCATTGGAAGGACTGACGCTAAAGCTCAGACTCCAAAACTTTGGCCACCTCATGCGAAGAGTTGACTCATTGGAAAAGACTCTGATGCTGGGAGGGATTGGGGGCAGGAGGAGAAGGGGACAACAGAAGATCAGATGGCTGGATGGCATCACTGACTCCATGGACATGAGTTTGAGTGAACTCCAGGAGTTGGTGATGGACAGGGAGGCCTGGTGTGCTGTGATTCATGGGGTTGCAAAGAGTCAGACATGACTGAGTGACTGAACTGAGCTGAACTGAACTGATACAAGTGCCCAGTTGTGTCTGACTCTTTGTGACTGTGACCCCATGGACTACAGCCCACCAGGCTCCTCTCTCCATGAAATTTTCCAGCAAAGATTACTGGAGTGGGTTGCTGTTTCCTTCACCAGATCTTCCCCACCTAGAGATTGAACCTGCGTCTCCTGCATTGGTAGGCATGTTCTTAACCGCTGTACCACCTGGGAAGCCCTTTCATATTATACCGTGTAGCTATTAACAGTAATGAAGTAGATTGGTAGTCAAATTGACATGCTTGGATCTCAAAAGCATAATAAATAAAAAAAAGTGGCTGCATTTTATATGTATATGTATATGTATATATATATGTATATGTATATGTATATGGAGAAGTAAATGGCAACCCACTCCAGTATTCTTGCCTTGAGAATCTCATGGATGGAGGAGCCTGGTGGGCTACAATCCACGGGGTTGCAGAGTCTTACACGACTGCGCGACTTAACTTTCAACTTTCCTTTCACATATATATATATGTATATATATTATTTTATTTATTTACTTTTTTGCTGGGCCTTTTCCTCTCTTACAGTTTTATTGAAATATAATTGGAATAAAGCACTGTGTACACTAAAAGCATAAATATTTGACGGACATTATAAAATGTGTACCACAAGTTGAGTGAACATCCATCATCTCTTGGTAGAAAAGAATAGATGAAGGAAAAAACATTTTTTCTTTGTGATTCATAGGATTTACTTAAGAACTTCATATGTAACATATAGCAGTGCTAATCCCATTAATCATGTCGTACATTACCCCTCTACTACTTCTTTTTCTTATAACTGCAAGTTTGTACCTTTGAGCACCTTTATCTCTGTCTCTTATACACATCTAGATGTGTATAAGAGACAGGAACTGACTGACTGACTGACAGGGGAAACCCATCTTTTTTTCTTGGTAATAATTTATTTTTTATTTGTTTTTTTGAAGTCTCTTTAAGCTTTTTTTTTTTTAACTGAAGGATAATTCCTTTACAGTATTGCATTGGTTTTTACCAACATCAATATGAATCAGCCAGCCCACCTTTAAGGATTAATCTTAATCATCTTTAGAATTCTTGGCAACCATTTAACAATGTTCACTGAATTATTATTATTCAGATTAGATATGAGGTTTAACTAGTTTCTAATATGGATAACATAAAAACTTCAAAATACACATATTTTTGAAATTTATACAACATGAATGAGTACTCTTTTCCTGACTTCATTCAACAAACATTTATAAAATGTTCTTATGTGTTAACTGTTAGATTTAAAAAAAGCAACTGTCCTCAAAGATTTCAGAATCTATTTAAAATACATAAAACCAGTCTACAAGAGTACTTTTTTGTTTATTTAAGTAACAGGAACACAGACAGTCATTCTATTTGGAAGAACCAGAGAGATCAGGTCATTAAAACTGAGTGAATGTTTCAGGTTAACATCAGAGGTTAAATGGGGGAGAAACTATAAATAGCACATACAAAGAATAGTGATCAGTCAAAAGGAAAAAAAAAAAAGCCACAATAGACAACATTTAAGATGGGAGAACAATACCAAAAGCTAAAGGCAGGATCTAGTTCAATAAAAACACAGTCATGTAGAGAACTATAGAGATGTTCTCAATCTTCATCCTATTTGACACTCAAGATTTGGTAACTAGGAGGAGGGTGCCAACAACCAAAAAAAAAAAAAGGAGGTTTGGTAATCCAGTATAGGGAGTAGGAGAGGTAAAAGAGCAGATCAAAGGGTGAATAAAAAGTTAAGATGGAAAAAATAAGCATAGATTGCTCTTTCAAAAAAACAGGTATTACAAGGAGGAAATAGATGGGGTAGTAATATGAAATAAAAGCATCTGACATCACCTTATTCCTTTGGGGAGGTTAAACTAGCACCTTCTGCTTAAGAGATGCATATGAGGAAACAGAGATCAAACACCTCTCCAACACAAAGGGAAACTGATGGTGTACTATGCATCATTTAACTCATTAATCAAGAATAAAACTATTTCATAATGCTTAAAAGAATGGCCATGAATTTAGGTTTTCTCTTATATATTTGAAGAGAAAATTTTAAGAACTAAAAGAAGGTTAACTACTAAACTTACCATTCTAATAGGATACTAGAGGCAGTAAGAACAATGATAGTCCCTCCTTTAGGATACAAAAAATGTTCTTCACTACAACCACTAACAGGATTATATAATTATAAAAATGAATCTTTTACAATATGGCATGACTTCAGATGCTAGTCATACATTAGTAAAAGAAAAAATTTCTGTCTGAAACTTTGTTACAAGCAAAAAGTTGAAAGATTTGCTATAATAAACAATGAAGGAAATTTCTGCATGAACTTATATTCATTTTAAATTAATGCAAAACAAACTTCACAGCATTTCATTCCACGAAACAACTACACTATTCAATCTTTATAATGACATCTTCTGTTATTTTGGGGAATGTTATAGTCTCTAAATACTAAAAGACTACTACTGTGAATAAAACCTCACTGTAATTACTTTTAGTTCAACTTAGATCCTTAAAAATGTCTGTAGTCATACATTTCTGCACAATGTTAACATTAAAAGCACACTATTAATTTTTGAAACATATGGTTGTCTCAAAAGCCCAGAAGTAAAACATATTCATTAAAGAGATGTGAAAAAGTTCCAAGTGAACTGCCAAAACTAGCATAATTATGAAAATATTTAACACTGAAACCATCTGAAATCACATACTGTATATAGATTACAGTGATGTCATAATAAACATTCCAGCCAAAATGCACTAAAACTACTGCAGTCCAATAAATCTGGCATACACTAGATGACAAATATCTTAAAGCAAAAGAAAGAATGAGTTATTTTATTTTTGAAAAGTTATTAGCAGCAAAAAAGGGTAAACTGCAGATTAAGTATGTATTCAAAAAATCTTTTAAAAAGTGAATAAAGCTTCCCTACAAACTACACATTTTTATCATTTAAAAGAAAAACAAACTAACTTTATTTATTTAAACAAAAACTTTAATAACTTTAAAATTTCAGTGTGCCTTAAAAAAAGGGCATTAATCACGGTACCCATAGGAATGAAACAAACATTACCAAATATGTAAACACTTCTTTCTTAATTATGCTTAGGAAATCATGGGTGCATATATATTATAATTAGAAAATAATCCTTTTGATAATCTCAACTTGTTTTCATTTCAATTACATTTTAATTGCATCAATTATAAGTGAGCTTCCATTCAAATCATGCCCCAACTAACTTAAATAAAGTAAAACAATTATAATATTTACTATTAATGCTGGAATCATTAGTTTGAATTCATCATCTGCTTTGAACCAATATGTATCACTTTGGGCTATTACACATTTTACTTCATTGAAAGTCTCTAACTTCTAATAAAAGAAACTCTGTTCTCAAAAATACTAGCTAAAATGTTTTGAGATAATTTTTAACCCCAAACACATTACAGTTATATCTTTCTTATTTAGGTTGCAATTTTTCCAAAATGTCAAGTTAAGTATATTTCATGGCAAAAGAATGTTGTCTCTTGGGGACCACATAGCTATTTCTGAAAATACTGCCCTTTGCTCCTCATGAAACAAGCAAGAATGTCATTTCCTTACAAAAGTTCCTAACAGAGAGAAAATGTGGCAAAACCCTGTATTTAAATAGATCTGTTACTTTCACACTGACAGATCATGGGATCATGTTGCATACTTTTCACCTTAGCCCTCCAAGGGCTAGTCAATTAAACTGGAAAGCCATCAACTCCCGGATTCACAACAGCAGAGTAAGATTGAGGCCAAAACTTAAAACAGGTGACTGAATAATTCTAAGTCCTTGTTTTAGAAAAAGGTTAAAAGTAAGAAAGAGGTGAAGAAGGAAAGACCAAAAGACACAACTAAGAAGTGATGTGTCTTGCATTCTTCAGCCTTGCAGCACCAGACTTGGCAAGCAGAGGACTAAGACTCACTTGGCAGCTCTAGTCGCTCCTGAAGAGAATGTGAGGGTCTTGGAAATGAATTGCTACAAAGCCCGTAGGTAAGTTCACCTCTAACCCCTCCAGAAACAAGTGCAAAGACAACAGTCACCAAAAAGACTCTCAAAAGGTAAGTCTGTACTTTGGAGAGTCAGAGAGCCAAAGCAAGTCAGCAATGCAGAGGGACACTTGTAGAATATGAGAGCTAGCCAGGAAAAAAAAAAAAAAAAATTACCTTCTGGGGTAAAACTGGGAATCTCTGGATCCCTTCTACCTTGACAAGAAGATTAATAAACTTAACTTTAGTCATTAAAAAAAAAAAAAAGCCAAGCCATCTCAGTAAAGGAGGTGTGTATACCTCCAGCCTCTTCACACATCAGCTTAAGCCCACACAAGAGGCTGCTTCCCTCTTCTCTGCAATCAAGGGTGTGACAGGCTGGGAAAGAAGAAAAGAGAGCTGATGCTCCCCTGCATTCTTTTACTGGAACCTCCCAAAAGGAGGGACAGCTAACCTAACAGGCCAAAACTGAACATACACTAAGACATATTAGGCTACATTTTAACAGAGAAAGCAATCACTGTCCTAACAGTAAACACCTGTGTGGTAGAGCCACTCTTCTACCTGAAAGCCACGTTCCCCACATGACGCGTTAACTAGCCATCGCTCCTCTGGCCTTCTTTCCACATTCTCAGCCATGTAACCCAGGATACTGCCCCTGCCAGAGAACAATCAAACTATACTGGGTAACAGCATAATGTTAGGAAAAAAAATCTGTCCTTTATTATTGCCTATGATATCCTTTTTCCTTTGAATCAGTCAGTATATATCATATAGGCAACCTCTCCCCTCTTTTTAAAAATCACTGAATTAAAAGTGCTTAGACTCATCCTTAGATTTGGAATGTGAAATTGGCAGAAATTAAGGGAGGAGAGAACAAAAGTACATACAGAGGCATCCCAGCCTAAGCCACACTCCACCATCTAATATTTACCAAAATTCAGTAGGGATTGGGTGAGTGAGCCCATTAATAAAACTGCACTTTGTCTTCTTACGTGTATAACTTCCCTCAACAAGAACCACTTGATTTTTTTTTTTAACTATCTGTTAGGCATTTTGAGAGAAAACAGGTAGTACAAATAGATGGTACTTATCCTGGTAGCTTTACTTATATGCATAAAAAGATTAAGAGCAATTCAAGTTAAATAGCTTTTTATTACATAGGTCTCAGACACACAAACCCAAAAATAACAGTAAAATTTACTGAGCATTTATATGTGCCAGACCTCCAGTATTTTAAGGATGAGGAAATTGGGGCTTAAGAGGTTCCAAGGTCAAAAAGACACGAAGGAAAATAGCTAGGATGAACACCCAGATACATCTGATAGAAAGCCCCTTCCATTGCTTCTGATAAAAGACAAGAAAGCAAAGAGAAAGGGAAGAAAAAAGAATGGCAGAGAGAGAAGCAAAAAGACACACAGGAAAAAAATTTCTATTTATGGCGTTTTTAATGGGTTACTGGAGAAGAAAATGGCAACACACTCCAGTACTCTTGCCTAGAGAATTCCGTGGACAGAGGAGCTTGGTGGGCTGCCATCTATGGGGTTGCACAGAGTCGGACACAACTGAAGTGACTTAGCAACAGCAGCAGCAGCAACGGGCTATATGAGTATCACTTCAAGAAATATAAGCTTTATTCTACATACTGAGGAGCCAATGAAACTTATTAGAAGGAGACTAACAAGATGAAGTACTTCATTCAGGAAGAAGAATCTTCAGGTAACGTGACAAAGCACAAAAGAAGAGATACTAACAATTAATAAACATTAATAAGCTAGTATTAGTCAGACGGGGAATTGACTGTGGCTTAGATCATGAACTGCTTATTGCAAAATTAAGACTCTAAAGTAGGGAAAACCATTTGGCCATTCAAGTATGACCTATATTAAATGCCTTAAAATTATATGGTGAAGTGACAAACAGATTAAAGGGATTAGATCTGATAGAGTGCCTGAAGACCTATGGATGGAAGTTTGTAACATTATGCAGGAAGTGGTAATCAAAACCATCCCCAAGAAAAAGAAATGCAAAAAAGCAAAATAGTTGTCTGAGGAGGCATGATAAATAGCTGAGAAAAGAAGAGAAGCAAAAGGCAAAGGAGAAAAGGAAAGATATACCCATGTGAATGTGAATGCAGAGTTTCAAAGAAGAGCGAGATGTATCCCCAAGAAAAAGAAATGCAAAAAAGCAAAATAGTTGTCTGAGGAGGCATGATAAATAGCTGAGAAAAGAAGAGAAGCAAAAGGCAAAGGAGAAAAGGAAAGATATACCCATGTGAATGTGAATGCAGAGTTTCAAAGAAGAGCGAGATGTAAGAAAGCCTTCCTCAGTGATCAATGCAAAGAAATAGAGGAAAACAACAGAATGGGAAACACTAGAGATCGCTTCAAGAAAATTGAGAGATACCAAGGGAACATTTCAAGCAAAGATGGGCACAATAAAGGACAGAAACAACTAGGACATAACTAAAGCAGAAGATATTAAGAAGAGGTGGCAAGAATACAAAAAAGAACTAAACAAAAGATCTTCGTGACCCAGATAACCACGATGGTGTGATCACTCACCTAGAGCCAAACATTCTGGGATGTGAACTCAAGAGGGCCTTGGGAAGCATCACTACGAACAAAGTTTGTGCAGATCATGGAGTTTCAGCTGAGTTACTTCAAATCCTAAAAGATGATGCTGTGAAAGTGTTGCACTAAATATGCCAGAAAATTTGGAAAACTCAGCAATGGCCACAGGACTGGAAAAGGTCAGTTTTCATTCCAANCACTACGAACAAAGTTTGTGCAGATCATGGAGTTTCAGCTGAGTTACTTCAAATCCTAAAAGATGATGCTGTGAAAGTGTTGCACTAAATATGCCAGAAAATTTGGAAAACTCAGCAATGGCCACAGGACTGGAAAAGGTCAGTTTTCATTCCAACCCCAAAGAAAGTCAATGCCAAAGAATGTTCAAACTACAGCACAACTGCACTCATTTCACATGCTAGCAACCTAATGCTCAAAATTCTCCAAATGAGGCTTCAATACTACATGACCTGAGAATTTCCAGATGTTCAAGCTGTATGTAGAAAATGAAGAGGAACTAGAGATCAAATTGCCAATATCTGTTGAATCATAGAAAAAGCAAGAGAATTCAGAAAAACATCTACTTCTGCTTTATTGATTACACCAAAGCCTCTGACTCTGTGTATCACAACAAACTATGGAAAAGTCTTCAAGAGATGAAGACCACCTGACCTGCCTCCTGAGAAGCCTCTTTGCAGGTCAAGAAGCAACAGTTAGAAACGGATACAGAACAATGAACTGGTTTCAAACAGGGAAATGAGTACATAAAGGCTATACACGGTCACCCTGCTTATTTCACTTCTATGCAGAGTACATCATGCGAAATGCCAGGCTGCATAACCACAGGCTGGAATCAAGATTGATGGGAGAAATATCAATAACCTCAGATATGCAGATGACACCACCCTTATGGCAGAAAGCAAGGAACTAAAGAGCCTCTTGATGAAAGTGGAGAGTGAAAAAGCTGGCTTAAAACTCAACATTCAAAAAAACAAAGATCATGGCATCCAGTCCCATCACTTCATGGCAAATAGATGGGGAAACAATGGAAATAGTGATAGACCTTATTTTCTTCGGCTCCAAAAGTACTGCATATGGTGACTGCAGCCATGAAATTAAAAGACGCTTACTCCTTGGAAGAAAAGCTACGACAAACCTAGACAGCATATTAAAAAGCAGAGACATTACTTTGCCAACAAAGGTCCGTCTAGTCAAAGCTACAGTTTTTCAGTAATCATGTATGAATGTGAGTTGGACTATAAAGACAGCTGAGCGCTGAAGAATTGATACTTTTGAACTGTAGTGTTGGAGAAGACTCTTAAGAGTCCCTTGGACTGCAAGGAAATCAAACCAGTCAATCCTAAAGGAAATCAACCCTGAATATTCACTGGAAGGACTGATGCTGAAGCTGAAGCTCCAATACTTTGGTCACCTGATGTGAAGAGTCGACTCATTAAAAAAGAGCCTGACGCTGGGAAAGACTGAAGGCAGGAAGAGAAGGGGGCAACAGAATGAGATGGTTGGATGGCATCACTGACTCAATGGACATGTTTTTGAACAAGCTCCAGGAAATGGTGATGGACAGGGAAGCCCACCATGCTGCAGTCCACAGGGCTGCATAGAGTTGGATATGACTGAACAATTGAACAAAAGAATAGGCCATTATAATAGTTTAGAAATTAAATGATGCAGAAAATTAGCAATGAGAATTCTTTTAAAGGCTGGCAACTCAAACTCAATGGTAAAACAAAATTTATGGAGCTTCCCTGGTGGCTAAGCGGTAAAGAATCCACCTGCCAAAGCTGGAGACATGGATTCAATCCCTGGTCCTGAAAGATCCCAGGTGTCTTGGGCCAAATAAACCCCTGCACCACAACTTTTCTGTCGATGCTCCAGAGCCCCAGAGCCACAACTACTGAACCCACAAACCCTAAAGTTCACACTCTGCAGCAGGAGAAGCCACTGCAATGAGAAGCCCACATACCATAGCTAGAGAATAGCCCCCGCACTCGCCACAACTAGAGAAAAGCTCATGCAGCAACAAGATCTAGCATAGCCAAAAATAAACAAAAATTATCTTTTAAAATGTCAATCATTCTAACATTTTAAAAACTCATGGATTCTGCAACAGACTTATTTCCCCTAATCTCTATTCCTCGGGAAAAAAAAAAAAAAAAACGTCTTTTCTAATTCAGTCAATGAGTCAATGTAGCTACTATTTTCTCAATCTCCTAAGACTCCTGTGTACACTCAGTAGTGTCTGACTCTTTGATACCCTATGGACTGTAGCCTTCCTGGCTCCTCTGCCCATGGAAATTTCCAGGCAAAAATAGTGGAGTGGGTTGCCATTTCCCACTCCAGGGCATCTTCCCAAATCAGGGATCAAAGCTGTGTCTGTTTTCCTGCACTGGCAGGCAGACTCTATACCACTACACCACCTGTGAAGATGTTATATCTGTCATAATTTTGCAAAATGACTACAATGAGCTTTTAAAATTTCAAGTATACAGATTCCTGGTTAGATTTACTCCTAGGTATTTTATTCCTTTTGCTGTGACTGTAACTGGGTTTTCTTCATGTCTATGAAAGTTCATCATTAGTCTATAGAAGCAAATCAGGTTTTTGCATATCAATTTTGTAACCAGCAACATTACTGAATTTATTCATTAGTTCTAGTAATTCTCTGGTGGCATCTTTAATTCTTTATCTATAATATCATGCCATCTGCAAACAGTTACAGGTATATTTCTTCCTTTCCAGTTTGGATTCCTTTTCTTTTTCTTGTCCAATTGCTGTAACTAGAACTTCCAATACTAGATTGAATCTTTGTCCTCTCTTGATCTTAAAGGAAAAGCTTTCAACTTTTCACCACTGGGTATGGGTTTTCACCACTGGTGTTGCCTGTGGGTATGCCACGTATGGCCTCTATTATATTGAAGTATGCACTTTCCACAACCACTTTGTTGAGTGCTTTTATCAATAACAAATGTTGAATTGTGTCAAAAGCTTTTTTCTGCTTTCACTGACATGGTCATATGGTCTTTATTCTCCAATTGGTTAATGTGATGTGTCACAGTGATGAACTTCTGGATATCAAACCATCCTTGCACCCCTGAGATAAATCCCACTTGGTCATGGTGTATGTAATGTACTGTTGAATTTGGCTACCTGATATGTGTTGGGGATTTTGCAACCATGTTATTCAGTGATACTGGGACAAAATTTTTGTGTGTGTGCTGTCTTTCAATGCAATCCCTATCAAAATACCAACTGCATTTCTCACAGAACTAGAACAGCTAACTCTAAAATTAGTATGGAAACACACAAAAAAGCACACAAAAAAACCAAATAGCCAAAAAGGCCTTGAGACAGATCAAAGCTGGAGGTACCACACTCACTGTTTGCAAGCTATACTGCAAAGCTTCAGTAATCAAAACAGTATGTTGCTGAACCAAAGACAGACACATACATCAATCAAATAGAGAACACAAAATAAACCAATGCTTCTTATATGGTCAACCAATCTATGACATAGGAGGCAAGAATATAAAATTGGAAAAACAGCCTCTTTAATAAATAGTATTGGGAAAACTGGACAGCTTCATGCCAAAGAATCAAACAGGACTGCTTCCTCACATCAGATATAAAAAATAAACTCAAAATGAGTTAAAGACTTAAATGTAAGATCTGAAACCATAAAATTCCTAGAAGACATAGGCAACACACTCTTTAACAGAGGTTTTGGCAATATTTGTTTTCAATTTGTCTCCTCAGGAAAGAGAAACAAAAGCAAAAAAACAAATGGGATGACATCAAACCAAAAAATCATTTACACAACAAAGGAAACTATCAACAAATGAAAAGTCAACCTACTGCATGGGAGAAAATACTTGGAAAAGATACATGTAATAAACAAAGGGTTAATTTCCAAAATATACAAAGAATTCACAAAACTCAATATTGAAAAAACAAATAATCAGATTAAAAATTAGGTAAAGGACCTGCGCAGATATTTTTCCAAAGAAGACATACAAATAGCCAACAGATACATGAAAAGATGCTCAACATCATTAATCATCAGGGAAATACAAATCAAACCTACAGTGAGACAGCATCTCACACCTGTCAAAATGACTATCATCAAAAAGACAACAAATAAGTATTGGTGAGGATGGGGTAAAAAGGGAGGCCTCCTGCATTGTCGATGGGATTGTAAATTGGTCCAGTCACAATGGAAAACAGTATGGAGGTTGCTCAAAAAATTAAAAACAAAACTATCATATAATCTAGCAATTTCAATATAGGGTATTTGCCTAAAGGAAACAAAAGCACTAACTTGAAAAGATATATGCACCCCAATATTCACTACACCACTATTAATAACAGCCAAGATACAGAAGCAATCTAAGTGTCTACTGACAGAAGAATGGATAAAGAAGATGTGGGACACACACACACAGTAGAATATTAGCCATAAAAAATTAAATCTTGTCATCTGCAATAACACGGGTGAATCCAGACAGTATAATGCTAACTGAAATAACTCAAATAAAGAAAAACAAATACCATATCATCTCACTTACATATGGAATCTAGAAACAAAAAAAAGCAAACAAACCAGACTCGCAGATACTGAGAACAAATCACTGGTTGCCAAAGAGGAGGAAGGTGAGGGGTTGGGCAAAATAAGTGAAGGGGATTAAGAGGTACCAACCCCTAGTCCTAAAATAAATAAGCCTTGGGAATGTAACATACAGTATAAAGACTATGGCCAATAGTTATGTAACAACTTTATACGGAGACAGAGCATTACTAAGTTTACAATGATGATCATTTTGTAATGGAAATGACTATCAAATCACTATGTAGTACACCTGACACTAACATAATGTTGTATGTCAATTATATTTCAATTTAAAAAATGAATAAAAGAAAGCAGCCATAGACAATACTTAGCTGTGTTTCAAAAACTCCTTATTTATAAAAACAGGCAGTAGGCCCATGAGCCATAAAGTTTAATTACTCTTGCTTTAAAACACTTGCCTTAATAAAAAATACAGGATAAACAATAATTCAATCTGAAATTGTTTTGGAATCCAGTTTTTTCACTATATAATACAAAAAAAAAAAGACAGACTACAATATATCTAATACAATATGTCTAACGAAGGACTCTTTAAAATATCCTGGCGTACAAACTTTTTGCCTGGCTATAGTACTGCTAAGAAGACAAGACATTTCTACCATTATCCCTTTTATAACTAATTTCTAATAAAACAAGAAATATTGACTAAGAAAAGCAATTTTCAGTAAGAAAACAGCCTGAAGAAAATTCTACAGACCCAAAGGAAAAGAAAAATAAAACATTTCTGAAGAAAATAATACATCAAAAAAACGCATTCTAAACATATGCAAACGGAGAAGTTAAAATTTGGCTAACATAATAAAGAAACTAAAATGTAAAACTAACTAGGAGAAAAAAGAGATACAAGAGTGGGGAAACAAAACTGGATACAATTTCCATCCCAGGGAGCATTGAGTATGTAGAAAGAATACATTTTGAGACAAAATTCCAATAAAACACAGAATTTTCTCAATAGTATAATACCATAAATACATCCCAATAATACTAATGAAGACAATTAAGATTTTATATAATTGCAGTAAAGGTTAAAAGATTTAAATTATACACTATAATAAGAAAAATTTTTTAATTTTATATTAGCTAAGTACTCATGATAATGCTTCATTTCACTTTTGCTATGAAGGGGATTCTGGTACAGCTATAGTATGAGTGTGCTGCTGCTTAAAAAAAAAAAAAGGAAAGGACCTCAAGAGCCATAATGTTTACTATATCTCTGTTTAAAGAGATAATTGTTTATTTTGTATTTGAAATCCCATTAAGATTATTCTACACGTGAGTGTCCATTCATACTCACAGATACCTTCAACAATGGTTAAGACCAGATCTTAATACGTTAACTGTTATAGGATAACAACATATTATCTATTAAGAACTTAAAATTAATGTATAAAATAATCTTATTTTTCAGATAATATAATCTTTAACAGGTTAGAAAAATAAGAATCACAATATTTTGCTTCTTATCCAGTCTCTTATTGACTTTCCTTTGATGGACGGGGAAATCCAGCTACTCAGACTATTGTTGTTAGTCAGTGAGTTGTGTCTGACTCTGCGACACCATCATCTGCAACACTACAGGCTTTCCTGTCCTTCACTACCTCCTGGAATTTGTTCAAACCCATGCCCATTGAGTAGATGACGCCATTCAATCATCTCATCCTCTGCCACCTTTTTTTTTTTGCCTTCAGTGTTTCTGAAGCATGAGTTGGCTTTTACCATCAGGTGGCCAAAGTATTGGACCTTCAGCATAAGTCCTTCAATGAATATTCAGGTTTGATTTCCTTTAGGATTGACTTGTTAGATCTCCTTACACTCCAAGAGACTCCCAAGAGTCTTCTGCAGTACCACAATTCAAAAGCATCAATTTTTTGGCACTCTAACATCCATACATGACTACTGGAAAAACCACAGCTTTGACTATATGGACCTTTGTTGGCAAAGTGATGTCTCTGCTTTTTAATATGCTGTCTAGGTGNCACTCCAAGAGACTCCCAAGAGTCTTCTGCAGTACCACAATTCAAAAGCATCAATTTTTTGGCACTCTAACATCCATACATGACTACTGGAAAAACCACAGCTTTGACTATATGGACCTTTGTTGGCAAAGTGATGTCTCTGCTTTTTAATATGCTGTCTAGGTGTGCCAGAGTTTTACTTTCAAGGAGCAAGTGTCTTTTAATATCATGGCTGTAGTCTCCACTAGCAGTGATTTTGGAGCCCAAAAAAATAAAATCTGTCACTGCTTCTATTTCTTCCCCCTCTGTTTGCCAGGAAGTAATGGGACCAGATGCCATGATCTTGGTTTTTTGAATGCTGAGTTTCAAGTCAGCCTTTTCACGCTCCTCTTTCACCCTATCAAGAGGTTCTTTAGTTCCACTTCACTTTCTGCCATTAGAATGATATCATCTGCATGTCTGCGGTTGTTGAGATTTCTCCCAGCAATCTTGATTCCAGCTTGGGATTCATCCAGACAAGCATTGTGCATGATGTACTCTGCATAAAAGTTAAATAAGCAGGACAACATTTTATGTCATACTCCTTTCCGATTTTGAACCAGTCCATTGTTTCATGTCCAATTCTAACTGTTGCTTCTTGACATGCATACAGGTTTCTCAAAAGATAGGTAAGGTGGTCTGGTGCTCCCATTTCATTGAGAATTTTCCACAGTTTTTTTCTGATCCACTCGCTTTCAAGACTCAATGAATCAGATATTTTTCTGGAACTCCTCTGCTTTTCCCATGATCCAATGAATGTGGGCCATTTGATCTCTAGCCCCTCTGCTTCTTTGAAACTCAGCTTTTACATCTGTAAGTTCTTGGTTCACGTACTGCTGAACCCTAGCTTGAAGGATTTTGAGCATAACCTTCCTAGCCTGTGATAGGATCCTAAATAACATTTTTCCCCTTTTTTCTTGGCACTGCATTTACACTGTAAATATTAGCAACATTTTACTCACAGTTAACAATGATACTTTCTATATTCCTGTAAAAGAAATGCAAATCAGAGATAAATAATGGTTCTACTAAAAAAGATAACTAAACTTGAGAATGAGCTCTAACATGAGGAGATATATAGTCAGCCAAGCTGAGGCAAACAGTAAAGCATCCCTAAGCTAAACAGTGCAATAATGTTGGAGGTATGAGTCTAACCTTCAGGAAAAGTTCAACAACTAGGGAGTGCAGATCAGGACCTCTGTGTAGGCAAATGTACAAAATAACCATCAACACAAAATAACCATCAACAGGAAATGAAATTCACTCCCTAAAATTATTCCATTTCTGGACAATGTTGCAAATTTAATTCTTCACCAATAAGATAGCAAATCTGAATACTACAGTATTAACAATCATCTCAAACTAGAAAGTCTTTGGGCTTCCCAGGTGGTACAGTGGTAAAGAATCTGCCTGCCAATCAAAGAGACACAAGAGACATGGTTCAAAGCCTGGGAAGATACCCTGGAAAAAGAAAAAGCAACCACTCCAGTATTCTTGCCTGGTTCCACGGACAGAGAAGCCTGGTGGGCTACAGTCCATGGCATTGCAAAGAGTCGGACACAACTGAGAGCACATACATACAAACTAGAAAACCAAAACTTAAGATTTACTACGACTCCTAATAGAGGACCACAGAACTTTGAAAGAATAATTCATAGTGGTGAAGGAAGAAGCCATATCACGTGAGTTAATGAATGAATGGATGCTGAGTAACTTGAGACAGGAAAAGACTATTAGGTCTAGAGCCTGAAAATAATAAAGTAGAATGAAGGTGATAAAAGATCAAAGAAAAAAAAGCACCTGCTATATTCAAGATACACAGTGCAAAGCCAGAAGCAAAAGTTGTTAACAGTGGGGAAGAAAAGAGTCCTTATCTTCAGAATATTATTTATAACGGAGTATTTTTAAAATCAAATAATCCTTAAACTGCAAAATAACACAATAAGTAACTAATTATTTACTGTCATAAACAATGCAAGTGCTTTATATTCATTGTTCATAATCATCACAAACGTCCTACGTTATTTCCACTTAACAAACGAGAAAAATAAAGTTCAAAAATTTTCAACAAATAACATTAGAGTTTGTTAACAAAGTGTTTAAAGAGTTCATAAAAAGAAGCAATTACTTGAAGCCATTTATATTGCTTCTACTAACATTTTTTCATCTTCTGTTGATCACCTTTCTCTCATTCCAACTCTTGTTATTATCCTCTTCTGAAAACAAAAACAGACACAGCTGCTACCAGACAAGCCCAACCAAAGGCAGATGAGACAGAAATGATCCCAAAGGTTAAATCGAGAAACAAGAATTTTTCAGCAGAGAAAGTAGAAGACTTCTTCAAACAAACAAAGGCTCAAAGAATTTGTAGCAGGATGAAATGCACTACAAAAAAAAACAATGCTAGATTAAAAACTTCAATCTACATAAAGGAAGAAGAGTATCAGAAGTAACTATGTGGGTAAAAACAACAGACACTTTCTGGTTTCTAATTTCTTAAAAATTAATTAACTGCTAAAAGCAATCATAACTATGATGATGATAAAGACAATGATGATGCCAATGTAGTCCTGGAGACTGTAACATAGAAATAAAAGTTGTAACAAGACTAGCATAAATGACGACAAGGAATAAAGAGAATCATACTATTGTAAAGAATACTAAGAAAAACTACTTACATTATACGTTAGGTAGTATATTAGTATTCGAAACCAGACAATGAGAAGTTAAGCATGCATATTTGTCAACCCTTCAACAACCACTAAGTAAGAAAATGAAGAACATAGTGAATAAAACAATAATGAAGATAAAATGGAATGCTAAAATATATACTCAATTGCAAAGAGGCAGGAGAAAAGGAAGGAAAATTAGATGGGACAAATTATAAATAAATAAAAAGACAAACCTAAACATACAGAAAATTATATAAAATATAAATAATCTAACACACTACAATTAACAGACAGTAACTGTTATTCTGAAAAATTATCCTGAAAGATGATGCTGTGAAAGTGCTGCACTCAATATGCCAGCAAATTTGGAAAACTCAGCAGTGGCCACAGGACTGGAAAAGGTCAGTTTTCATTCCAATTCCAAAGAAAGGCAATGCCAAAGAATGCTCAAACTACTGCACAATTGCACTCATCTCACATGCTAGGAAAGTAATGCTCAAAATTCTCCTAGCCAGGTTTCAGCAATACATGAACCGTGAACTTCCAGATGTTCAAGCTGGTTTTAGAAAAGGCAGAGGAACCAGACATCAAATTGCCAACATCTGCTGAATCATCGAAAAAGCAAGAGAGTTCCAAAATAAATCTGTCTGCATTATTGACTATGCCAAAGCCTTTGACTGTGTGGATCACAATAAACTGTGGAAAATTCTGAAACAGATGGGAATACCAGACCACCTGACCTGCCTCTTGAGAAACCTATATGCAGGCCAGGAAGCAACAGTTCGAACTGGACATGGAACAACAGACTGGTTCCAAATAGGAAAAGGAGTACGTCAAGGCTGTATATTGTCACCCTGCTTATTTAACTTCTATGCAGAGTACATCACGAGAAACGCTGGACTGGAAGAAACACAAGCTGGAATCAAGATTGCCGGGAGAAATATCAATAGCCTCAGATATGCAGATAACACCACCCTTATGGCAGAAAATGAAGAAAACTAAAAAGCCTCTTGATGAAAGTGAAAGAGCAGAGTGAAAAAGTTGGCTTAAAGCTCAACATTCAGAAAACGAAGATCATGGCATCCGGTCCCATCACTTCATGGGAAATAGATGGGGAAACAGTAGAAACAGTGTCAGATTTTATTTTGGGGGACTCCAAAATCACTGCAGATGGTGACTGGAGCCATGAAATTAAGAGACGCTTACTCCTTGGAAGAAAAGTTATGACCAACCTAAACAGTATATTCAAAAGCAGAGACATTACTTTGCCAACAAAGGTCTGTCTAGTCAAGGCTATGGTTTTTCCAGTGGTCATGTATGGATGTGAGAGCTGGACGCTGAAGAAAGCTCAACACCGAAGAATCGATGCTTTTGAACTGTGGTGTTGGAGAAGACTCCTGAGAGTCCCTTGGACTGCAAGGAGATCCAACCAGTCCATTCTGAAGGAGATCAGCCCTGGGATTTCCTTGGAAGGAATGATGCTAAAGCTGAAACTTCAGTACTTTGGCCACCTCATGCGAAGAGTTGACTCACTGGAAAAGACTCTGATGCTGGGAGGGATTGGGGGCAGGAGGAGAAGGGGACGACCGAGGATGAGATGGCTGGATGGCATCACTGACTCAATGGACCTGAGTCTAGGTGAACTCAGGGAGTTGGTGATGGACAGGGAGGCCTGGCGTGCTGCAATTCATGGGGTCGCAAAGAGTCGGATGCAAGAGAGTGACTGAACTCAACTCAACTGAACTGTTATTCAGATTAGTAAAACTCAATTATAATCTAATTATAGAAAACTAAGTTTAGATATATAGACTCAGTACAGTTTCTAAAGATATGTTACCACAAGTTTCAAAAAGAAAATCAAGGCAAAAATGAACCAATCCAAAAAAAAAAAGAAAATTAGCAGCAGCTAATTAACAAAACAAAAAGCAGAGAACTGCTGCATTTTATGAATAAAAAGGGAATCTAGAGACAACTTTGTGAACCAGACCAAAATAAAAAACTAGAAGCTGCAGTCTGTGTTCTTCATTATCTTTAATGCCAGCTAGCACACTGGGATGGCTTAAAGCCAACAGGGGAAGAAAGAACTTGCAACCACCAGCAAGCTGCAATGTTTCATACCAGCTTCTTTTTTCCCCCAGCATTCAGACATAGAAATTATAGAGTCCACAGCACTGAACACTATAATTAGGGTTGTACTGGCACTGCTATTACAACCCCATATTTTAATTCATAACATTCTTAGAAAGTCCTTCACAAAACTAAAGCCTTCCTTTCTTATCTCAACCCCAATTTTTCTTAACATAGAAGAGCTATAAGAGATCAGCTCCTACAGCTGAAAAAAATAATAAAAGTCTTCCCAAGGATAAAACAAATATAACAGAACCCCCCCAAAAAAAAACACCTAAAGTGGCAAACAAGAATTAAAACTTTCTTAATGTTAAAAAAAATTATCAAATCAAAAATCCACCTTATACCAAGTCTGGTTTTCATGTGGCACAAATTTCAATCTTATACATGACATAACAAAAAATTCTACTCTATGTATATAAAATACGGTCTTCCCTCGTGGCTCAGGCAGTAAAGAATATGCCTGCAATGCAGGAGACCCAGCTTTGATCCCTGGGTTGGGAAGATCCCCTGGAGAAGGGAATGGCTACCCACTCCAATATTTCTGCCTGAAGAACCCCATGGACAGTGGAGCCTGGGCTACAGGCCCTGGTTTTGCAAAAAAGTCAGACACAACTGAACAACTGAAACTTTCACTTTTATTATTTATATATATACACACATATATATGTACATATATATAAAGAACTAGATCTTTATAACACATAGCTGTTTTTTTTCCCAAACAGCTAAATAAAAGAAGTCCTCTCTCTACCACTTCTGATTAGGAAGCTTTAGACACAGGTAGAAGTTTAAGAAAACATGATTTCTCCTATTTCTGAATTTTTAAGGCACAGAATAGAGTTTAAGACGTATTTATCTTCATTTTGATTCATCCACAAGTTATCTGTGGATGTTTGTGGCTTTTGTTTACTTCCTTTTCAATAATGTTTTTAAATTATTCAAGTTATTTCACCTCAAAAACAAATCTAAATTTAAAACAAAGTATTTTACCACCTGGTTGTTCTAAGACTATAGACAGTATTTCCATACTAAAATTAAAATCATAAGCTACATAAGAGGGCTTCCCTGGTGGCTCAGTGGTGAAGAATCCACCTACCAATTCAGGAAACATGGGATCAATTCCTGATCCAGGAAGATCTCACATGCCTCAGAGCAGCTGAGTCCAAGCACAACTATTGAGTCTGTGCTCTAGAACACAGGTTGGATCCCTGGGTTAGGAAGATCCCCGGGTTAGGAAGATCCCCGGGTTAGGAAGATCCCCGGGAGGTACTTTTTGAATTGAAAAAAAAAAAATAATCCTCTGAAATAAATAATATATAAAAATAATCTATTGAGAGTAACACTGACTTTGTAATTTATTCTGCTTTTTCCTTACTACAGCTCTACAAATCCAATTACTGGTCTTCTTTTCACTCCTAAGTAAAAATGATAACAATTCAAATTTCAATATTTATTCAAGGTCCAATATGTGGAAATAAAGAAAAAATTTTCCTTAAAGTTTTCCAGTTTTGGCAGAGAGATTACTGAGAAAAAACAATCAGAGGAAAATTTAACTGCCATCAAAAAGAAAGAAGTAGCAAATTAAATTTAATTTGCCTTTTTATAATCCTATGATGTACCTGGCATCATAAGAATTATGTATGCTAGAAGGCAGAACAAAAAAGTATGATGATGTCAACCTAGATAATTTAAACAGATGTCAAGAGTTACAGTGGTATTTAACGACACAAATCTTTTTAACTAAGCAGGATAAACATTTAGAAATAGCTATTGCTTTACAAATGAAATGTCCTTTTACTATATTAGATATAGCTATGCCAAAAATGTCAGTACACTTCAGTTTGGCAAAAATGTCAACTCTACATACAAATTAAATGTTAAATATATTATTCGCTTTTTATCTTTGCATATATAATACAAGGAAAATCCAATACCATGGGAAAAAATATGTTAATCTACTGTACACAATTCTTGATCATCTATGTATCAATGCAGGGGAACAGCAGTATTGAAATGCAATAGAAAACTAAGAGTATTTACATTTAATTTCTGATTACCTTAACTGAAGTTTTTTGTAGATGTGTCTCTACCAACAAATTTGTTTATACAAATATTAAGCTTATTCAAAGTTCTCTAGAGAATATGAGAAAGCCAGAGATAAGACAAAATTTTGTGCAATTCATCCACCAGTGGATAACTATATAAATATCAAAACTGAATTCTTCTATGGATTTTCATAAGGACAAAAGACATTTTAA
>SJYX01020534.1:157963-203176 GCA_006410675.1 Oreotragus oreotragus | reverse complement strand
GGGGGAATGTGTGTACACCTATGGCTAATTCATGTTGATGTATGGTAGAAACTAACAGAACATTGTGAAGCAATAATCCTCCAATTAAAACATTAATTTAAAATATAAATAAAATATTGCTTACACCAAGTTTGAAGTAAAGGATATTCCGGTTAACCAATATATTAATGAAAATTGAGCGTCAAGACTTTCTTGGTAAGATAATGAAAATAGTGCTCAGAAAAATCATTCTCATCTACTACCCATGTCCATGAATGAACTGCTTGCCATATTTATACAGATGCTATGGTAACCAAGATATTATGAATGTGGAGAAGAAAATGGCAAACCACTCCAGTATTCTTGCCTGGCGAATCCCATGGACAGAGGAGCCTGGTGGGCTGCTGTCTATGGGGTTGCACAGAGTCAGACATGACTGAAGCAACTTAGCAGCAGCAGAGGAACTACAAATAACTCAGGGAAGCTGAAATATGAGAGAAAAGAAAGTGACCCCAGAGGCTGGAAGACTGAAAAGACTAAGAACTGTGAAAACAAAGGAGGGCAGCCATTAAGAAATTTTAAGCCCAGTAGTTGTACAGTTCAGTTTATATTCTGGAAACATCGTGCCCAGACAGAAGTATCAATGAGGACTAAAACAGATATATGCAAAAGAGATAATGTAACAGAAGAGTCCAAAGTAGAAGAAATAACTGGATATAAGTAAGGGATGTAAAGTTCAGCATGACTTCAGGGGTGCTAGTCTGGATTAAAGGTAAAAAGTGGAATTTTTCACTGAAATAGGAAACATATAAGGAAGAAAGGATTTGAAGTTTAAAATAAAATTCAGTTTGAAACATTCTATGGAGATATAAGTCAAGGTCCATTTTGCTCTTGGTCTTGGAGCCCAGGGGTTGGGGGGAAGAGATTGAACCCTAAAATAGCATTTTATGAATAAACAGCATATAATAATTAAATCTACTAGGGAATAAAATGATTCAAGAAGAGGCAAGGACTAAAATAATCAAAGCCTAAGAAACTCCAATTAAAACTCTGGGATGGGTAGCAGAAATGAAGCCCCAAGAAGAGCCAGAGAAAGGGTAGAGAGAGACAGGAGAACCACAAAAGCCACAGAAGTGAAGTTTCCAAAAAGAGACCAAAAAGTAAAGATTTTGCAACAATGATGTTATTAATGACCTCTGCCAAAATGTTTATAATGGCATCATGGAGGCAGACTCAGTGCAGAGGTATAAATATTAAGTCATAAATTAAAAAGGAATGGAAGAGAATCTAGATTGGAAACAAACAAAACTATTTGTATTAATAGTTGACATGACTGTCTCGAAAACAATTACAAGTAATCTACAAAAAACCCTCCTGTAATTAACAAAGGAAGCAAAGTTGCAGAACACAAGATCAATACAGAAAAATCAATTGCATAACATAACAAATAACTGGAAATGAAAATAAAAACCACAATAAGATTTATAAATATTCCAAAGAAAATAAAAGATTTAGCTATAAATCTGCTGCTGCTACTGCTAAGTCACTTCAGTCGTATCCGACTCTGTGTGACCCCATAGACGGCAGCCCACCAGGCTCCCCCATCCCTGGGATTCTCCAGGCAAGAACACTGGAGTGGGTTGCCATTTCCTTCTCCAATGCATGAAAGAGAAAAGTGAAAGTGAAGTCGCTCAGTCTGTCCGACTGTTAGCAACCCCATGGACTGCAGCCCACCAGGCTACTCTGTCCATTGGATTTTCCAGGCAAGAGTACTGGGGTGGGGTGCCATCTAGTAAAACATATACAGGATCCACAGGCTGGAAAAACAATGCTGATGAAAGAAATCAAGGAAAATCTAAGTAATTGAAGAAACATACTGTGTTCATGGGTTAGACAACATGGTAAACATGTCCATCCTCCCCAAACTGTTCTGCACATTTAAGGCAATTTCTGCCAAACTTACAAGCCGATTCTAAAATTTGGAAAGAAAAGACTCTCTAATAGACAGGAACAGTTTTGAAAAAGAATATATGCAGAGTATATCATGTGAAATGCCAGGCTAGATGAATCACAAGCTGGAATCAAGATTGCTGGGAGACATATCGACAACCTTACATATGCAGATGATACCACTTTAACAGCAGAAAGTGATGAGGGTGAAAGAGTGAGAAACAGGTTTAAAATTCAACATTCAAAAACAAGGGTCATGGCATCTGGTCCCATCACTTCATGGCAAACAGATGGGGGAAAAGTGGAAACAGTGACAGACTTTATGTTCTTGGGCTCCAAAATCACTGTGGATGATGACTGCAGCCACGAAATTAAAAGATACTTGCTGCTTGGAAGGAAAGTTATGACAAATCTGGACAGCATATTAAAAAGTAGAGACATCAGTTTGCCAACAAAAGTCCGTCCACTCAAATTTATGGTATTTCAGTAGTCATGTACTGGTGTCAGAGGTGGACCATAAAGAAGGCTAACCACCAAAGAACCGATGCTTTTGAATGGTGGTGCTGGAGAAGACTCTTGAGAGTCCACTGGACTGCAAGATCAAACCAATCAATCCTAAAAGAAATCAACCCTAAGTATTCACTGGAAGGACTGACACCAAAGCTGAAGCATCAATACTTTGGCCATCTCACTGGAAAAGACCCTGATCCTGGGAAAGACTGCAGGCAAAAAGAGAATGGGACAGCAGAGGTTAGCTAGCATCAGTGACTCAATGGACATGAATCTGAGCAAACTCTGGGAGATAGTGAAGGACAGGGAAGCCTGGCATGCTTCAGTCCATAGGGTCCCAAAGAGTCAGACACAACTTAGCAACTGAACAACAAAAGCAGGAGGACTCACTCTTACTAATGCTAACCCTACAGTAATCAAGAGAGTATGTTACTGACATAGGAATAGATATATTAATCATACGGACAGTGTAGGAAGCCTAGAAACAGACTCAAATACACCCAACTGATTTTTGACAAAATGGTAAAAACAATTCAATGGAGGAGGTGCAATCTTTTCACACATGGTATTGAGTCCAGTGAATATCCACAGGCAAAAAGATGAATGTCAAACTAAACTTCATACTTTATATTAAAATTAACTCAAAATGGATCACAGATTTAAAAGTACAACTATAAAATTTCTAGGAAAAACCACATAAGAACTTTAAGATATTGGGCTAGGAAAAGAATTCTTAGATCTGACATTGAAACGAAAGTGCATAAAAAGAAAAATTAATAAATTGGTCGTAATCAAAACCAAAACTTTTCACTCTGCAAAAGACCTTGTTAAGAGCATGAAGAGACAAATTACTGAGAGAAACTATTTGCAAATCACATATCTGACACAGATAAAGAAGACAAATTCTTCTTGCCTGGAGAATCCCAGGGACAGGAGAGCCTGCTGGGCTGCTGTCTCTGGGGTCGCACAGAGTCAGACACAACTGAAGCAACTTAGCAGCAACATCAAAAACAACAAACAACCCAATTTTTAAAAAATAGAGGACCTGGAAAAATTTTCAAAGAAGATATAAAGATTGCCAACAGACACGAAGAAATGCTCCACATCACTAATTCTCAGGGGAATGAAATTAGCAAATCCACAATGAGAAATCACCTCACACCTGTCAGAATGGTTATGATCAAAAAGACAACAAGTAACAAGAGTCAATGAGGATGTGGAGAAAAGAGAACCTTCATGGACTGTTGTGAATGTTAGCTGATACACCATCACAGAAAACTAAAAGGGGGTTCCTCAAAAAAGTAACCATATGATCCAGCAATCCCACTCTTCCAAAGAAGAAGAGTTTTCCAAAGAAAACAAAACACTAATTTGAAACAATCTATGCACCCCTGTGTTCACTGCAACATTATTTCCAATAGCCAAGACATGGAAGAAACTGAAGTGTCCATCAAAAAAATTAACAGATATAGAAAATGTACTATATAAATACATAATACACATACAATGAAATATTATTCAGCCATAAAAAAAATGAAATCTTGCCAAATGCAACACAGACAAACCTAGAAGGCATTATGCTAAATGAAACAAATCAGAGAAAGATAAACAGCATACGATTTCACTTACATGTGGAATCCAAAAACACAGCAAATTAACAAATATAATAAAACTGAACAGATGCATAAAGACAAAGAACAAACAAATGATTGCCAGAGGGGAGGGGTTTGGGGGAAAGAAAGAAGGTGAGACAGATTAAGAGGTATAGATTTCTAGTTATAAAATAAACAAATCAAGGGGATATAATGTATAGCATAGAGACTATAATCAGTAATATTTTAACAACTCTGTATGGTGACAGATAGTTAAGACTCATCCTGTGATCTTTTTGTAATGTACAAAAATAGTGAATCACTATGTTATTCATCTGAAACTAATACTGCAAGTTATAGTTCAAATAAAAATAATTAAATTTAAAAATACATATGAAAGTATAAATCTCACTGGTAAAGGTATAGTACAGTACAAATATAGTATAGTACAAATACAGTAAATGTAGTTGATTAATTACCTATAAAGCTATCATGTGGGAAGGTTAAAAGACAAAAGTAGTAAAAAGATAACTATAACTACAATAATTAAGTTGAGGGATACACAAGATAAAAAGATGTAAAATGTGACAGCAAAAACATTAACATGAGGGTAGGTAAAAGGTAGTGCTTTAGAACGCATTCAAACACATGTTATCAACTTAAAACAAGTTGTTATATGCTCTTATATACTAGACTCATGGTTCAGTTCAGTTCAGTCGCTAAGTCGTGGCTGACTCTTTGCGACCCCATGAATCACAGCACGCCAGGCCTCCCTGTCCATCACCAACTCCCAGAGTTCACTCAGACTCACGTCCATCGAGTCAGTGATGCCATCCAGCCATCTCATCCTCTGTCGTCCCCTTCTCCTCCTGCCCCCAATCCCTCCCAGCATCAGAGTCTTTTCCAATGAGTCAACCACAAAGCAAAAACCTATAGCAGATAAAGGATGTCTTCAAATCACAAATGAAGAGGAATAAAAAAGGAAAAACTACAAAACAGCCAGAAAAAAACTAACAAAATGGCATTCAAATGTAAATGGACTAAATTCTCCAATCACAAGAAATAGTGTTGAAAGGATAAAAAAAACAAGACCTAACGATATGCTGCCTACAAGAAATTCATTTCAAATGTAAGGACACACAGAGACTGAAAGTGAAGGGATGGGAAAAGCTATTCCATGTAAATGGAAACAAAAAGAAAGCAGGGGTAGTTATGCTTTCATCAGATAAAATAGACTTTAAAACAAAGACAGTAATTAGGAAAAAAGGCATTACCTAGGGGTAAGGGGTCAATCCAACAAGAAAATGTAACATTTGTAAATATTTATACACCCAACATAAAGGGAGTCCCCAGTGGAAGCAAAGATGCTATCCATCATTTATAGGGAATTCCGCCTGTTTTTAATAGAAAGAATCTACAGACAGAATCTAAACTATACTATCTGCTATCAGCATCACCACCATCACTAACTTATAGCAGCACAAGTGAGGGAATCAATAATAGTACCATAAATTCCACAACCTAAGTCAGCAATTCTGTGTTTTTCCTTAATTTCTGAAAAGGTAGTTGTTTCAGTCCATTTGGGCTACTGTAACAGAACACCACTGACTGGGTAGCTAAAAAAACAACAGAAATTTGTTTCTCATACTTCTCATAGGCTAGGAAGTCTAAGGTCAAAGTGCCAACATGGCCTGG
This sequence comes from Oreotragus oreotragus, assembly GCA_006410675.1. Classification (NCBI taxonomy): domain Eukaryota; kingdom Metazoa; phylum Chordata; class Mammalia; order Artiodactyla; family Bovidae; genus Oreotragus; species Oreotragus oreotragus. The sequence continues at coordinate 197,450 of SJYX01020534.1, read as the reverse complement.
TTGAGGGCCCTTTATCTGGTCGTCACTGTGTCCTCATATGGCAGAAGGGGCAGCGATCTCTCTAAAACCGCTTTTAAAAAGCACTAACTGAATTCATGAGGTCTCCACTGTCATGATTTTCAAAGGCCCTACCTCTTAATATAGCACTATCTCTAGGGATTAGGATGTTAACACGTGAATTTTGAGAGGCCATTCAAACCATGGCAGCAGTCAACCAGATTAAACTAGCTTCAGAGAATAGAATTAGAGTGTTTAAAAAAAAAAAAAGACATGTAAATTTTGTTAATAGCCTTACCAAAACTTCTTCTAGCCTAATAGTGCACAGGACAGGATATGATACTCCTCTATTCTCTCAGCAACTTCAAGGACAGGATATGATACTCCTCTATTCTCTCAGCAACTATCTAAGCCAATAACCAATTTCCACTGCATCAAACATTCAAGGAAAGAGAACAGGCCAGATTGCTCAGTAACTCCAAGCACTAGCCAGGATTTTAAAGCATATACATTAACCAAAATACTAGTTCTTTATCTCGCTTTAAATGGTATCTTAAAATTTTGATTTAGGTTCAGAAGATTTTTTTTTTAATTTTTATTTTAGGAATAGCAAGTATCACTTATATAAACACCTTGCAAATGGTTACATTTAACAGGTCAAAACATTTTGAGATTTTACTTTCTAGGTGGCACAAAGAGCAGAATAAAGAAGTACTTTAAAAATAGGGCGGTCCTAAGATGGCGGAGGAATAGAACGGGGAGACCACTTTCTCCCCTACAAATTCATCAAAAGAACATTTAAATGCTGAGTAAATTCTACAAAACAACTTCTGAATGCCGGCAGAGGACATCAGGCAACAAGAAAAGCACCCCATTGTCTTCGAAAGGAGGTAGGAAAAATATAAAAGACTAAAAAAGAGACAAAAGAGGTAGAGACAGAGCTCTGTCCCCAGAAGGGAGTCTTAAAAAGAGAAAAGTTTCCAAACACCAGGAAACACTCTCACTGCCGAACCTGTGACGAGCCTTGGAAGCACAGAGGGCAACATAATAGGGAGGAAAAATTAAGTAAATAAGTAAAAACCCACAGATTATGACCCCAATGGTAACTCCCCCCAAATAATGATCAAAGGATCAATCCAAGAAGAAGATATAACAATTATAAATATATATGCACCCAACATAGGAGCACCGCAATATGTAAGACAAATTCTAACAAGTATGAAAGGGGAAATTAACAATAACACAATAATAGTGGGAAACTTTAATACCCCACTCACACATATGGATAGATAACTAAACAGAAAATTAACAAGGTAACACAAACTTTAAATGATACAACAGACCAGTTAGACCTAATTGATATCTATAGGACACTTCACTCCAAAACAATGAATTTCACCTTTTTCTCAAGCGCACATGGAATCTTCTCCAGGACAGATCACATCCTGGGCCATAAATCTAGCCTTGGTAAATTAAAAAAAAATGAAATCATTCCAAGCATCTTTTCTGACCACAATGCAGTAAGATTAGATCTAAATTACAGGAGAAAAACTATTAAAAATTCCAACATATGGAGGCTGAACAACACGCTGCTGAATAACCAACAAATCACAGAAGAAATCAAAAAAGAAATCAAAATATGCATAGAAATGAATGAAAATGAAACCTATGGACACCGTAAAAGCAGTGCTAAGGGGAAAGTTCATAGCAATACAGGCATACCTCAAGAAACAAGAAAAAAGTCAAATAAATAACCTAACTCTACACCTAAAGCAACTAGAAAAGGAAGAAATGAAGAACCCTAGGGTTAGAAGGAAAGAAATCTTAAAAATTAGGGGAGAAATAAATGCAAAAGAAACAAAGGAGATCATAGCAAAAATCAACAAAGCCAAAAGCTGGTTCTTTGAAAGGATCAATAAAATTGACAAACCATTAGCCCGACGCATCAAGAAACAAAGAGAGAAAAATCAAATCAATAAAATTAGAAACGAAAATGGGGAGATCACGACAGACAACACACAAATACAAAGGATCATAAGAGACTACTATCAGCAACTATATGCCAATAAAATGGACAACATGGAAGAAATGGACAAATTCTTAGAAAAGTACGACTTTCCAAAACTGAACCAGGAAGAAATAGAAAATCTGAACAAACCCATCACAAGCACGGAAATTGAAACTGTAATCAGAAATCTTCCAGCAAACAAAAGCCCAGGTCCAGACGGCTTCACAGCTGAATTCTACCAAAAATTTCGAGAAGAGCTAACACCTATCCTACTCAAACTCTTCCAGAAAATTGCAGAGGAAGGTAAACTTCCAAACTCATTCTATGAGGCCACCATCACCCTAATACCAAAACCTGACAAAGATGCCACAAAAAAAGAAAACTACAGGCCAATATCACTGATGAACATAGATGCAAAAATCCTCAACAAAATTCTAGCAATCAGAATCCAACAACACATTAAAAAGATCATACACCATGACCAAGTAGGCTTTATCCCAGGAATGCAAGGATTCTTCAATATTCGCAAATCAATCAATGTAATTCACCACATTAACAAATTGAAAAATAAATGCCATATGATTATCTCAATAGATGCAGAGAAGGCCTTTGATAAAATTCAACATCCATTTATGATAAAAACTCTCCAGAAAGCAGGAATAGAAGGAACATACCTCAACATAATAAAAGCTATATATGACAAACCCACAGCAAACATTATCCTCAATGGTGAAAAATTGAAAGCATTTCCCCTAAAGTCAGGAACAAGACAAGGATGTCCACTTTCACCGCTACTATTCAACATAGTTCTGGAAGTTTTGGCCACAGCAATCAGAGCAGAAAAAGAAATAAAAGGAATCCAAATTGGAAAAGAAGAAGTAAAACTCTCACTGTTTGCAGATGACATGATCCTCTACATAGAAAACCCTAAAGACTCCACCAGAAAATTACTAGAGCTAATCAATGAATATAGTAAAGTTGCAGGATATAAAATCAACACACAGAAATCCCTTGCATTCCTATACACTAATAATGAGAAAGTAGAAAACGAAATTAAGGAAACAATTCCATTCACCATTGCAACGAAAAGAATAAAATACTTAGGAATATATCTACCTAAAGAAACTAAAGACTTATATATAGAAAACTATAAAACACTGATGAAAGAAATCAAAGAGGACACTAATAGATGGAGAAATATACCATGTTCATGGATTGGAAGAATCAATATAGTGAAAATGAATATATTACCCAAAGCAATCTACAGATTCAATGCAATCCCTATCAAGCTACCAGCGGTATTTTTCACAGAACTAGAACAAATAATTTCAAGATTTGTATGGAAATACAAAAAACCTCGAATAGCCAAAGCAATTTTGAGAAAGAAGAATGGAACTGGAGGAATCAACTTACCTGACTTCAGGCTCTACTACAAAGCCACAGTCATCAAGACAGTGTGGTACTGGCACAAAGACAGAAATATAGATCAATGGAACAAAATAGAAAGCCCAGAGATAAATCCACACACATATGGACACCTTATCTTTGACAAAGGAGGCAAGAATATACAATGGAGTAAAGACAATCTCTTTAACAAGTGGTGCTGGGAAAACTGGTCAACCACTTGTAAAAGAATGAAACTAGATCACTTTCTAACACCACACACAAAAATAAACTCAAAATGGATTAAAGATCTAAATGTAAGACCAGAAACTATAAAACTCCTAGAGGAGAACATAGGCAAAACACTCTCCGACATAAATCACAGCAGGATCCTCTATGATCCACCTCCCAGAATACTGGAAATAAAAGCAAAAATAAACAAATGGGATCTAATTAAAATTAAAAGCTTCTGCACAACAAAAGAAACTATAAGCAAGGTGAAAAGACAGCCTTCAGAATGGGAGAAAATAACAGCAAATGAAGCAACTGATAAACAACTAATCTCAAAAATATACAAGCACCTCCTGCAGCTCAATTACAGAAAAATAAATGACTCAATCAAAAAATGGGCCAAAGAACTAAACAGACATTTCTCCAAAAAAGACACAGATGGCTAACAAACACATGAAAAGATGTTCAACATCACTCATTATCAGAGAAATGCAAATCAAAACCACAATGAGGTACCATTTCACACCAGTCAGAATGGCTGCAATCCAAAAGTCTACAAGCAATAAATGCTGGAGAGGGTGTGGAGAAAAGGGAACCCTCTTACACTGTTGGTGGGAATGCAAACTAGTACAGCCACTATGGAGAACAATGTGGAGATTCCTTTAAAAACTAGAAATAGAACTGTCATACGACCCAGCAATCCCACTACTGGGCATACACACTGAGGAAACCAAAATTGAAAGAGACACGTGCAACCCCATTGTTCATCGGAGCACTGTTTATAATAGCCAGGACATGGAAACAACCTAGATGTCCATCAGCAGATGAATGGATAAGCTGTGGTACATATACACAATGGAGTATTCCTCAGCCATTAAAAAGAATACATTTGAATCAGTTCTAATGAGGTGGATGAAACTGGAGCCTATTATACAGAGTGAAGTAAGCCAGAAAGAAAAACACCAATACAGTATACTAAAGCATATATATGGAATTTAGAAAGATAGTAACGATAACCATGTATACGAGACAGCAAGAGACACAGATGTATAGAACAGTCTTTTGGACTCTGTGCGGGGTGGGGGATGATTTGGGAGAATGGCATTGAAGCATGTATAATATCATATAAGAAACGAATCACCAGTCCAGGTTCGATGCAGGATACAGGATGCTTGGGGCTGGTGCACTGGTATGATCCAGAGGGATGGTATGGGGAGGGAGTTAGGAGGGGGGTTCAGGATTTGGAACATGTGTACACACGTGGTGGATTCATGTTGATGTATGGCAAAACCAATACAATATTGTAAAGTAATTAGCCTCTAATTAAAATAAATAAATTTAAATTTTAGAAAAAGAAAAATACTGTACAAAAATAAATAAAAATAGACTATTCTCCTTACATTGAAGGAGGTTTCTTTTAATATAAACACAATGAACAGAGAAAACATATACAGTGAAATAAAAGAACTATGTAGCAAGTTTTGTCTTATTTTACAGATGAGGTCCATAGACAATAAACAAGAATATGCAAAAGAAGAGGAGCTTATAGTTCAATGTAAATTACTGGTAAGGTTTTCAATCTTGAGCTGTATGCTGGTTCCACACGTATTTTTTAGACCAGAGTGGACAAAAATAGCTAAATAAATAAACAAATCAGACCTGGATCACTAGTGATGATGTGTCATGAATCAAATTCTGTGTCTTGAGTCCAAAAAAGAAAAATAAAAACAGTTCAAATCTGCAGGATCTAAAGGTGAGTATAACTAACACAGACCTGTCTCTCAGCGTGAATAACAAATAATGCTTTCTCTTTCTAAGTGAAATATCAACATATTAAAATAATTCAGAGTGAACATCAAGATGACTTTACCTAACACAAAAGTTAGTCACCTTCGCATCAAAAAAAAACTCTATAATTAAAAATGATCAGAGACATGTTAAGGCAGTATAACTATCATTTGAGTCACAATTATAAATCTTTTTTCCTAAGTAGTTTGCAGAGATTACATATCTTGCAATGCTTTTCAGTGCACTGACAGGTTAAAATAAAATCAACAAATATTAGAATTTAACTTTACAAACTGCACATGCCTTTTTATCAAGAAATTTAACAATATTTTTATAATGATTTCTAAATAAACCTCAGATTTCTGTCAAATTTTATTTTATTACTTTCTCATACATTAATAGTATTTTCAGCAGATTCATATCTGTAACTCTAAAAGGCCCCTTCATTTTATCTACTATCCCATGTTAATTTTATTTAGAAAGTAAGTCTTTTCTTCATTATGCATTTGTAATAATTAGAAATAATATAAGTCAAATATGGGCTTACTTAATTTTACTAGTACAAATATGATTTTTTAACTTAATTTCCTATTATACTAATCAAAGCTTAAAATAGGAAAATAAACTATTTTAAAATGTTTCCTCTATAATAATTTCACCAAAAAATTAACACCGGGGACTTCCCTGGTGGTCCAGTGGTTAAGACTCTTGTGTTTCCACTGCAGATGACTGGGGTTCGATTCCTGGTTGGGCAACTAAGATCCTGCATACTTCATGGCACAGTTAAAAAAAAAAATTAATTCTAATCACCAGTATAAATTGAAGCATAACTCTCTAGGGGTGCACACTGCTGAATAATTTGTCCAAATGTCAACTGCAATTTTCAAAAATCCTTTCAAGCTCAAAATTTTAAACATCTGTAAAAAATACTTGTTTTGAGAGTGGTTTACACTCATGACACTTGACCTTTTGCTGTACACACCACAAAATTCAAGTCTCAAATACCACACAAGCAGGAAATCTGATCATTCCTGCAGTAGCCATATGCATGGTCCAATATCAAATATTAGTTCTAGGTTACGCTAAGTCATGTGTTACAAATCTTTTACTGAAACCTCTATAATTAGTTGTAATTTGCCTCTTTTAAAATGTGTTTCTTATGGGACATCTGGCCTTCAAAGTTCCACCTTCCCACTGAAAAAGTACTTAAACGTCTGGATTTTTTTTTTCACTTAATATGGAACACTGCACGGGTGGTATAACCAAGTCCAGACTTCTTAAGAAAATTAAATTTCAAGAACATAATGATTAAGAACCATTTAAGTATTACTAAATATAAATGTAAAATAAAATTTTATTGCCCATAACTATCTACAGATTCCCAAATCAATATCTCAAATATTTAAAGTTCACAAAATAAATTTTAATGAGAGTACAGCACTGATACACTCATTTCCAGGAATTTACACTAGTTAAGTTGAAATGGAAAATAAAGGTTCAGAATTAAGAGATTGCACAGAAAGAAAAAAAGTTTGAGCCCAGTGAGTCCATATGACACTCAAAGTTATCTACTTCAAGGAAATGATCTTACCAATTTATAAATAGCCTTAACTCATTTCACAGAGATTAAAATTTAACAATACTCATCAATTCACTTGGTTCTAGAAAGCCTTCCTTAAAACTGAAAATTAAATAACGGGCTAAGGAATAAGTCATAAAAATGAAAGACTAAGACACTACTTTTATACAAGATAAAAGTGGAAAAATCCGTCACAACATGCTGCTGTCCAAACCGGTTTGCTTCCCAAAATAGAAAATTTTTCATACAAACTCCTTAAAATCAGTATTATACCTTAACAACAACAACAACAAAAACTGAAATAAAATGTAACATGGGTCAAAGAAGAAATAAGTCCAAAACATTAGTTTCTAATGACAAAATTTGAAAGATACAGTGAAATTTGGTATGAAAGTAAATTCAATATATTTTTATCTTCTCAAAATATAACTTTAAAACATTTCATCTCATTTAGAAATGTCATGTAAGGAAATAAAAATCATACAGATCCTCTGAAAATTCAAAAACCTTCACCTAAAAATTGAACACAATCAGACCCCATTTCTTATAGATAAAGGTAATAAGCAATAAGCTTAATCCCTACTAAGGCTATGACTAGATTAAGTAAGATTAATATGAAAATAACTGCTAGGATGTTTTACCCAAATTTAAGAAAACTCTTTTGCAATTAATTGTTACTTTCATAGTTCTGTTTAAAAAAAAAAAAAAATCAAGTATGGAACTTCCCTGGTGATTGAGTCTGCCTTCCAGTACAGGGGACGTATGTTCAATCCTTGATAGGGGAGCTAAGATCCACATGCCACAGGACAACTAAGCCCACATGGCACAACTACTGAGCCTGCAACAAAGACCCAGTGAAGGCAAAAACAAAAAAGTTAAGTGTATAAGCTAAGATTTGTTTATGTAAAAGCTGGCCTGTTCCAAAAGTTAAATAACAATTACTAATAACTATTAAATGGTCGGGGCTTCTCTGGTGGCTCAGTGGTAACGAATCTGCCCGCCAATGCCGGAGACACAGTTTCGACCTCTGATCCAGTAAGATCCCACAGGCAGCTGAGCAACTAAGCTCACGCACCACAACTACTGAGAGCCTGGGCTCTAGGGCCCAGGAGCTGCAACTACTGGAGGCCACACACCCTAGGGCCTGGGCTCCACAACAAAAGAAGCCCATCACGATGAGAAGCCTGTTCACCAGAACTAGAAAGAAGCCGCAGCTCGCCACAACTAGAGAGTAGCCGCAGCTTGCCACAACTAGAGAAAGCTGACTCACAGCAATGAAGACCCAGAACAGCCCCCCAAAAATAAAGTTTTTTAATTGGTTAACATAAACAACTAGGTTCAATAATTTCTTACCTGTATTCCATCTTTAAGTTTCAAAATGCATTCCATTGTATTGATGGTAATTACCACTGGTTCTGAACCCAGTTTTGTCCATGGTACGTGGATCCTCAGTTCATGAATATGTCCACTTAAAAAAGTGAATGGTAATTTCAATTCCTTAAAACACAAAACATTAAATAAAATTTAGTAAGAGCTTAATATTTTTTTCATTCTAATATCCAAAATACTTTCTGAAAAGAGAAACAAAATTTCCAACACAAAAATATTCTAGGGAGGGTGGTATGAATTGAGAGAGTAGCACTGACATGCATATACTACCATCTGTAAAACAGCTAGCGAGCAGGGGGGGCCACTGAGCAGCGCTAGGAACCCAGCTCAGTGCGCTGCGAGGACCTAGAGAGCTGCAATGGGGGGATGCGGCAGGGTGGGAGGGCGACTCCAGACAGAGAGGAGACAGATATATACTGAGAGTTGGGTTACACTGTTGTACAGCAGAAACCAACACAACATTATAAAGCAATTATCCTCCAATTTAAAAAAATATAAAAAGCAATAAATTTCATCATGTAACAACAACAAAATTCGGGGAATTACTGTTCATCAAAAAGCAGCATCAAGTAACTTGCTAAATTATAGTTACTGATGAGCTACAAAAACATATTGTGCAAGTTACATTTAATAAGGCACTTAACCTGTCAAGGCCTCTGATTCTTATTTTGCTAAATGGAAATGATAACAGAACAGGATTTTAAGGCAAGATGAAAGAGGGGAACTGAATTAAAGACAGGAGAACAACCTGACAAAATAAACACTGATCAACTTTGGAAAAAAAAAAGTCCTGAACTTTACCTAAAGATTATACCTAGAAACTATCTGATGATAAATTTTAAATGTTTTATAACTGTTTCATGATTAAAAAGGTTAGAAATGAAAACAAAGGTTATCACAACCACTTTATACTAAATCGTTTCACCTTCAGATTAAATGTTATAAACCAACAACAAAAAAAGTAATAATAAATTGCATTTAGACTGTATTTCAGTCACATTATTGTAACTCTATTTGTGAAAGTTAAAATAAATATTAAGCTGTTCCTTCATCCAAGAAGTATCCACCTTGGTTTAGCAACACAGCAGTAATGTAGCTAAACATACATATACAGACAGTACACCAAAATGATTAAGACCAATACATCTGGAACCAGCACAAGGGGATTTAATCCTACATCTGCTACTTACTAGCACAATGACAAGAGGCAACTTGTACCACATCTCTGCATCTCAGCTTCTTTATCCATAAAACTGGATAATAGTAGTATGTTTGGGGATTAAATCAGTTAATTTACATAAAGTGCTTAGGACACTGTCTTCCTCAAAGGCCATCAATATAAAGACACTATTTATTACTACAAATGTATAAGCCTCTTTTATGTCTTCAACAAGCTTATTAAAGAGCAGAATACTAAAAATCTATTGATATTTCTACTATACTAAGAGAATGTCATGATTTTTTTTAACAGTTCTCAATATTTCATTAATTTAAAAGATGCAGTAATTTCTCCAAGCATTGATCAATGGTAGAGATTATATTTTGATCAGTGTCTATAATGAATACCATGTTAATGAGAACTTACTGTGTACCAGGCACTGTTTTAAGTACGCACATGCAACATTTAATCTTTGTAGGAACCCCAAAAAGTAAATACTATTATACCCACTTTATAGATTAAAAAAAAAATCTGAGGCACAGAAAGGTCAAATAACTTTCAAAAATAACTCATCTTAGAGAGCCAAAACTGGAAATTATTACGGCAGAGCCCTTGCTCTTAATAAAACTACACTACATCTAACTTCCTTTACGAGCAACGAGTACATTTCCATTGGTTATACATTTATCTGGATAATGTTTCAATGACATTTCCATCTCTACCCCTGAGGTGTATAACAATGATATGTTCATGAAATGACTACCAAAACTTGCAATTTATGGGCAAAATTGGATTTTCTTAGAAGAAGTTAAAAGACACCTAAATCAAACTCAAGACCTTGTTATCACCAGAATACTACTAATCTTATCTGAATGACTAACTGAACATTAACATAAGGAACAATATGCTATATTAAAACATGGAATTTTGAATCACATGGCCCATGCTGGTAATCCAACTGAAGTGCACTTATTAATCAACTCACTATAAGCAAGATCATTTCCATTTCCTCATCTCAGAGTTGTTGTGATAAACAAATAGGAACATTTACACCTTATAAAAGGCAAAAGAAAATGTTGACTCTTAAAACAAGTGTGTCATCCTAAGGTAACCAAAAGAAATGATTTTCTTTTCATTCTTTTTCTTTATTAAAATATACTGTACAACTTAAAAATATTTTATTTACTTGGAACTACTTAGGAAAACAATGCATCCCTAAAACAGAATATCTATGGCTGCACAAAGGAACTGAATAGCTCCCATAAATCACATTGTAGAAAGGCTATTACAAAATATCCTCACAGGGAAAAAAGGGATATTTTTAAAATGAATGTAACAGGGCACAAAAGCAAAAATAGATGAATAGGACTATATCAAACCTAAAAACCTCCAGAAAGCAAAGAAAACACTCAGCAAAACAGAAAGGCAATCACATGGGAGAAACAGAAACTATCTGATAAGGGTTTAAAATCTAGATGACATAAAGAACTACAACAACTCAACAACAAAAAAATAACCAAATTTTAAAAATGGAGAATTGACTTGAATAGAAATTTTCAAAAGAACACAGACAAAAGGCCAACAAAGAGGAAAAAATGCTCACCATCATTAATCAGAGAAATATAAATCAAAACCAGAATTACAGGGCTTCCCTGGTGATTCAGGGGTAAAGAATCTGCCTGCCAACGCAGGAGACATGGGTTTGATTCCTGGTCCGGAAAGACATCACAGACCAAGGAGCAACTAAACCCACGAGCCACAAGTACTGAAGCCCATATGCCCTAAACCTTGTCTCTGCAGCAGGAAAAGCCACTGCAATGAGAAGGCCGTGCACCACCACTAAAGAGTAGCCTCCACTCGCCCCAACTAGACAAAAGCCTGCATAGTGACACAGACCCAGTAAAGGCAAAAACAAAACCAATAAATAAAATTATTTAAAAAAAAACCCACAATGGCAGATTTCCTTGGTGGTCCAATGGTTAAAAATCTGCCTGCCAATGCAGGAGACAGGAGTTTCATCCCTGGTTCGAGAAGACTCCACATGCTGCAGTGAAACTAAGCCCATGCACCACAACTACTGAGCTCGTGGGCTGCAAAAAGAAAAGCCACCGCAGTGAAGGGCCCACACACTGCAATGAGACCAGCCGCCACTACTCTTGCCTCAACTAGAGAAAGCAGCATTCAGCAACGAAGACCCACCACAGACACAAATCAATTAAATTAAAAACCATAATGACAAGTCATCTCACATCTGTTAGCAGGGCTCCTATTTAAAAAAAAAAAAAAAACAAGAACAAAAACAAACAAAAAAATCCCACCACCACAGAAAGTAATGTGTGGTAAGTATATAAAGAATGTATAATCCTGTGTACTGTTGCTGAAAAGGTAAAATGGTACAAGCACTATAGAAAACAGTATGGAGATTATTCAAACAATTAAAAACAGAATTACCATATAAGCCAGCAATCTCAGTTCTGAGTACACACTAAAAAGAAATCGAAGGCAGGATCTTGAAAACATACTTGTACAATCATGTTTTTTGCAACATTATTCACAATAGTCAAGAGGTTACTGCAACCTGATGTCCACTGAAAGATAAGGATAAAGAAAATGTGGTATACACATATGATGAAATATTAATTAGTCTTTAAAAAGGAAATTCTGTTATAGCCTACAACATATAATGAACCTCAAGGACATTGTGCTAAGTTAACTAAGCCAGTCACAAAAAGACAAATATTGTCTAACTTCACTTACAAAAGGTACCTAAAGTAGTCAAATTCTTAGACACAGAAGAACAGTGGTGGCCAAGGGGAGACAGAAAAGAGAAGCAGTAGTTTCGTGGGTACAGAGCTTAGGTTACAGTGCCGGGAGCCAGCACGAAGAATCCCGCCAATGGCAAAGGTCATGAGGAAGAGACTCAACAGGCAAAGGCGAGTCAGATCTCGAGGGAACTTCCCTGGACCTACTCCAAGTATCTACCCCAAAACCAGAATCTGTCTGCCTTACTATATTATGCCTTTCACCAACTCCTCTGACATTAACAGGGGGCTGTCCCCCCACCACCTTTTTCTGGAAGAAGTTAACTTAGAGCTTTTAGATAATACGTCTCCTGGGCATAATAAGAGTGTTTCAATCCAAAAACCCCTCTGATGGCTTTCTAGCCTGCCTGACAGGTTTATCTGGACTCTTACTCAACACAGGAAGCTTAAAAAATTCTAGGAATGTAGGGCCTTCCAAGGAGTCAAAATCATTAGAATAGAACTGATTAAGGGTTTCATTGTTGAGCCAATACTTGCTGCCAAGTTTTCATATCTTTTGTTGATATAGTTGGTATGTAGAAAAAACAGGTAGTAGCCCTGGCATTAGCAACATTAGATCTTTGAGTTAAGTACTTTCTTTGTTATAACCCACTGCACCTCTGTTCTACAGGAATGTAACTTTATTTAGTACTTTGAGGGTGATGCAGATTAAAGAAAAAACACTTCAAGGGAAAATGAGTTTTCTGGTTGATAGACATTTATCTAGGAAAAGAGCCATAAAAATGTTAACAGGCCTCTTGGCCAGAAGATAGTATGAATCACCTGAGACCTTTTGTATACAGGGAGGTATGCAAAAAAAAATGCCTGGTCTCAATAAGGGTCAGGACTGCTGCCCCTGCATAACTCTACATATTCCATTATTTCTTTTTGTACAACTTGCGGTATATAAGCTGCCTTTGAAAATAGAGTTGTGGGTCTTGCTCCAACGCTTGGCTCCCCCATGTCCTTCTTTTCTTATTCTCCCCGTTTCAGGCTGAATTCCCATCTGGAGCATAGAGGCTTGCCGTGTCTACTTATTTGCCTGGGCTTCTAAGACCCATGCGAGAGGGAGCCCAAGGTGGGGGGCCCTCGGCTATTCAAGCGGGCGCCTGCAGCCTACGTAAACAGTGCAAGTCCCTTGTCTTGGGGCTTCACTGGCTTTCTATATAAACCAAGGAATACAGCCTCTTTTCTCCTCTTATTTTTTCACTACACTATTCTTTCTTAATCTCTCTTTGTGTCTCTAAATAAATAAATCTCTCCTCGCTGACACCATCTCCCCTTCAAATTACCCTGGATCCACCGGGGCTGGACCCTGGCATTTCAAAAGATGGAAAGTTCTAGAAATCTGTTGAATAATAACGTATATATAGTAAACACGACTGGCCACTTAAAAATGGTTAAGATGGTAAATCTAATGCCATATCCATTTTTATCACAAAATAAAAATAAGTTTAAAACAGGGCTTCAAGAATTCTAAGTTAGAAGGCTGGCAAATTCTCTCCCCAAAAAGCAGTGAAGAAACTGGACAAAGTTATTTAAAAAAAAAAAAAAAAAAAAAANCGACCAAGGATGAGATGGCTGGATGGCATCACGGACTCGATGGACGTGAGTCTGAGTGAACTCCGGGAGATGGTGATGGACAGGGAGACCTGGCGTGCTGCGATTTTTGGGGTCGCAAAGAGTTGGACACGACTGAGCGACTGGACTGAATGAACAATGGACAAACATTAACTGTATAAAACAATAATAAGGATTACAGGGTTTAAAATAGAACTAAATTCATGAAAATAATACTGTAAAAATGAGAGGTGGATAAATGGAGTTAAAGCATTATATGTTTCTATTGTTATTAGGGAAGTAATAAGAGTAATATTTTGTGGTGGACTACAATAAGGTAAGGTTACATGCTTTAATGGGCCTCCCTGGTGGCTCAGTGGTAAAGAACCCACCTGTCAATGCAGGAGACATAGGTTTGATTACTGGGTTAGGAAGATACCCTAGAGATGGAAATGGCAACTTACTACAGTATTCTTGCCTGGAAAATCCTATGGACAGAGGAGCCTGGCAGGCTCAAGTCCATGGAGTTGCAAAAGAGTCAGACACAACTTAGTGACTAAACAACATATTATGATTACTACCCACCAGAAGAACAGAGAGACTTTTTAATTAAGAAGTTTATGGAAGAAAAATGGACTCAGAAAACAATATTGACAAAATATTTACAAGAACAATATAAAAGTGACTCAAAAAACAAATGTAGCTCAAGCCATGAAATTAGGCATATTTAATGCCCCTGTATTTCATACCTCCATGTTTAATTCATGAATATGTTGTGCCATCTACCTCTAAGATAGTGGATGTAAAGTCAGTCAACTATTTCAATAATTCCACTAAGTATAAGTAAACTAAATATTCCAAATGAAAGACCAAACTTTTCAGAGTTGGTAAAAAGTAACAAATGGAAATATGTGGGCCTCGCTACACTCCAAATTGATAGATTTCCATTTTCTTTAATTATCTATATGCAAAAAGTTGGACAGGACTAAAGTGACTTAGAACAAACACATGCACATGTGAACTTAAGTTAAACCTTCATCGTTCAGAGAAAATTCACGAAATATGCACATACATATACCTACATTTCAATTGTGTACATTTATGATTACTTTTTATAATTTTATTATTTTATAAAGTTCTCATACTGTTACATTTTATAAATGGCTAGGTTTGTAATAAACAAAAGAGACATGTTTGACCAACAAAAGAAGACACACTTTATAAGGTAATTTATGCTTATAGATTAGAGAAATTATAGATTTCTTCGATAATAGTTAAGCCTTTGACTGTGTGGATCACAATAAACTGTGAAAATTCTGAAAGAGATGGGAATACCAGACCACCTAACCAGCCTCTTGAGAAATCTGTATGCAGGTCAGGAAGCAACAGTTAGAACTGGACATGGAACAACAGACTGGTTCCAAATAGGAAAAGGAGTACGTCAAGGCTGTACATTGTCACCCTGCTTATTTAACTTATATGCAGAGTACATCATGAGAAACGCTGGACTGGAAGAAACACAAGCTGGAATCAAGATTGCCAGGAGAAACATCAATAACCTCAGATATGCTGATGACAACACCTTTATGGCAGAAAGTGAAGAGGAGCTAAAAAGCCTCTTGATGAATGTGAAGGAGGAGAGCGAAAAAGTTGGCTTAAAGCTCAACATTCAGAAAACGAAGATCATGGCATCCGGTCCCATCACTTCATGGGAAATAGATGGGGAAACAGTGGAAACAGTGTCAGACTTTATTTTNATGAGAAACGCTGGACTGGAAGAAACACAAGCTGGGATCAAGACTGCCGGGAGAAATATCAATAACCTCAGATATGCAGAAGACACCACCCTTATGGCAGAAAGTGAAGAGGAACTAAAAAGCCTCTTGATGAAAGAGGAGAGTGAAAAAGTTGGCTTAAAGCTCAACATTCAGAAAACGAAGATCATGGCATCCAGTCCCATCACTTCATGGGAAATAGATGGGGAAACAGTGGAAACAGAGTCAGAGTTTATTTTCTGAGGCTCCAAAATCACTGCAGATGGTGATTGCAGCCATGAAATTAAAAGATGCTTACTCCTTGGAACAAAAGTTATGACCAACCTAGATAGCATATTAAAAAGCAGAGATATTACTTTGCCAACAAAGGTCTGTTTAGTCAAAGCTATGGTTTTTCCAGTGGTCATGTATGGATGTGACAGTTGGACTGTGAAGAAAGCTGAGTGCCGAGAAGACTCTTGAGAATCCCTTGGACTGCAAGGAGATCCAACCAGTCCATTCTGAAGGAGATCAGCCCTGGGATTTCTTTGGAAGGAATGATGCTAAAGCTGAAACTCCAGTACTTTGGCCACCTCATGCGAGAGTTGACTCATTGGAAAACACTCTGATGCTGGTAGGGATTGGGGGCAGGAGGAGAAGGGGATGACAGAGGATGAGATGGCTAGATGGCATCACCGACTCAATGGACATGAGTTTGGGTAAACTCCAGGAGTCAGTGATGGACAGGGAGGCCTGGTGTGCTGCGAGTCATGGGGTCACAGAGAGTCAGACATGACTGAGCGACTGAAGTGAACTGATGAAAGTGAAAAAGGAGAGTGAAAAAGTTGGCTTAAAACTCAACATTAAGAAAACTAAGATTATGGCATCCAGGCTCATCACTTCATGGCAAATAGATGGGGAAACAATGGAAATAGTGACAGACTTTATTTTGGGGGGGCTCCAAAATCCCTGCAGATGGTGACTGCAGCCAGGAAATTAAAAGATGCTTGCTCCTTGAAAGAAAACCTATGACCAACCTGATAGCATATTAAAAAGCAGACACATTACTTTGTCAACAAAGATCCGTTTATCAAAGCTATGGTTTTTCCAGTAGTCATGTATGGATGTGAGAGCTGGACTGTAAAGAAAGCTGAGCATAGAAGAATTGATGCTTTTGAACTGTGGTGTTGGAGAAGACTCTTGAGAGTCCCTTGGACTGCAAGGAGATCCAACCAGTCCATCCTAAAGGAGATCAGTCCTGGGTGTTCACTGGAAGGACTGATGTTGATGCTGAAACTCCTATACTCTGGCCACCTGATATAAGGAACTGACTCACTGGAAAAGACCCTGATGCTGGGAAAGATTGAAGGCAGGAGGGGAGGGGGACAACAGAGGATGAAATGGCTGGATGGCATCACCAACTTGACGGACATGAGTCTGAGTAAGCTCCGAGAGTTTTATACTCTGGCCACCTGATGTAAGGAACTGACTCACTGGAAAAGACCCTGATGCTGGGAAAGATTGAAGGCAGGAGGGGAGGGGGACAACAGAGGATGAAATGGCTGGATGGCATCACCAACTTGACGGACATGAGTCTGAGTAAGCTCCGAGAGTTGGTGATAAACAGGGAGGCGTGGCATGCCATAATCCATGGGTTCACAAAGAGTCAGACATGACTGAGCAAATGAACTGAACTGTAAAATAAGATATCAAAATACTATACCTGTGTGTACTTAGCAATGTAACTTGAAGACACATAAAGTCAATGCTGACAAAACTATAAAAAGGAAGTAGACAAATTCACAATCATAGTTGGAAATGTTAACCATTAAGATATCTTTCTTTGTAATTAACAGAACAAGCAGACAATGAAAATCTATATGGATATATAAGATTTGAGGAACTTGAGTAACCAACTTGAAGCAACTGACATTTATGGAAGAAAAAGGCAACTGTAGGATACATCTATCATCAATTACAAATGAAATATTTCCAAATATATAAATTCATGACCACATACTGAGTCAAATGGATCAAAATCACAGAGAATATGCTGAACACTTGGAATTAAATTAGAAATCAATAACAGAAAGATAATCAGCCATTCCCTAAACGTCTGAAAATTAAGCAACACACTTCTAAGTAACCCTTGAATAACCACATGCAAAAACATACGAATTTGGATACTTGTATCATATGCAAAAATTAACTCAAAGTGATCAAAGACCTAATGTTAGAGCTAAAACTATAAAACTCTTAGAAGAAAACATAGGGGGAAAGCTTCATGACACTGGATTTGGCAATGATTTCTTGGATATAACACCAAAAGCCCAGGCATCAAAAGAAAAAAGTATAAGTTGGACTTGTCAAAATTTAAAACTTTAGTTCTTCAAAGGACACTATCAATAAAGTCAAAAGTCAACCCACAGTGGGTGATAATACTTGCAAATAGTATCCGATATGGGACTGATACCCAAAATATATAAATAATTCCTACAATTCAGTAACAAGTACAAAAAATTTTTAAATGGGCAAAGGATTTGAACAGACATTTCGCCAAATAAAGATATACAAACAGTCCATACTATATGGAAAGGCTAAAAATAACAAACTCATTGTTTAACAGCAAAAAATGAAAAGTAACTGTAACTCCCACACATTACTGGTAAGAATGTAAAGTTTGGAAGATCCCCTGGAGAAGCAAATAACAACCCATTCTAGTATTCTTGTCTGGAGAATCCCATGGGCAGAAGGGCCTGGCAGGCTACAGTCCATGGTGTTGTAAGAGTGGGATACAACTTAGCATAAGTAAACCACCACCACACCAGAAAACTATTTGGCAGTATCCATTAAAGTTAAACATATGCCTGCCTTCTAAGGGAAATAAACACCTATGCCCAATACAAGTATGTTCATAAGAGCTTTCCTCATAATAGCCAAAAGTAGAAAAAAATCCAAATGTAAATCAAAAGGAAAATAAAAACACAAAATAGGCAAAATGAATCTTTATACAATGGAATACAACAAGGCAATACAAAGAATAAACTATCATTCATGCAACAACCTGAGTCAATCTTAGCCTCAGTGTTAACAAAAGAATTCAAACACAAGTGATTCCCATTTATTTAAGTTTCAAGAAGAGGTTCAAGAAACATGTGTTGACAGAAGTCAGAACAGCAATCATTCGTCTTAGGGGTGGGGCTGCTAATTACAAAGAAGCAAGGAGAGCCTTTTTGAGTGCCGGAAATATTTTATTTCTTGATCTGGATAGTGGTTACCAAGGTGTCACCAGTATGCAAAAATTAAGCTGTATGCTTAGGATTTCTGCTCATTAACAAACAATGAAAATATTAAGAAAATCAATCTTGGAGAGAGGATGAAGAAACCAAGAATATTATTTCTCAGTGTTAACTCTAGATTATTCAACAATAGAGAAAGCAGTGGGATATAACCAAAAATTATTAATAACATCACCATGGGTGTAATTCCCTTATCTCCTAAATAGCAGTTGGTCTCTGACTCTTGAGTTCCCAGAGATAACTTGTGTATTCTCAAGGCTAATTACCTGATATATGTTAATAATAAATGTAGTGACCTAATATATAAACTTTCAAGTTACAGTTAATTTGCATCAGATCATTCTCACGTTAAAAAATGATTAAGAAACAAGTTTTCAATTATGCTGGTATTTTCAATCTTTATCTGTCTATTCAATATTCAGAGGATTCCATGGGTAATGTCATCTTTCCTACGAAGAGAACTTTCCTCAAGATCTGACCTTGTTGTCTTCATTCTCCAAAAGGGAAAAAGAGAATATAATATTTTCCAGCATCATTTAGAATCCTAGCAGTGTAAATTAGCATATTCGGTAATGTTTAAGAACTGAGTAAAATGGGGGAAGAATTCTGACAAGAACATTGAAATTGTTTTTCGGTTGCGGCAACTTGGGGGATTACGATTCTAACAATCCATCACTAGCAACAAACTGTACAAGAAAAAACTTCTGAAGAGGGTCTCTAGTTTCAAGATAGCCCTAAATACATTAGCAGAAAAACGAAGGTTTTAAAGCATAAAATCAAAGTGCAGGAAAGACCAGATTACTTCTAAACAGGCTGAAAACGTTTCCAATCCGTGACAGTTGCACCGCTTACCTGTTCCAGCACATCCAGTTTTAACTCCAGCTTGCTGAGAACCACGTCTCCACCCCATAGCGAAAGCTGTAGATCTGACGGCTTTAAGTTCTTGATGTAGCGATTCACATAGCTCATTAAAATGGGAGTCACATACGACTCCAGCATCTTTTAAGGTACACAGGAGTCACAAAGTCAGAAGCTGAAAGGAGGTAAAGACAGAAACAGGAGAGGGAATTAAGTCTGTGGTGCATTTCCTGAGGGGAAAAAAGCATTTCTCAAGAAGCGTTGTAGAGGCCGAAAAGCAAGAGCCCCACCCCCGCACTACCACCACCAAAGCTGCCGCTCGCCTTCTCCCAGAAACAGAGAAAACTCAAGTGGGCTCTACAGCAGCGCCTTCCTCATTAGAACAACTCCCCTCAACCCGCCCGGCGAACAGCGGGAGGAGGAGGCGGTGGTGACCTGAAGAAAGCCGGTGCCGGCGGTGGGAACTGAAGGGAGGCGGGCTCGCCTTCGGCCACGGCAGCCCTTTAGCCAGCCCAGCCGCCCCGGAGGCCCTCGGCCCCCGGAACCCGGCCGCAGGTACCGCCGCGGAACCAGGCCGGCTTCCCGCCTCTACCCGTCTTGCGCCCTCGGCTGACACTCACGCCCGAGAGTACCTTGGCGTCTCCTCCACCTCCCGGTACCTGGCACCCGCCTCCGGAGGCGGCGCAGCGCCCGTACGGCGCCACTTCCGGGTGCGCGGCGCTCGGTGCTCGGAACGAACTGTTCCTCCCTCTGCTCGCACTCGACTCTGAGGCAGGACTGGGGTTCTCAGACCCTAGACGCCGTGCACTGCGTCTTCTAGGAGGGGACTCCTCGCGCTCGCTGGGCCAGCCAGCGCCTCCGCTCCGACCCCACTGGTGGTCGGACCAAGCTCTAGGAAGTGCGCGGGGGAGGTGGGCGGACCGGTAAAGTGGAGACACCGGAGATCCGGAAGTGGCCCTGCGGGAAGACAGCCGCTTAGGTGGAGATGGATTCCGAATGAGGAAGTGCAGAGGGCCAGAGGTCCGATGAGGAGGAAGAAAGCGGGTCGTGGTCTTGAAAGCCCTCAAAACCAAGTGGTTTTCGTTTCTCTCTGGAAACTCTAGTCAAGGCTATGGTTTTTCCTGTGGTCATGTATGGATGTGAGAGTTGGACTGTGAAGAAGGCTGAGCGCCAAAGAATCGATGCTTGTGAACTGTGGTGTTGGAGAAGAATCTTGAGAGTCCTTTGGACTGCAAGGAGATCCAACCAGTCCATTCTGAAGGAGATCAACCCTGGGATTTCTTTGGAAGGAATGATGCTAAAGCTGAATCTCCAGTACTTTGGCCACCTCATGCGAAGAGTTGACTCATTGGACAAGACTCTGATGCTGGGAGGGATTGGGGGCAGGAGGAGAAGGGGACGACCGAGGATGAGATAGCTGGATGGCATCACGGACTCGATGGATGTGAGTCTGAGTGAACTCCGGGAGTTGGTGATGGACAGGGAGGCCTGGCATGCTGCGATTCATGGGGTCGCAAAGAGTCGGACACGACTGAGCGACTGAACTGAACTGAACTGAACTGAATGATGGCTTCCTAGATGGCTCTGTGGTAAAGAAACTGCCTGTGATGCAGGAGACCAGGGTTCAATCCCTAGGTCAGGAAGATCACCCAGAGAAGGAAATGGCTACCCACTCCAGTATTCCTGCCTGGAGAGTTCCATGAACAGCAGAGGTTGGTGGGCTACAGTCCATGGGGAAGGAAAGAGTTGGACACAACTAAGTGACTAATACTTTAATGAAGATGCTGTGATCTCAGAGAATGGACTCCTTCCCCAGTCATGCCAATCTCAGTTACCTGCTATAGAGAACATTCCCAACAGATATACTAATTGAGATTTGGGAAAAGAGACATCAGTGTAGGTTGCAGCAGATGAGAAACACAGGACCTGAAAGGAATGTGAAAAGATAGGTAGGTTCTGGAGATATAAAAGGGAAAGGAAAGTATGCCCTAGACAGAAAAACATGAATTAAAGCTTTGAAGTGAGACTGAGCGCAGCAGGTATGACTTGGAAGAGCAGTGACTGTTTGTCTCCTAGGGAGAAGAAACACGGGTGTGATAGGTCATAAAAGCTAGGCACAAGTTTCATGGAGTGAAATGAAAGAAAGAATGTTTTTAGGAGACCAGCTTTCACTGGTTCCCTCATTTGCAGAATAAGAATAAAATTAGTGTGAAGCAATAGTTCTGTCTCTCGTCTCCCGCCATCCACCAAAGTATTAAGGAGTACAGAAACTGAATGATATATATACAGGAAATTGAAAAAAAAAAAAAGAAGAAAAAAAGTCTGAAAACTCAATTTACTTAAAAATATGCTAATCTCCTTCTTCTGTAACTCTATTAATCTTGAAGGTTAGACAACTTACTTGAGCATTCTGCTTAAAAAGTATCAGATCAAAGAATGGCATATGATAAGAATTCAACATGGATCAGAATTCTCAGTGGTTTCTTGATGATACTATAAATAAACCTTACTGCAGAACAAAGCATTTGAATAGGTAAAGGTGCTAAATGTTAAAATTCTGGGCAAGGGGGACTTCCTTCGTGGTCCAGTGGCTAAAACTCCAAGCTCCCAATGCAGGGGGCCCAGGTTTGATCCCCGGTCAGAAAACAAGATTCCTCATGCCACAGCTGAAGACCCCTTGTGCCACAAATAAGACCAAGTGCAACAAAATAGATAAATATGTACGTATTTTAAATACTGGGGGGAAATCCCTATTTTTTCACTTACTGATCATTTTTATTTTTGTTTGTTTATATTCATCGTATACTACCTGTACAACTCCTCCCACACATTTCCAAACACTAAGCTATAGAATGAAACAGATTTCATGGGGCTTCAGTCATAGACAGGTTTCATAATGTCTTTTAAAAATCTCTAAAGCCTTAGTACAAACTTCTACTTGATTTGAACAACTGTTTTTATTTTTGAGAACTGGATTATTCATTCTTTAAGAGTCTCTAGTAAGTTTTCATAACACATGATTTAACTTAAATACTGGATATTTTCTCATTTGAGATTTATGTTTAGAGTAGCAGAAAATTAGATGCAAAGTATGGAATGGATCTCTAAATCTTTGCTAATTTTAGTAGCTGAAGATCTGTATTGGATAAAAATTAGAAACAAAAAGGTGTATCCCAAGAACACTATATCCAGGTACTATTCAAAGACTTAAAAACTCTCCCCCCCATACAACTTGGAAAATAAAACTACTTGAAATCATGTCTGTGAGCTTATTAATGAGACTTGCTTTGATAACAATGTAATAAGAAGGAAGGCATTGTACCAAAACAAAACAAAACAAAATACTACAGGTCCTTTTTTATTTCCCTTGGAGTTCAAACCCTGGAAGCCAATGGCCCAGCCCACATCCTTCCTGCTGCCTCCTTGACCTCTACCCATGCTCAGCTCTAGACAGTGGTTATTGTCAAGTTTGAGGCTTCTTAACATTACTGCAGCAGGGTACATTCAGTAATTACTAACAATCACTAAATTATCAGCTTTGTTAGGACACCATGCTCAAAGAACTACTAAACAAAATGTATTTTATTCTACTGCAATGAAAACAGAAAAACAAAAATCCACGTAATGACTTTTAGCTACTGGTTTAAGACCTTTAAAGCATCTTTCGGGCTTCCCAGGTGGCACAGTGGTAAAGAAGCCACCTGCCAGTGCAGGGGATGTAGGAGATCTAGGCTCGATCCCTGGGTTGGGAAGATCCCCTGGAGAAGACAATGGCAACCCACTCCAGAATTCTTGACTGGAAGATTTCATGGACAGAGGAGCCTGGTGGGCTACAGTCCATGGGGTCTCAAAGAGTTGGACACTACTGAGCATGCGCATAGGCATGCAAAGTATCCTTAAGATTCTCATTAAGGTATTAGTGCTATCCTTTATTTCTTAAGTTGGGAACTATATCTATTGTCACTCCTCTTTATATCATAAAAGGAAAAACTGTGTATGTTAACAATGCTTTAAAATCAGCATAACTTATTTTTTTATTCAATCATACAACAAATATTTATTAAGCATCCACCATGTACCAAATAATTATTCTAGCAGCTACGCATTTAGTATTGAACAAAATAGATCTCCAAATCCCCTCCCTTGGGGATTTCTCTCTCAGGCTAGGGAGAAATATAAAACACAAAAGCCATGCAGACAGTGCTAACGTTAAAAAATTAAGCGAAGCAGAGGATTATGACAAGGTGGAGGTGTGATCATTTTAGAGAAAAAAAGGTCTTTCTGAGAAGGCATCTTTAGGTCAAGACATGAAGGATACGAAGGAGGAGTCATGCAGATAACTTTTAGGAGAAGCTGTCAGATTATGGGTCTGTGAATACAAAACCCTCCCAAGACAGTGCATGTTCAGGCCTTGTGTCTGTTATATGGAAAACAGAGGACAGGATAACTGCAGAGAAAATGTAGCCAGGGGGGTAATGAAGGGTGCAAATTATATCCATTTCAATCCTAAATCTACTGGAGGGTTGAATGAGAGGTTCCACAGTAGCCTAAGGTTGAAGAGTGATGGGGTCTCATGGCCTGGTAGGAGAATCGCCCAGCCTCTCTGCTGAGAATGAACTGCAGAGGGGCCGAGGGTACCAAGAAGAGAGACACTCAGAAGGGTACTACGTGAGAGACCGAGTGGGAGAAGATGACCTGGACAAGGGTTGTTGTATATGAGATGGCAAGTGGTTATGTGCAGTATACATTTTGAAGGAGAGGCTAAGAGGGTCTGGTGAGAATGGAATATAGTGGGAATCTTTAGGGTTGACCCTGACGATTTTGGATTGAGCCAGGGACATGGAGAAGATTATAAGAGCAACTAGATTGAGGCAGAATGTTTTTTGAAAAAGCAAATATTCAATAGGGATGGAGGCAGGCAAGAGGATTTTCATTTCGCTATTTTATTATTTTTAAAATGCCTACAAGGTCCATAAATGACTACGGTAATCAGATTATCATTTAAAATAATAGGAAAAATTTTGCACATTATTAGGTACAGCTTTATAATATAGTTCATTCAGGTTTTCTATAAGATGGTATGGAAAACCCAAATGAACTTTCTGGCCAGCCTTATATATGCATGACAAAAAAAAAATTGAATAACTATTACTTTCACAGCTGAAAGAAATGGTATATGTGATCCGAAGAGCAAGCCTTTTATTAATCCATTTTATAGACAATGAAAATGAAACCTATAAAAGGAAAATACCTCATAGGTAGGAGGCAGTTATTTCTAAGTGAATAAAAGGCAGTTTGCTACAACAGAGTAAGCATAAGTTTCTCCAGAGTAACCTGAATTGAATCCTCCTTTTGTCAGTTGTAAGCATAAGTTTCTCCAGAGAAACGGGAAATGATTCCTCCTTTTGTCAGTTGCTTTCTGTGTGTAGGAGGCAGTTATTTCTAAGTGAATAAAAGGCAGTTTGCTACAACAGAGTAAGCATAAGTTTCTCCAGAGTAACCTGAATTGAATCCTCCTTTTGTCAGTTGTAAGCATAAGTTTCTCCAGAGAAACGGGAAATGATTCCTCCTTTTGTCAGTTGCTTTCTGTGTAACCTTGGACATATTTCTTTAGGCTTTAAAATTAATTCAGTGCTTTCCCCTTTAATAGGAATATATATATCTGTAAATATGTGTGTGTGTGTGTGTGTGTGTATACATACATGTATTTAAATAGGAATATTGAATTTAATTAGCTGTATTCTTTCATTGTGAAAATTAAATTAAATATTGCACATAAAACACTCAGCACATTGCCTGACAAATAATCATAATCAAAATAACAGCAATAATATGGGAAACGACACTGATGATAATGAATGTAAAAGCGACAGCTTGGAATCCCTGTGCTTATGACAGGGTAGACGTCATATAGTAACTCTTTAACATACCATGTTTTATCCTTATAGCAAATCTTTCAGAAGATAGCTATTGGTCTGAAGATAAAAACACCTAGAGGCAAAGGCTTAGGCCTTCAGGTCCATAGGTTTTACCCTGCCCATCATGAAGAGGAAAATTCAGTGCCTTCCCGAGCCAACAAATTTCTGGAATATTAAATTAATACTTCTTCAATGCTCTACTTGTAGTCAACTTTGAGGTGAAACTTGGGAAAACAACAACCAAAAAAGGATAAGGACAGCTGGAGAAGGCCTTAGAGCTAAACACAGTCACAGCAAAGAACACTAGAAGTTAAACAAGGCTTGGAGTCCAAGTGTGCACAGATAGTGGGACAACATGTACTGGTCTATCTTCCTGAAGCACCTAGGTTGAAAATTAAAATACTTTGTATTTATATAACCTTTACTCATTTTTGGTGATAGTTCAATTTTGTCTGTCAATTTGGGCTAGACTGGGGCACCCAGCTGCTTGCTCAAATACTCACCTAGATACTGTTGTGAAAGTATTCTGTCAGTGTGATTAACATCTACAATCAGTTGGCTTTAAATAAAGCAGATTACCCTCCATAATATGAGTGCACTTCAACCAATTAGCTCAAGGCCTTGACAGCAAAAACAGAGTTCTCTGTGAAGAAAAACTTTGCCTCAAGACAAACAGAAATCCTGTCAGAGTCTTCAGCTGGTTGGCCTTATAGATTTCAAACTTGACAGCCCCACAAGCACAGGAGCCAATTCCTTAATATAAATCTCTGCATTTTATACACATATATATATATCCTTTTGATTCTGCTTCTCCAAAAACACTGACTGATATACTTTTCCTTTCCATTGATATATCTTTATTAGTATTTTTGTTTACCTTAATAAAATATCAAATATAAAATAAGAAAAATACTATCTACATATAATAGAAATTTAAATAACTTTTTTCTCACAATTCAACACCACTATCAAGTATTTATCAAAAAAAACCACATTTTTTTAATTAAAAAAAGAAGCAAGCACTATTTGGCCTTTTCACCATTGTTTCAGTGAATTGACCAAAGCTAAATTTTCAGAAGGAATTACTTGGAAAATTCTGAAAGAGATGGGAATACCAGACCACCTAACCTGCCTCTTGAGAAATCTGTATGCAGGTCAGGAAGCAACAGTTAGAACTGGACATGGAATGAAGATCATGGCATCTGGTCCCATCATTTCATGGGAAATAGATGGGGAAACAGTCTCAGACTTTATTTTTGGGGGCTCCAAAATCACTGCAGATGGTGACTGCAACCATGAAATTAAAAGACGCTTACTCCTTGGAAGAAAAGTTATGACCAACCTAGATAGCATATTCAAAAGCAGAGACATTACTTTGCTGACTAAGGTCCGTCTAGTCAAGGCTATGGTTTTTCCAGTAGTCATGTATGGATGTGAGAGTTGGACTGTGAAGAAGGCTGAGCACCAAAGAATTGATGCTTTTGAACTGCAGTGTTGGAGAGAGAACACTCTTGAGAGTCCCTTGGACTGCAAGGAGATCCAACCAATCCATTCTGAAGGAGATCAGCCCTGGGATTTCTTTGGAAGGAATGATGCTAAAGCTGAAATTTCAGTACTTTGGCCACCTCATGGGAAGAACTGACTCATTGGAAAAGACTCTGATGCTGGAGGAGAAGGGGACGACCGAGGATGAGATGGCTGGATTGCATCACGGACTCGATGAACGTGAGTCTGAGTGAACTCCGGGAGATGGTGATGGACAGGGAGGCCTGGCGTGCTGCGATTCATGGGGTTGCAAAGAGTCGGACACGACTGAGCGACTGAACTGAAATGAACTGAACTGAACTGAACTTCTTTCCTATTCCACTGAGAATCTACAAATAATGACTTCTCACTATTCTTTAAAGACTGCAGCAAAAAACCTTTTAGTTTTTAATATGTGAACCATTCATTTCTCCAGGGGATCTTCCTGACCCAGGGAATGAACCCGGGTCTCCTGCACGGCAGGCGGATTCTTTACAGTCTGAGTCACTAGAAAAGCCCATAAGCCTACTTAGTATGTATTTATGAGCAAAGGATATACTTGATAAAATAATTAGTAAGCTTCCTTTTCGCACTAGAGGGAAAATAGGCATGCCTGTATAAAAAAGGAGAAAATGTGTAACAAACGTAAAGTGAAACAAAAAAGGATGTGAAACTTTACTGTAGATTCTCAAGGAAATAAAGTGCTAAGATCAAAATGAAAAAGCATTCATGTTCATTAGAGAATAATATGGTTAGATATCACTCCTTTTAAAATGCATAAGTTGTAGAATAATTGAGCATAGTCTGCCATGCAGAATTAAATTCTACAAGAAAACAGAAAGGAGATCTAGAAGAATCTGCACCACAATTAAGAAAATCAGAAAGTCCACCATAAACAGAAGTAATGCTTTTGTTAGACTAAAACTGAGCATTTCAAAAGTTAGAGAAAACTACCTACTCACTGGGTCCTGTGATTAGCTTCCATTTATGTATATATAAATGGATATTAAAAAATCCGTTTGCAATGCAGGAGACTTGGATTTGATCTCTGGGTTGGGAAGATCCCCAGGAGAAGTAATAGGCTACCCACTCCAGTACTCTGGCCTAGAGAATTTCATGGATTGTATAGTCTATGGGGTTGCAAAGACACACGACTTGGCGACTTTCATTTGCACTTTCATGTATACATATACATATGTGTGTGTGTATTTGTTTTGAACTATATATACACATATAAAGTTTGTTTATAAAACTATGAATATACATTTATAATATAAAACTATATTAAATCTTTATTACTGCTAAGGTGGCTCAGTGGTAAGGAATTCTCCTGCCAGTGCAGGAGATCCAGGAGACATGGGTTCGATCCCTGGACTGGGAAGATCCCCTGGAGGAGGAAATGGCAACCCTCTCCAGTTTTTTGCCCAGAGAAATTTCATGGACAGACAAGCCTGGATGGCTACAGTCCTTGGGGTCGCAAAGAGCTGGTCGTGACTAAACAACTGAGCATGCAGCACTGCACTTCCTCAGAGGCCAAACTGATTACTTAGAAGATTAAACACATTAAAGGATTTAGAAGGAACTAGTAACAATGATGAAGCTCTGGTGTGCTGGATTACCATTGCCTCCACCTCTGATGGGCATCACGAAGGTCACAAGAATTCTTTTATAAACTACTGTATCCAGGCAATTATCTCTGTCATTACTACCATTTGGAATCAGATGTTAATAGGCCACAAATACAGATGTACATTTAAGTAAATGATGAAATTTTAACTTTATAAATATATGAAGAAGAGTATAGCATTTACAGTGTAGTGTTTTAATAAAGCTGATTGCTAAAAAGATTTTTCTTTTACATTCATCTAAAATTTCCATTTTTTCTAATATTTTTATTACATGAGCTAATTCAGTATTAATATTTATTTTATATATTCAAAACTCAGTCTCTTTGATATTAAAAAACTGACATATGACAATTAAAGCAATCTTCCCTTAGGCAAGAGAAGAAGGAAAAAAAGAAAAAAAAGTCAGGTTTTGCTTTTGAGTTGTTATGAATAAAAAGCTAACTTGCAGTTTGATTAATTTTAGCCACTGATTTATCATACAGCTACAAGATCTCAACTGTGTCATTTTCTGACTGATTGATCCCATTCAGTAATATTTTCTATTTCTAGTCTTAATTTTTATAATGACTTAATTAATTATTGAGAAGAGGTAGTAAGAATACACAGAAGAACTATACAAAAAAATCTTAATGACACAGATAAACATGATGGTGTGATCATTCACCTACAGCCAGACATCTGGGAGTGCAAAGTCAAGTGAGCCTTAAGCAGCATCACTAGATGGTACTGGATGTGATGAAATTCCAGCTGAGCTATTTCAGATCCTAAAAGAGGATGCTGTTAAATGCTGCATTCAATATGCCAGCAAAATGTGGAAAACTCAGCAGTGGCCACAGGNCAGCCAGACATCTGGGAGTGCAAAGTCAAGTGAGCCTTAAGCAGCATCACTAGATGGTACTGGATGTGATGAAATTCCAGCTGAGCTATTTCAGATCCTAAAAGAGGATGCTGTTAAATGCTGCATTCAATATGCCAGCAAAATGTGGAAAACTCAGCAGTGGCCACAGGACTGGAAAAGGTCAGTTTTCATTCCAGTTCCAAAGAAGGGAAATACCAAAGAATGTTCAAACTACCGCACAATTGCACTCATTTCACACGCTAGCAAAGTGATGCTCAAAATTCTCCAAACTAGGATTAGTATGTGAACAGAGATCTTCAAGATGTCCAAGCTGGATTTAGAAAAGGCAGAGGAACCAGAAATAAAATTGCCAATATCTGTCAGTTCATAGAAAAAGCAAGACAATTCCAGAAAAACATCTACTTCTGTTTCACTGATTACGTTAAAGTCTTTGACTTTGTTGATCACAACAAACTGGAAAATTCTTTAAGAGATGGGAATACCAGATCACCTTACCTGCCTCCTGAGAAGCCTGTATGCAGGTCAAGAAGTTAGAATCAGACATGGAACAATGGACTGGTTCAAAATTGGGAAAGAAATACGCCAAGGCTGTATATTGTCACCCTGCTTATTTAACTTATATGTGGAGAACATCATGGAAATGTCAGGCTGGAAAAAGCACAAGCTGGAATCAAGATTGCCAGAAGAAATATTAATAACCCAGATACGTAGATAACACCACCCTTATGGCAGAAACCAAAGAGAAAATAAAGAGCCTCTTGATGAAGGTGAAAGAGGAGAGTGAAAAGACTGAAATATGTATACTATCATGTAAGAAATGAATTGCCAGTCTATGTTCAATGCAGGATGCAGGANATTAATAACCCAGATACGTAGATAACACCACCCTTATGGCAGAAACCAAAGAGAAAATAAAGAGCCTCTTGATGAAGGTGAAAGAGGAGAGTGAAAAGACTGGTTTCAAACAACATTCAAAACAAACAACAACAAAAAAATCATGGCATCCAGTCCCATCAGTTCAGTTTAGTTCAGTCACTCAAGTTATGTCTGACTCTTTGTGACCCCATGGACTGCAGCATGCTAGGCCTCCCTATCCATCACCAACTCCCGGAGTTAACTTAAACTCACATCCACTGAGTCAGTAATGCCATTCAACCATCTCATCCTCTGCCATCCCCTTCTCCTCCAGCCTTCAATCTTTCCCAGCATCAGGGTCTTTTCCAATGAGTCAGTTCTTTGCATCAGGTGGCCAAAGTATCAGCATTTCAGCTTCAACATTAGTCCTTCCAGTGAACATTCAGGACTGATTTCCTTTAGGATGGACTGGTTTAATCTGCTTGCAGTTCCAGGGAGTTTCAAGGGTCTTCTCCAATAACACAGTACAGAAGCATAAATTCTCTAGTCCCATTACTTCATGGTAAATAGATGGGGAAACCATGGAAACAGTGACAGACTTTATTTTGGGGGGGCTCCAAAATCACTGCAGATGGTAAATGCAACCACGAAATTAAAAGACACCTGCTCCTAGAAAGAAAAGCTATGACAAACTTAGAGAGCATATCAAAAAGCGAAGACATTACTTTGCCCACAAAGGTCTGCATAGTCAAGGCCGTGGTTTTTTTCAGTAGTCATGTATGGATGTGTGATCTGGACTATAAAGAAGGCTGAGGATCAAAGAACTAATGTTTTAGAACTGTTGTGTTGGAGAAGACTCCTGAGAGTCCCTTGAACTGCAAGGACATCAAAATAGTCAATCCTAAAGGAATACAGTCCTGAAAATTATTGGAGAGACTGATGCTGAGGCTGAAGCTCCAATACTGTGGCCACCTTAAATGAAGCGCTGACTCATTAGAGAAGACTCTGATGCTGAGAAAGATTCAAAGCAGGAGGAGAAAGCGATGACAGCGGACAAAATGGTTGGATGGCATCACCAACTCAATGGATTGAGTTTGAGCAAACTCTGGGAGATGGTGAAGGACAGGGAAGCCTGGTGTGCTGCCATCCATGGAGTTGCAAAGAGTTAGATATGACTGTGTGACTGAACAACTACAAGAATTAATTTGATGAATAAATGGTATTTCTAGAGAGGTAAATAATACCTTCTAAGTCAAAACAAAGAAAAATGAAGAAATTTATATGACAGCAAGCTGAATTTGATAGACCTTATAGTTAATAAATTAAATTTATACAGATTAGTTCATTTGCAGTAGTTAATTTTCTAATGTAAATGTCTTAATTTCTTAAAAACACAGACAAAGGCATTAGTGTAATCAATTTATCAAGTCTCTCCTTATTATGAAATTTAATAAAAAATAATGAAAATTGGATTTGTGCAACATGGGAGAAGCATCCAGTGACTTAACTTTATTAAGGAGCATTATTAAAGTTATAAACTGATCTGTATTTTACACCTACAGATACACACACACACAGACACTCTTAATATTTGGACATCTTTGTTTTGAAGGCCTATTTTTCAGACCACTGTGTGGTGAACAGAGCAACACAGTTCTGAGACTATAAAAGAATAATTGATATTGAAATAGCTGGAGGATATTTTGAAAGAGAGTTACCAAAATTATTTGAGGAACAGCAATATAATTGGAGTACATATATCACCTCTTAATATGAGTCATTTGGAGTTACAGTATCTGTTATGGTTGCTCCAAAAATATGAATCTCATTAGTTTATAATTAGATCTTCGGCTATAACCTAGTTTGACAGAATTTCTTATATAATTCATTTGTGTTTTTATACTCAATGATAAGATGTTTAAATACCTGAACATAAGATTCAACTAAGATAAATAAAAAGAAACTTCTGGTAGTTACAAACCAGGTGTTAGGTGAAACTGCCCTAGTAACTCAGATGCTACAAATATGTTGCCCTGGGCTAATGCATCCCATCTGAACATCTGGAGATAAAAATAATGAACAAACGGATGCTTCATATTCAACATGGGGATACATCTCCATGAGGAGTAATACAGATGTGACTTTTTATTTTTGCATCCCCTCTATAACTCATTCCAATTCCAAAGAAAGGCAATGACAAAGAATGCTCAAACTACCGCACAATTGCACTCATCTCACATGCTAGTAAAGTAATGCTCAAAATTCTCCAAGCCAGGCTTCAGCAATACGTGAACTGTGAACTTTCTGATGTTCAAGATGGTTTTAGAAAAGGCAGAGGAACCAGAGATCAAATTGCCAACATCTGCTGGATCATGGAAAAAGCAAGAAAATTCCAGAAAAACATCTATTTCTGCTTTATTGACTATGCCAAAGCCTTTAACTGTGTGGATCACAATACACTGTGGAAAATTCTTCAAGAGATGGGAATACCAGACCACCTAACCTGCCTCTTGAGAAATCTGTATGCAGGTCAGGAAGCAGCAGTTAGAACTGGACATGGAACAAGAGATTGGTTCTAAATAGGAAAAGGAGTACGTCAAGGCTGTATATTGTCACCCTGCTTATTTAACTTATATGCAGAGTACATCATGAGAAACGCTGGACTGGAAGAAACACAAGCTGGAATCAAGATTGCCAGGAGAAATATCAATAACCTCAGATATGCAGATGACACCACCCTTATGGCAAAGAAGAGAAACTAAAAAATCTCTTGATGAAAGTGAAAGTTAAAAAGCCTCTTGATGAAAGTGAAAGAGGAGAGTGAAAAAGTTGGCTTAAAACTCAACATTCAGACAAATAAAATCATGGCATCTGGTCCCATCACTTCATGGGAAATAGATGGGAAAACAGTGGAAAGAGTAAGAAACTTTATTTCTGGGGGCTCCAAAATCACTGCAGGTGGTGACTGCAGCCATGACATTAAAAGACACTTCCTTGTTGGAAGAAAAGCTATGACCAACCTAGACAACATATTAAAAAGCAGAGACATTTCTTTGCCAACAAAGGTCTGTCTAGTCAAGGCTATGGTTTTTCCAGTAGTCATGTATGGATGTGAGAGTTGGACCATAACAAAAGCTGAGCACTGAAGAATTGGTGGTTTTGAACTGTGGTGTTGAAGGAGACTCTTGAGAATCCCTTGGACTGCAAGGAGAGCAAACCAGTCAACCCTAAAGGAAATCCATCCTGAATATTCATTGGGAGGACTGATGCTGAGATTGAAGCTCCAATACTTTGGCTACCTGATGCAAAGAACTGACTNAATTGGTGGTTTTGAACTGTGGTGTTGAAGGAGACTCTTGAGAATCCCTTGGACTGCAAGGAGAGCAAACCAGTCAACCCTAAAGGAAATCCATCCTGAATATTCATTGGGAGGACTGATGCTGAGATTGAAGCTCCAATACTTTGGCTACCTGATGCAAAGAACTGACTCATTTGAAAAGACCCTGATGCTGGGAAAGATTGAGGACAGGAGAGAAGGGGATGACAGAGGGTGAGATGGTTGAATGGCATCACCAACTTGTTGAACCTGAGTTTGAGCAAGCTCCAGGAGTTGGTGATGGATAGGGAAGCCTATCTATGGGGTCGCACAGAGTTGGACATGACTGAATGACTGAACTGAACTGAACTAAAGAATATTAGTAGTAACAGTAGTATTTGCTCAATAGTAATAGTTGCTCAATCATATCTGACTCTTTGTGACCCCATGAACTGTAGCCCTCCAGGCTCCTCTGTGTATGGGATTCTCCAGGCAAGAATGCTGGGGTGTATTGCCACATCCTTCTCCAGAGGATCTGTTTGACCCAGGGATTGAACCCGGGTCTCCTGCATTGCAGGCAGATTCTTTACTATTTGAGCTACAGGGAAGTCCCAGAGTAAGAATATTACTTGACACAAATTCTCACAATGTTATGTTTTATTCTTTTTATAGTATTTGGATAGTTAATTTTTTCCTTTTTAAGTTTTTATCAGAATAATGCATACCAAGTGAGATGGGAAGGTAGCCTGGCAGTGGCCAGAGCCACAAAGAGGGTGTACTGGTAGGGTGGCAACCTGATGGCTTCAGGAGATTGGATACATATAGAGGAATTAAGCAAAAAGGTAAGTATATTGAGGATAACAAGAGCTAGTAATTTTCACTCAGAGAAGGGAAATAGAGATATGGGAAGGAGGAAGCCTAAGATGAGCCCTTTGTTATTGGAATGGAATGGTAGATGTCATCTTAGTTAATACCAGCAGTAATAGAGCAAATCAACCTCATATAGCACCTGCTAGGATGCAGTGGAAACACAGCATCTCTTCCATGATATTGAATACTTACTTGGGTCTAATCACAAGGAAGCCTCAGACGAACCCATGTTGAAGGACAAAACATGATGACATTTGGGTGCAACATGTGAGCCTGGATTGGATCTTTTGCCACAAAGGAGATTATTGAGAGCAAAGGAATATATAGAAGTTCTTTGTACTACTAAGGAGAGTTTTATGTATTTTAAAAATGTTTCAGAATTTAAAAAAAAGCTGATATCAATAAATAAGTAAAAATACATATAGTAAGATTATAAAGCTAAATAATAGTCTTATTTCTTGCTTTCCAAGAAGTACTTTTAGCTGTTTCTTGCTTATATGGTTATTTGTTGATTTATCAACTTCACATACTACTTTTTAGTCCTCAATATAAAAAATGAGGATTTAGTTCACTTCTATCTTCTCTACCCCTTCCTGGACTTAACAGATTATAATTTACATGCAGTAAAATTCAATCTTTTTGGGTATACAGTTCTGTGAACTTTGGCAGACATAAACAGTGATGTAGCCACCACCAAAAGCAAGCGTAGAATGTCTCCACCACCCAGTAAAATTTCCTCATGCCCCCCTTTGCAGACAGTTCTATCCCACACCTTAATCCCTGGTAACCCAATTATATTTATTATATTTATTTATTTTTTGATGAGGTTTACTTATGGTCTTAAAATAGCCTTTACTTATATATTTAAAACTATAAGTTTGTGTCCATCAGCTCTACAGTATCCTTGGATGAGTTGTCTGCCCACTCTAATTCTCCCTCTTCTGTGAGTTGTTCTGTTTTTGTGTTGTCATGGTTGATAACCACATTGAAGTCTTCTATTTTGTCTACATAAATTTTATACACTGGAGGGACAAACTGTACTCTGGGATTACATTTTATCCTCTATTGGTTGAGTGTTCTGACCTTAAGTCACTCAAAGAGTGTCCCTAAGGTCTGAATCTTGTAGATTCTCTTTCTTGACTGTCCACCACCTTCTCACAACTATACCTCGTTTTAACTCACTTCATAATTGACTTGACTCTTCCATACAGTTTTTGGTATTTCCCCCCCTGTGGTTTATAATTCCTCATTTAAAAAATTTGTATCTAAATTTAGGGTTCATGCTCTTCTTCTCCTTGAAGATATTTCCTCAGAGCCCATCAGCTCTCTATTCTAATTGAGACCATTTACTTCCTGCACAGTTTATATCCAGGAGTTTTTTGTTTTTTTTTTTTAAATTTCCATGTGTGTTCCATTATATCTTTCGACTCTCATTTTACTCAAGTAATTTCCTCAGAAGGGGTATCTAGATGGGAAACTTTGATCCTTGGCATGCAAGAAAATGTCTTATTCTCCCTCCCTACCCACTTGATGGGCTTTTCAGGTTGCACTACAGATAAAGAACTTGTCTGCCAGTGCAGGAGACTTAAGAAACATGGGTTCAATCCCTGGGTCAGGAAGATCCCTGGAGGAGGGCAGCAAACCACTCCAGTATTCTTGCCTCGAGAATCCTATGGACAGAGGAGCCTGGCAGGCTATGGTCTATAGAGTTGCAAAGACTCAGACACGACTATAGCAGCTTAGCATGCACGCATGCACCCACTTGATAGTTCAGCTGACTATAGAATCCTAGGTTCAAAATAATTTCTCCTCAGAACTTTGAAGACCTTGTGCCAAATTTATTATAAAAAAATCAGAAGCTTGAAGTCACTCAATTCTCATTCTTTTATAGGTGGCCTGGTATTTCTCTCTCATATTTTCTAGGGTTTTCTTTCTGTATTTGGGATCTGAAACGTTGTGAAGGTATGTCCAAGAGGGAGTTTTTCTAGTTCATTCTCCTCAGCTTTCTATGGGCCAATTCTGATTACTCGTATGTTACTTCAGCTCTGGGGAGTTTTTTTTTCTTTAAACATATTTTCTTCCATCTTTTTCATTTTATTCTTTTGGAAATTTTAATGTTCCAAAGGTAAACATACAGAATTGATCATCTTTTGTCGAAGAACAAGATTTCAATCCTCAAACATTAATAGTAAATGATATTAAACACCATTTAAAGCTATTAAATAAGGATACCTAGAGAAATACATTTCTGACATTTATTAGTCAGAAAAATACATGTAGCTTGTATCTTGCATTCATAGGACCCCTTCCAGTGTTTTCTGGTCTGTGATTGTCTATGTGTATATAAGAATAAGAAAATGGGCTTAATTTTCAGGATAGCTTGTGCTATCCTATTAACCTCTTTGTAGGTTTCCCAGGAATATGGCTGTGGTGGTGATTTTAAACATGCAGGGAGAGTAATAAGAGTGCACAATCATTAGTATCCCTAAGTGCAAAAACCCCACTATTCTGTTATTACCAGCATGTTTCCAGTCCATATCTATCCAGTCACTCTTCTCTTTGTGTAGAGGGGTCAGGCAGTTTAGAATGTGGACTGCCCAACCCAAGACTATGCCATTTTCCACTTACCCGAGGTGTGTGTCCCTTCCTGATGATATTTCCCTCACCTCCCCGGGATGTAGCCATCACCTTGACTTTTATGATAGTCATTTTCTTATTTTCATGTGTTACCATCTATGTATTCATTCCTAAGCAAAACAGTATAGTTTTACCCATTTTAAAAACTTTTGTGTCTTACACTGTTAGGACTTGAAAGATAAAGCCACTCAGTAAATACTGATTAAATGAATGAGCAGGTAAGTGAGAAAAAAAAAAAGAATGAATGAGTGAATGAATCCTAGTTTGACCCTATCTTTCCCTTGCTCATGGATGCAGGATTCTCAAGATGGCACTAGGATGAATGTAGAATGCTACAAATTTCTGGACTGACCTGTTTCCACGCTTCAGAGCAGCATCATCTACCCCAGACCTCTTAGTGGGTCTGGAGGAAATGTTGGTACATCAGTGTTCAGACACAGGCTGGAAATGGTCCAGTGGCCCCCACATCACAGGTGCTGGGATCTCCCTCCCATCGATGGCTCCCCTGGGATGTCGTCGTGCTTGGCCTTATTCCAGGGGGCTGGCTGCTCTCCAGGAGGTTCCCAAACATTACATAACTAATTGTATTTATCTATTGTTTTCTTTGCAATCCTGAATTCTGCCACAGAATTCACATCCTGGGTAAAGTGAATGGTGTAATTTTCCATCTGCATGACATTCTTTTTTATTTTGTTAGTGATTTATTTAAAGATATGATTGCCAGGAAAGGGTTTTGTTTGCATAGTAATTCCATATTATCTTCTCTGTAAATTCCATGCAATTCTGTGTGTCTTTTCAAAGGCTGGTGCTGATTCCTTACTATTATCTTCAAAGGGTTGGTGAAACCTCCTGATTTTAGGTAACTAAGAAATACTTCTTAGGCAAATAGAAAAGCTCCTTCCCTTGCTTTAATTTTGTTTTCATACATGGTTTGAGCACATAAAAGGAGAAACATGCAGATATGCTTTTCCTCATACTGTTTTGCAGAAATGACAGCGTACTTTACACAGCAGTTCTAACACTACTTTTTAAATGCTTCTTAGAGATTATTCCATAGCACTAACAAGTTTAAAAGGGTCATTCTTTTTCATTGTTGCATAGGAGTTCTTTGTATTTATATACCAAATTTTACTTTTAACCTTTTGTCATTGAGAAATAGAACACAGATTCAGAACTGTACATATTGTGTGCTGTGGTAGGCAGACCGATGGGCTCCCCAAGAGGTCCATGTCCCCAGTATCTGTGGATATTTTACATTGCATGGCAAAGGGGAATTAAGGTAGAAAATGGAATTTAGGTTACTAATGAGCTAACCTTAAGGTATGGAAAATGTCCTGGGTGACTCAATCAATAATAATCACAGGGTCCTTAAATGTTCAAGAGGGAGGCCGAAATATCAGGCTCAGTGTCAGAATGCTGCCCTGCATGAAAGATTATACCAGCCATTTCTGGCTTTGAAGCTAGAAAGGCCAAAGAATTAAGGCAGCCTCTAGGAAATAGGTAAGGCAAGAAAAGGTGTTTTCTTCTAAACCCTCTAGAGAGGAGCACAGCCCTGCCAACACCTTGATTTTAAGCCAGTGAGACCCATTTTCGATTGATTATATTCTACGCAGCCAAAGATGGAGAAGCTCTATACAGTAAACAAAAACAAGACCAGGAGCTGACTGTGGCTCAGATCATGAACTCCTTATTACCAAATTCAGACTTAAGTTGAAGAAAGTAGGGAAAACTGCTAGACCATTCAGGTATGACCTATATCAAATCCCTTATGATTATACAGTGAAAGTGAGAAATAGATTTAAGGGCCTAGATCTGATAGATAGAGTGCCTGATGAACTATGGAATGAGGTTCGTGACATTGTACAGGAGACAGGGATCAAGACTATCCCCATGGAAAAGAAATACAAAAAAGCAAAATGGGTGTCTGGGAAGGCCTTACAAATAGCTGTGAAAAGAAGAGAGACGAAAAGCAAAGGAGAAAAGGAAAGATATAAGCATCTGAATGCAGAGTTCCAAAGAATAGCAAGAAGAGATAAGAAAGCCTTCTTCAGCAATCAATGCAAAGAAATAGAGG
>SJYX01020534.1:144469-157191 GCA_006410675.1 Oreotragus oreotragus | reverse complement strand
GAGTGAACTCTGGGAGATGGTGATGAACAGGGAGGCCTGGCGTGCTGCGATTCATGGGGTCACAAAGAGTCAGACATGACTGAGCGACTGAACTGAACTGAGATCCATTTTGGATTTGGACCTATCAAACTTTTAAGAGAATAAGTTTATGTGTTAAGCCACTAAGTCTGTGGTAGTTTGTTGTAGCAGCATTAGAGAGCTAACATACATGCAAGTACAGTGTAACAAATAGCTACAGAGCATACATTATGTAATTGCCACTAAGATCAATAATAGAATATTTCGAACCTTCGTTAGGCTCCTGTGTGTTCCTTCCCCGTCACACTCCCTTCACTCCAACTTCCCTCTAGGTGATCATCATTTTCTCCTTCACAATCATTATCTCCTTGCTTTCACTTATAGTTTATATTCCTGTATGGAAGCTAAATATTACAATTTAGTACTGCCTGCTTTCGGAATGTACATAATTGAAATCAATCTACATGTGTCATCCACGTTGCTGCTTGTAGCTCTAGTTGCATTTCATCTTCATTGTTGTGAAGCATTCCATTATGTGAATGTGTGTTCAGAGACAGGAAGTAGCAGGGAAGGCCGATGTCATTGGTCTTGAGGGAGGCCTCTTGGAATGCGTGAAATTTAACCCCCATCTCCACCTGCAACTTTTTCTTCGTTTGAAAGCTTCTATAACTGGGCACCATGAGTACAAATATGCACAAAAGCATAGCTCCTGCCCTCAGAAAGCATAGAACGGAGTGGGGGGAACTAACACAGAAACTAACAGTTGTGTAAGGCCATACAGTGACTGAATGAAAATTATTGAAAACAATAGCTCTGTCTTGCAGTTTGCATAGAAGGTCCCAGAGAAAGTGACCCCTGAAATATTTGTTAGTCAAGTGGAAAAAAAAAGGAGGGCCTCGGCATGACAGGCAGGGCAACTACTTGTGAAAACACAGAGAAACACTATGTAAAAATATGACGAGCATGAAATGGCAAAGAATTGTAAGTTCTTAGGGTGTGAATCAGAGAGAAACCGAAACTTGGGAGGGGACAGGCAGGGGCAGGAAATGAAGCTGTAGGCTGGTGTATAGTAGGTGGGAGCCAGTTCTCAGAGGCCTGCCCTTGACTGGCCGACTAAGAAGCTCAGACTTCATCCTCAGGGAGCAGGGAATCCCTGAAGGGCTCTAAGTGGGGAGTGAGCAGCTCAGACCTGAATATGGCAAATGTAAGACCATTAAAACCTTTTCAGTTAATCTGACACTGAATTTTTTTCATTTAAATTTTCAGATTTTCTTAGAAGTGGTTAAACCTGTATATTAGATATTTATAAATACTTGCTGGTGGTTTGATCTAGGTCTCAAAGCTGATCTTTCATCCGTCTTGACTTTCCTGTGGAATGTGAAAATACCTAATTTAAAGATTACCCTTAAAAAAAAAACAAAAAAAAAAACTCGAAGGGAAATCACACATATTTGGTTTGAATCACCATATGAGAACTTCAAAGGAAGTAACACTTCCTGATTTAAACTGTGAAATATATTGTTAGAGACATGGTTAATGGGTGCTTCAGAGTCAAATTCAGAAAAGCAACTTGGTGGAAGTGACTCCAGATGCACCCACTTCCTTGAAAGGCCCAGTTAAGGTGAAACCTCATTGTCCGTTTTCACTCTGTGCATCCCAAGAGAAACATCTGAGTTTTTAGCACAATTTGGGACTTTTGAAGTTTATCTTAATTAAACTAAAGAATGGAGGTTTAGGAAAGAGAAAGTTAAATTACTCAAGTCATTAAAAACGTTTGGGGCTTTTCGGCGTATTGGTGGCTCAGTGATAAAAGAATCCGCCCACCAATGCAGGAGACATGGGTTTGAACCCTGTGACAGGAAGATCCCCTGGAGAAGGAAATGGCAACTCACTCCAGTTTTCTTGCCTGGAAAATCCCGTGGACAGAGGAGCCTGGTGGGCTGTAGTGCCTGGAGTCGTGAAAGAGTCAGATACGACTGAGCAGCTAAAACTTTCACTTTCACTTTCATGTCAGTGATATGCTACATAGTTGTGAGTTGTCTTTCTCAAAACTCATCAGATTGCATCCTGATGATAATATAAGGTGCGTTATTCCTGTGAATGTGAAATTATTTTCTTAATCAGCTACTTTAAATTACATTCTCAGTTATCAAATATTTCAAGCATATACAGAGAATAATATCAGTATCATCTTTTATACTTACCCAAATTTAAGAAAGCTTGAACAAATAGAAATGCTTATGGTTTTGGTTAGGAAAATCAACATTATAAATAAGTCAGTTCTCCCTGTAAATGCAATGTGATGCCAGTGATAATATCAGTAAGGGGTTTTTTGTTTTTGTTTTTGTTTTAATTAGGTTCATTCTAAAACTCCTTTAGGGAAGAAATAAATTCCTGATTGCCTAGAAAATTCAACATGAATAATGTGGGAGGATTAGCTACACTATATATTAAAACTTATTTAAAACCTATAGTAAATACAATTGTATGGTTCATGAACATGAAGAGAAACTAACCGTCACATCAATGTTTATTTTTATTTTCATCCTTATTAATCATCATCAGTAGCAGAAGCATGTCCTAATCCCCTAAAATCTATCCTCCCCCAAATCCATATGTCCCAGTGTCCTATGTGAGCAAAATAAAAACCCTCATTTGCTTAAGTCACTTTGCTCTTTTCATCTTTTGATGCATAACAGACTACCCTCAATTTAGTGGTTTAAAACAACTAGCAATCACTTATTTTGCTCATAGATCGTGATTTAGGATTCAGCAAGGGCAGCACTATTTGCTCCACATGAGGACAACTAGGCAAGCTTGAAAGTAGAGGCTGATAGCATTTTTTGGCTCATCCATATCTGGCACTCGATCCTAGTTGCTGGCAGGGCCCTACCCAGGTTCTGTTTGCTTCAAGCCCTATTGTGGCCTCTCCATGTGGCTGCTTGCTTCCTTGTGGCGTGAACAGTGGACTCAGTTGTTGAGATGAGAAATCTCCTGCATTCTAATTGTCATTTCTTTTGGTTATCTCTTTTTAATCAGATTAATATTAAGAATTACCTTATGCTTTGGTGTTCTACAGTTTCACCTAGATGGATTTACCTTTATTTATCCTACTTCAAACTTGGTATGCTTCTTTAATATAAGTACCTTTCATCAATTCTTGAAAATTCTCAGCAGTTATCTCTTCTGTGTTTTCATCTTATTATCTCAGTTTTCTCCTTCTGGAAATATATATATATATATATATATATATGTCTTTCCCATGGAATCAAAAAAATCTTTTCACTTCTCCTTTATATATTTTCTCTTTTTGCCCCCTGCAATGAAAGCACAGAGTTTTAACCACTGGATCATCAGGGAAGTCCCTCCTTTACATTTTCTCTTGTGTGATACATTCTGGGTTTTCTCTAAGATTTTTCTTCCAGTTGACTCTTCAGCTATTTCTACTCCATTTATTTAGTTTTTATTTCATCAGTTTGGCTTTTCAGTTTTAGAAGTTCTAATTGGTTTTAATACTTTCATTTATCTCTTTCACATGGTTTCTATCTCCTTATCTACATCATTAAGGATTTTGAGAATGCCACATGTTAGACTTTTCTATTATCTCAAACTATTGGAATACTAATTTACATGTTTGTGGTACCACTGATTTTCCTTATTGAATTGATTCTTCAGATGACTTGAAACATAGGTGTTGTTAGCTCATCTTTAGCATGTGCTGTGGAATGAATGTTTGTGTTCCTACCCCGTCACTCCCAAATTCATATTTTGAAATATAGTACTCAATGTGATGGTAATTGGAGGGTAGTACCTTTGGATGTGATTAGGACATGAGGGCAGACTCTTCATGACTGTGGTTAGTGCTCTTTATAAAAGAGACCCCAGAAAGCTCCCTTGTCCCTTCTTCCATGTGAGTGAGAAGATAGCGTCTGTGAACCAGGAAGCAAGCTCTCACCATACCCTGAATCTGCCAGTACCTTGATCTTGGACTTCTCAGCCTCCAGAACTGTGAGAAATAAATGTTTGTTGTTTAATCCTCACAGTCTATGGTATTTTATTATAGCAACCCAAATGAATTTAGCATAGCATAAGTACTAGATCATGAATGGTCCTTCAGAACAATTTTTTTATTTCTTCAAGACCTTGCAACTTTTATTTTCTCAGCTTCTAATTCTTTCACTTATGCTGCTGTTTGGATGCCCAGTTGTGTCCAACTCTGCAACCCCATGGCACACCAGGCCTCCCTGTCCCTCTCCATCTCCCGAAGTTTGCCCAAGTCCATGTCCATTGCATTGGTGATGCCATCCAGCCATCTCACCCTCTGATGCCCTCTTCTCCTTCCGTACTCAATCTTTCACCTATCAGTTCAGTTCAGTTGGTCAGTCATGTCCAACTCTTTGTGATCCCATGGACTGCAGCACGCCAGGCTTCCCTGTCCATCACCAATTCCCGGGGTTACTCAAACTCATGTCGATTGAGTTGGTGATGCCATCCAATCGTCTCATTCTCTGTCGTCCCCTTTTCCTCCCACCTTCAATCTTTCCCACCATCAGGGTCTTTTCAAATGAGTCAGTTCTTTGCATCCGGTGGCCGAAGTATTAAAGTTTCAGCTTCAGCATCAGTCCTTTCATCTATAATAAAGTATAGATTTGGATCCTGTACATGAGACTTTGATTTCTAGCAGGGGTGTCTTTCCCTTATTCAGACTGCAGGGTAGAGGACAGGCTTCATCACTGCCTCCCTAGCCCTATAGGCAGAATTTTTCTAGTTACCTTTCTGGAAAGAGTCATCCTTTCCAAGGTCCTGGACTTATGCAAGGATCTAAGTTCAGTTCCTCATTCCCAGATAGGCGCATAGCCATATGCCCTGTTTCTGTGAGGGTACTTAAACTGAAGCCATTACATCATAAGATTGTATATACTTTACAAATCTCTGAGTTCTTTTTTTAATTTCTGAAAGCGAAAATGAAAATTGGTCACTAAGTCATGTCCGACTCTTTGATGACCCCAGAAACTGTAGCCTGCCAGGCTCCTCTGTCCGTGGGATTTCCCAGGCAAGAATACTGAAGTGGGTTACCTTTCCTTTTCCAGGGGATCTTCCTAACCCAGGGATCAAACCCAGGTCTCCTGCTTGGCACATGAATTTTTTATTTCTAGCACCGGATAAATTCTTCTTTCTTTTTTTTAGACTTGGATAAGTATTAAAGCTACATGTCTGTCATACTTTTAATAAGTTCTTTTTGTATTTAAAGTGAAAGGATGTGCTGAGTCAGCT
Organism: Oreotragus oreotragus; assembly: GCA_006410675.1. Lineage (NCBI taxonomy): Eukaryota > Metazoa > Chordata > Mammalia > Artiodactyla > Bovidae > Oreotragus > Oreotragus oreotragus. The sequence goes on along the minus strand of SJYX01020534.1, from coordinate 151,899 downwards.
TACTCTGCCCTGTTGTCAGAAGTTAATGTAGTTAACAGTGTTTATATATTTCTTGAGGTAGCGTTCTTAGAGAATCTGCATTGAGTCACTGGCCGCTCATTAAAAATGTGGGTTCTTGGGTTTCATCTATGTTTTATTGCATCGAAATCTGGAGATGGTGCTAGAAGGCATCTGTTTTATTGTGGGCTAAAAAGTGTGTAGCAAAGTTGCAGGAAATGATTTATATAGAGAGAAATCAACTGTGTTTCTAGACAGAACAATGGGAAATTGAATTTTTAAAAAAGCAATATTACTTACAAAAGCATTAAGAAATACAAATTACTTAAAGATAAACTTGACAAGAGATGTGGAAAGCTATAAAACACTGCTGAGAGAAATTAAAGACATGAAATTAAAGAATGAAGAACTGTATTTTGTTAATATAGGTAAATTAAATATTAAGATGTCATTTTTCTCCAAAATTCATTTATAGATTCAATACAATTCAAATTAAGATCCAAGTTTTTTTTTTTTTTGATAGAAATTGACAAACTTATTCTCAAATTCATATGGAAATGCAAAGAATTTAGAATTGTACCAAAACAACTTTGGGATAGAAGAATAAAATTGAAAGGCTACTATGGCTTGATTTCAAGACAACTTTAAGCTATGATAATCAGGAGAGAGACTTCCTAGGTGGCTCAGTGGTAAAGAATCCACCTGCCAATACAGGACGCACAGTAGATGCAAGTTTGGTCCCTGGGTTAGGAAGATTCCCTGAAGGAGGAAATGGCAACCAGTATTCTTGTCTTTAAAATGCCGTGGACTGACCCTGGTGGGTTACAGTCCATGAGATGGACATGCCTAAGTGACTGTGCATACACACAGTCAAGATAATCCAGGACACTATCCCCATTTCAACATTCTTAATCACGTCTTCTGTCATGTAAGATAGTATTCACCCTTTTGTGGTATGAGGTAATATTTATAGGTTCCAGGAATTAGGACGTGGCTATCTTTGGGGCCATTATTTGGCCTACCACAGACCCTATGTTGGTGCCCAGTTGTTTTAGCTCTTTATACTATGTAGTCCATCTTTCCTGCTGATTCTCAGCACCTGCTGTGTCATAAGTCAAGTTTACATGTATGTGTGCATTTATTCTGAGTTTTGTATTCTGTTGCCTCAGTTCAGTTCAGTCGCTCAGTCATGTCCGACTCTTTGCGACCCCATGAATCGCAGCACGCCAGGCCTCCCTGTCCATCACCAGCTCCCGGAGTTCACTCAGACTCGCGTCCATCGAGTCAGTGATGCCATCCAGCCATCTCATCCTTGGTCGTCCCCTTCTTCTCCTGTCCCCAATCCCTCCCAGCATCAAAGTCTTTATTTTGCACTTTTTGCCCAATACCACACTCTCTTTTATTTATTTATTTATTTAACTTTATTTTACTTTACAGTACTGTATTGGATTTGGCATACATTGACATGAATCCGCCACGGGTGTACATGAACTCCCAAACATGAACTCCGATTTTAGTATATGAAAGGGCAAGTCCCCTCACTTTGTGTTTCTTTAGAAATGTCTTGTTGGTTAATATTGGCCCTTTAATTTTTACACTTAAATTTTATAAAGAACCATCAAATTATACCTGCTGGCATTTTGTTCAGTAGCACATTAAAATTATAGATTTAGATCAGTTGGAGAAAACTTGACAATTTTATAACATTGAGTCTTCTCTTCAAAATATAACCTAGTTCTCCATTTATTTAGATCTTTCTTAATATCTTTCAGTAAAGTTTTACAGTTTGTTCCTTGAAGGTTTTTAAGTATATTTTATTAGACTTATTCTAGGTACTTTATATTTTTGTTGCTATTTTAAACAATATCTTGAAAGTTAAATTTTTTTTTTAGTGCTATTCTCCCAAATCATCCCACCCACTACCTCACCCTCAGAGTTCAAAAATCTACTCTACACATCTGAAAGTTGATTTTTTGACTGTTGCCCTCTATAGAAATACAGTTGATTTTTGTATATTAATTTAATAACCATCAATCTTACTATGTCTTACTAATTTTTAAAAATGTTTATAGATTCTTTAGGATTTTTCAGATAAGATCATCCTAAAATGTTAGTAATAACGATTTGTTCTTTCTATTTATACATTTTCCCTCTTTTTCTTGTCTCATTGCACAAGAATGGAGCTCAAGTATCATATTAAACATCTAGTATATCTTAGATGGCAGGTTTTTGAAAGCCTATGGTTACATTTTCTGGTGTTTGATAGAATGTAGTCTAATACATTCACAGATTTTAGGGCAGGGAAAGAGGTTTTACAGCACATCTCCATGCTTCTTACCTGTGAAACCAGGACACTATAATCATAAATGAGAAGCTTCCTATTTTAAAAATATTGTAATAGTTTGATCTTCTGTTACAGAATCTGTCATTAGAGCTTTCTAGTTCCTGCAGGCTTTTCCACCTTGCTGCCTTTTGCCAAAATAAGAAAAATCCCTGCTTCGAAAATCTTGTGGAAATGTAGCATTTTAATGTAACACTAAAATTTAAATTAACTCCTGCAAATGCAAGTCTGGGTATTACTCTACTCCTGTTCTGCTCTGGGTTAGGAAATGGCTAGCTACAAATAAGACAGTCACCTTTGAAGTAATTAATAATTCCCAAAGAAACATTGGCTCATGCTCTATTATAACACCGCTCCTCTTTTTTTTTTTTTTTTAAGGAAGGCAGTCAAGGTAACAGATTGGGAAAGCTTTAAGCCTGACAATAATGAATAGGCTTTCAGTTTATTCCACAATACATTTGCATTTCTCTTTCTTTGCCATTCTGAAAGTTGGATCTCTGTCAAAATACTTTTCTCTTGACCAGGGAGTACGAATCACTGCCTTCACAACAGGTTTGAAGGTTAAAACTCTAAGATACTGAAGTAGGGTAATAAGGTTTGGGCTCTCTGAAAATTTTACTGATGTTCTTGAGTATTGTCAGGCTAGCACCTGATCTGTACTTCCAGGGATCACATGGATTGTGGGAACCCTTTGAATAAATCAACTGTCCCAAATATTACAAAGATTGCCCTTGTTCCTTGTAGTCAAAGCAGTCCTTGCCTAATGGCTGCTGTGTTGCCAAGCACTAGAGGGGACAGAGGTGGATGTGTGTGTGCATGTGTGTGTGCTCAGTTGTGTCTGACTCCTTGCGGCCCCATGGACTCTTCTGTCCATGGAATTTCCCGAGCAAGAATACCGGAGCGGGTTTCCATTTCCTCCTCTAGGGGATCTTCCTGACCCAGGGATGGAACCCGATCTCCTGTGGCTCCTGCGTTGGCAGGTAGATTCTTTACCACTGTGCCCCCTGGAAAGCTCAGAGACAAATATCCCTGTTTTTAAAAGGATAGTCAGGGAGAGAAGGTACTAAAGATACAGAACCTAAATAGCAATAGAAGACAATGAAACATAAAATATCACAAGGAGTTATAATGATGATATTTAGTTAACTAATAACCAGTAATATCACTTGGCTGTTCAAAATGTATTTGCTGTAATACTAAAAATTACATATAATGTAGCATCAAAATTATTTCAGATGTTTAAAATGTTACACGCAGAGCAAATACATATTTTTTCCTTAAATAGCTTGAAATTATAGTGGTATAAGGAAAACCTATTAAATTATCAAATATTTAGAGCATTGATTTTTTTTTAAGAGCATTGATTTTTGAGGGAGAACATGGAGAGACAGAAACTATTCAACACTGTTAATACTATTGATGTTTATGTGTAAATTAACGCAACCATTCTGGAAGATAATATAGCCATAGCTGTCAAACTATCAAATGTGTATCCTTTTGTTCTGGCATTATTCTTCCTATTGTGGTGAGCTGGGTAATTTCGATTAACTTCCTCAGTCTCTCTCACATACACACAATCTCAGAGCAACTAAAAGAATAAAAGAACAAGAAAAAATATTTTTAAAAACTTGTTTAGAAAGCAAAAGAGAGCTGGCAAGACACTGAAGAATTTGGAGGCCAAGATCCATGAGAAGAAAGAAACCCAAACCATCAGATCTGGGGGCGTGGGGTGCTCTTTATCCTTAGTGACACTTTTGGGCAGATACTGCACAGACTGAAAAATTAAATGGAGTTAGGAAAGAAAACATAGGAGTTCATGGGATGCCCGAGAAGAAAGGGCCCTGGAAACCCCCCATGCATAAAGGTGGGAGTCAGTAAAGTGGGGACTAGAAATAAGTCCTTAAAAGAGCTAGCGCTCAGCTTTGGATCATTTTTCAGGTATAGATTTGATTAAGATGCTTCTCCACCAAGGTTCCAAGAGATAATTAATCCCTAATCCAACCAGTCCATCCTAAAGGAGATCAGTCTTGGGTCTTCACTGGAAGGACTGATGTTGAAGCTAAAACTCCAGTACTCTGGCCACCTGATGCAGAGAGCTGACTCATTTGAAAAGACCTTGATGCTGGGAAAGATTGAGGGCAGGAGGAGAAGGGGACAACAGAGGGTGAGATGGTTGGATGGCATCACCGACACAATGGACATGGGTTTGGGTGGACTCCGGGACTTGGTGATGGACAGGGAGGCCTGGCATGGTGCAGTTCATAGGGTCACAAAGAGTCGGACATGACTGAGCAACTGAACTGAACTGAACTGAATGTTCTAAGGTATCTTTTATATATGAGAAATTTAACTTCTGTATGTAGAATGGTCCTCACTACATACCCTTCTTGGTAGAATGGAGAAAATAGTCACTTCAGTGATTTGGTGCAGGGCTTAATTCTGTCACAGACTCTTGCTACCAGTGGTTAGATTCGGTTATCTGGGATCACTAATATCCCCTAGTTACCACCCAGTACCTGGAGGAAGATAACATCTTAATAGGGTTTCAAATTATATTTACATTTTCTTATGTACACTGACCAGCCAGCCCTCCATCAAAGATAACCAAGTATATAAGGAGGAAACACAATCTGATGGAATATTAAGATAAACAATGAGAACAAACCCATAGAGAGCCAAGTAATAGAATTTTTCAGACACAGATTTTTTAAAATGTTCTCACTGAAAACATTGAACAGAGGCCTGGGAACTATAAAAAATCCAGTAGGAAGTCTTGCACTGAAAAGCTATGATGACAAATTAAGCTCAGTAGATGAATTTAATAGCCTGTTAGAGGTAGATTTTGTAAACTGGAAATTAGATAAAATAACCATACACTAAAGCATGTAAGGACATAATGCAGAAAAGAGCATAAGAACTGAGGGGAATGGGGCAAAAAGCTTGTGTGTGTGTGTGTGTGTGTGTGTGTGTGTGTGTAAAGAAATGGGAAAATGGAGCATAAGCAGTATTGGAAGAGATAATGACTTTAAAATTCTCCAAATTGTTGAAAAATATTTATCCATAGATTCAAGAAATGCAGTAAATCTCACAAAGGATAAATCCTAACTACAAGAATGTTACAGTAAAACTGCAGAAAAACAAAGAAAATCTTAAAGCAGTCATAGAAAAGACATATTATCTCAAATGAGCAATAAGACAGCCAACTGAATTCTCAATAGAAATGGTAGAACACAAGAAAGAATAGCATGATGTCTCAAAGTGCTTAAAGAAAATATAGGAAACTGATCATAAATGTATTCAATGACATTAATTGTACTATATCTTCTAATGAGAAGTTGGAAACCACTTAAATATCCACAGAAGGGGCTGGTTAAAAGTATTTAGTACATCTTTAGGTGATGATAGTAAAAATGTTCCAGATGTATTCAGTCAGTTCAGTTCAATCTGTCAGTCGTGTCCAACTCTTTGCAACCTCATGGACTGCAGCATGCCAGGCTTCCCTTTCCATCACCAACTCCTGGAGCTTCCTCAAACTCATGCCCATTGAGTCAGTGATGCCATCCAACCATCTCATCGTCTGTCGTCCCCTTCTCCTCCCGCCTTCAATCTTTCCCAGCATCAGGGTCTTTTCCAATAAGTCAGTTCTTCGCATCAGGTGGCCAAAGTATTGGAGTTTCAGCTTCAGCATTAGTCCTGCCAGTGAATATTCAGGACTGATTTCCTTTAGGATTAACTGGTTTGATCTCCTTGCAGTCCAAGGGGGCTCTCAAGAGTCTTCTCCAACACCACAGTACAAAAGCATCAATTCTTCAGCACTCAGCCTTCTTTATGGTCCAACTCTCACATCCATACATGACTACTGGAAAAACCATAGCTTTGACTAGATGGACCTTTGTAGGCAAAGTAATGTCTCTGCTTTTTAATATGCTGTCTGGGTTGGTCATAGCTTTTCTTCCGGGGAGCAAGAGTCTTTTAATTTCATGGCTGCAGTCACCATCTGTAGTGATTTTGGAGCCCAAGAAAATAAAATCTGGATTCCATTTCCTCTACATGAAAGAAGCTGCAAAGTGAGGGTCAGATTAGACTCCTGGACTCAGATATGTTAATGCCCTGGCTCCTCCTAAATCTAGGAAAGATCAGTGTGAACAAGTCTCTTGGAGCCCCATGTCGACTCTCATCTTATGGTCATATTTTAGAATCCATTTCTCTTTGACTTAGAGATATTATTTTCCTTTATAAGAAATTTAAGGATACAGTTAATATATTGGGTTAAATTTTTTAAAAAGTTTTTTTTTTCTGCTAAAAGATCAGTCTCACTTGCAATATAAGCTGTCCTCTAAAGTTAAGAAAGTAATAGTATTTTTGTTTCTCAAAGATAAGCTAATTATTTAGCATTGGTTAAATTACATTCCCTCAGTCCATTGCGGGGAGCTGTTGCAATAATCCTGACTGTTTTTGCTAATAAGAAGTTGTGGGTGATCTAGGGTAATAGAGCATCATTTAGGATAATAAAATCTGAATTGTTTTTACAGGTCGAGAGATCCGTCTGCCCCTCCGAATCAAAGGGGAAGGAATGGGACCAAAGATTCATTTCAACTTTGAGTTGCTGGATATTGGAAAAGTTTTTATTGGATCTGTACATTGTTATGAGGTAAACATTAGGATTGTTCATTGAGACTCAAAAGTATGTGCTGTTTTTGTTTGATTTTGTGTGTTTTTATTTTTATTTTTTATTTTTTTTATTTTTTTGTATTTATTTATTTTTTTACACGAACTCCCACACATGAACCCCCCTCCCAACTCCCACCTCCCACCCCACATCTTCCCTCCAGATCATCCCCATACACCAGCCCCAAGCATCCTGTATCCTGCATTGAACATAGACTGGCAATTCATTTCTTACATGATAGTATACATATTTCAATGCTATTCTCCCAAATCATCCCTCCCTCTCCCTCTCCCTCTCCTTCTCCCTCAGAGTCCATAAGTCCGCTCTACACATCTGTATCTCTTTTGCTGTCTTGCATACAGGGTCCTCATTACCATCTTTCTAAATTCCATATATATGTGTTAGTATACTGTATTGGTGTTT
>SJYX01020534.1:103815-131446 GCA_006410675.1 Oreotragus oreotragus | reverse complement strand
GGACCTTAGTCGGCAAAGTAATGTCTCTGCTTTTGAATATACTATCTAGGTTGGTCATAACTTTTCTTCCAAGGAGTAAGCGTCTTTTAATTTCATGGCTGCAGTCACCATCTGCAGTGATTTTGGAGCCCCCCCAAAAAAGTCTGACCCTGTTTCCACTGTTTCCCCATCTATTTCCCATGGAGTGATGGGATCGGGTGCCATAATCTTCGTTTTCTGAATGTTGAGCTTTAAGCCAACTTTTTCGCTCTCCTCTTTCACTTTCATCAAGAGGCTTTTTAGCTCCTCTTCACTTTCTACCATAATGGTGGTGTCATCTGCATATCTGAGGTTATTGATATTTCTCCCAGCAATCTTGATTCCAGCTTGTGTTTCTTCCAGTCCAGCGTTTCTCATGATGTACTCTGCATATAAGTTAAACAAGCAGGGTGATGATATACAGCCTTGACGTACTCCTTTTCCTATTTGGAACCAGTCTGTTGTTCCATGTTCAGTTCTAATTTTTGCTTCCTGACCTGCATACAGGTTTCTCAAGAACCAGTAAATGTTAATTTCAAAACAGGAACTCAACACTAAAAATTTTCATTGTTTCTTCCACTACTTAATGATTCTCAATAAGGTGCTGTACCTCATTATGGCAGTAAATTAAAACTTCAGCGTATGGAGGTATATGAACAGTTTGAAATTATAAAAATACTAAACTGTAATTCACTTGCTTTTCACCGTATTTAGTTTATTGGGCAATATCCGCAAGTACAGTATAGTTCAGTTGCTCATTCATGCTGACTCTTTGCATCCCCTTGGACTGCAGCACAACAGGCTTCCCTGACCATCACCAATTCCCAGAGCTTGCTCAAACTCATGTCCATCGAGTCATTGATGCCAGAATGAAAATTTTAAGTTTATTGAAGGTGTATTGATGAAGTCATTTGTATACCACCTTAATAATTTTTGTCATGTAAATCTCACATCTATATTATTATTTACTTGATATTTTACTTTGCTTTTAGTTAAAACTATTTTTAAAAGAAGCTTTACATCACTGTGGGTGAAAAGCTGCCACAAAAATAAGGTAGCCAATAAATAAAAGAAAAAATATTAAAATGAAATGTAGATGTATCTACTGCTACTGCTGCTGCTAAGTCACTTCAGTTGTGTCCAACTCTGTGCGACCCCATAGACGCAGCCCACCAGGCTCCCCCATCCCTGGGATTCTCCAGGCAAGAACACTGAAGTGGGTTGCCATTTCCTTCTCCACTGCATGAAAGTGAAAGTGAAGTTGCTCAGTCGTGTGCGACTCTTAGCGACCCCATGGACTGCAGCCTACCAGGCTCCTCAGTCCATGAGATTTTCCAGGCAAGAGTGCTGGAGTGGGGTGCCATTGCCTTCTCTGATAGATGTATCTAAAGACCTCATAATTGTTGCTTTTTCACTTTACCTAGAGTGAATCATACTTTAAGAACTTTTGGGGTTAAAAATATAAGAAATATTATGTTATACATTGTCTCGCCTAATAACTTTCAATATTTACATACCTCATTAAAACTGACTGAAATTTACAGAGTCCAGAATTTTTTTCTTTAATTTGTGAAAATTGTTTCTTTATTTCTATATATTGTGTGATGTGAAGTTGTCTCATAAGTGTCCTCTAGAATCTATTCTCTTCCTATTTGCAGCACTAGGTTCTTTCCCATGTCACCAAATTTTAACTGAACACATAGGCAAGTTAATCATAAACAATATTTCTTAGTCCTCATTGCAATTAGATGTTGCCATGTAACTAAGCTATGGCCAGTGAGATGTGAACAGAAGTGATATGTGTAACTATCACGTTATCAGCTTAAAAGGAAATTATCTGTGTTCTCTTTTTCCTTCTTCCCCACAAAGTGCCCTAACTAATAAATTTAGTATTCTCATTTTCTAGTGGAGAGATATTTATTAATGAGAAAATATTTGCAAGAGAAGTATTTGATCAAGGATTGTTATCTAAAATATGCAAAGAATTCAAACTCTATAACAAAAAGAAACATCCCAGTTTTAAAAAAGACCTGAGCAGACACCTCACCAACAAGATATACAGGTGGCAAATAAGCTTATGAAAAATTCTCCACATTATATGTCATGAGGGAAATTTAAAATAAAACCATGAACCTTTTAAATTAAAACAATCCAACTTGTTAGCATAGTAGGATTCCAGAATTCTGACAACACCAAATGCTGATTAAATAACAGAAACTCTCATTCACTGCCGGTAGCAATGAAAAATGGTAGAGTCACTTTGGAAGGTAGTTTGGCCATTTCTTACAAAACTAAACATGCTGTTACCATACAGTCCAGCCATCATGCTACTCGGTAATTTGGTAATAGAATAAGTATAAGAGAAAACAGAAGGAATCAAGGATGGGTAGTGTGAACAACTGGACAGATAAAAGATGCTTATGAGGAGTGGACTGGGCCTGGAGATAAAAATTTGGGAGTCGTTAGTGTACAGACTTTTAAAACCATGGGAGTCAATGATACAAATGAGGGAATAACTGAAGATAGTAAACAGTCAATAAGTGATAGCTGTTATGAAGAAATACAAATTTACATCTTGAGGAAAGTGTTAGCCTGTTTGTAGTTTCCCCAGAGGTGACATGTCCCACTGTCCTTGTGAAACACAAATATTTAATATTCAAGTTATATAGCTTTTCACAAAGTAACAAGTCAAAAATTTAGTCTGACCCAAGATTTCAGAATCATGATTGAGAGCTGAATTAGAGGGAGATATATACAGAGATGGGCTCCCTACCTACAGTTTTGTGGGATAAGCAATAAAATTATATCAAGTTAGATAAACATTAATTTTTTTCTAGTTCATTTATTTAACAAATACTGAAAATCTCTAACACAGGCACTGAGAATATAAAAATGAGTAAAACACAGTCCTTACCCTCAATAAGCAATGACCCTACTAGGAAAATTATTATATCATACAATGATAAAGGCATGTGTGTGTGATGGAGGTAAACAACGGCACTGTGTAGCATGCCTGATTCAGCCAGAGGAACAGAAAGGTAATCAAGGCAAGCTTTGAGAAAGAGGTAACACGACAAGTATAATCAGATGAGTGGAAATTAACTATGTGCCCGAGGTGGCTGTAACACTGGACTCTAAGGGGATGTATTAATACATGCCAAAACCACATATCTCAGCCTTCTAAAGATATGCCTTATTTAATAAGACCTCAATGTTAGACTCTGAATTTTTAAAAAGATTAATTTATTTTAATTAGAGGCTAATTACTTTACAATATTGTGGTGGTTTTTGCCACACATTGACATGAATCAGCCTCGGGTATACATGTGTGCCTCCATCCCGAACCCCTCTCCCACCTCCTTATTCCATCCCTCTGGGTTGTCCCAGTGCACTGGCTTTGAGTGCCCTGTTTCTTGCATCGAACTTGGACTAGTGATCTATTTCTTATATGGCAATATACATGTTTCAATGCTATTCTCTCAAATCATCCCATGCTCGCCTTCTCCCATAGAATCCAAAAGTCTGTTCTTTATATCTGTGTCTCTTTTGCTGTCTTGCATGCAGGGTCATCATTCAATTCAGTTCAGTCGCTCAGTCATTTCTGATTCTTTGCAACCTCATGAACTGCAGCATGCCAGGCCTCCCTGTCTATCACCAACTCCCAGAGTCCACCCAAACCCACATCCATTGTGTTGGTGATGCCATCCAACCATCTCATCCTCTGTCGTCCCATTCTCCTCCTGCCCTCAATCTTTCCCAGCATCAGGGTCTTTTCAAATGAGTAGCTCTTCACATTAGGTGGCCAAAGTATTGGAGTTTCAGCTTCAACATCAGTCCTCCCAATGAACACCCAGGACTGATCTCCTTTAGGATGGACTGGTTGGATCTCTTTGCTTCCCAAGGGACTCTCAAGAGTCTTCTCCAACACCACAGTTCAAATGCATCAATTCTTCTGTGCTCAGCTTCCTTTATAGTCCAACAAACTTTCATCAAGAGGCTTTTTAGCTCCTCCTCACTTTCTGCCATAAGGGTGGTGTTATCTGCATATCTGAGCTTATTGATATTTCTCCAGGCAATCTTGATTCCAGCTTGTGTTTCTTCCAGTCCAGCGTTTCTCATGATGTACTCTGCATAGAAGTTAAATAAGCAGGGAGACAATATACAGCCTTGACATACTCCTTTTCCTATTTGGAACCAGTCTGTTGTTCCATGTCCAGTTCTAACTGTTGCTTCCTGGCCTGCATACAGATTTCTCAAGAGGCAGGAGTGGTAGATTCTGGTAAAAGTCAGTAGTTTCTTGAGCCAAGACAGGAATGAGACACATTCACTCAGATCACACATTTGTAAATCTCTAAGCAATGTCAAAGATATCAGTGATTTAACATTGGTTGTAATATACTAAACTTATTTTTATGATAGAACTTATCCGGAATCTTTCAAACCAAAATGTTAAAGAACCATCAAAGGTGACAAATATGATTGTATCTATTTTACAGATAAACCCTTGAGCCTAGTGATACTGAAGGGCTAAAGTTCAATTAGATAATCAGTACATTATTCAGTTCAGTTCAGTCGCTCAGTCATGTCCGACTTCCTGTGACCCCGTGGACTGCAGCACGCCAGACCTCCCTGTCCATCACCAACCAAGAGCCTACTCAAACTCATGTCCATCACATCGGTGATTTCATCCAACCATCTCATCCTCTGTTGTCCCCTTCTCCTCCCACTATCAATCTTTCCCAGCATCAGGGTCTTTTCCAAAGAGTCAGTTCTTCACATCATGTGGCCAAAGTATTGGAGTTTCAGCTTCACCATCAATTCTTCCAATGAATATTCAGGGCTGACTTCCTTTAGGATTGACTGGTTTGATCTCCTTGCTTTCCAAGGGAAAGAGTCTTCTCCAACACCACAGTTCAAAAGCATCAGTTCTTTGGCACTCAGCTTTCTTTATAGTCCAACTATCACACCCATACGTGACTACTGGAAAAACCATAGCTTTGACTAGATGGACCTTTGTTGGTAAAGTAATGTCTCTGCTTTTTAATATGCTGCCTAGGTTGGTCATAATTTTTCTTCCAAGGAGCAAGATCTTTTAATTTCATGGCTGCAATCACCATCTGCGTGATTTTGGAGACCAAAAAAATAAAGTCTCTCACTATTTCCATTGTTCCTCCATCTATTTGCCATGAAGTGATGGGACCAGATACCATGATCTTAGTTTTCCGAATGCTGAGTTTTAAGCCAATTTTTCTTCCAAGGAGCAAGATCTTTTAATTTCATGGCTGCAATCACCATCTGCGTGATTTTGGAGACCAAAAAAATAAAGTCTCTCACTATTTCCATTGTTCCTCCATCTATTTGCCATGAAGTGATGGGACCAGATACCATGATCTTAGTTTTCCGAATGCTGAGTTTTAAGCCAACTTTTTCAGTCTCCTCTTTCACTTTCATCAAGAGGCTCTTCAGTTCTTCTTTGCTTTCTGCCATAACAATGGTGTCAGCTGTGTATCTGAGGTTACTGATACTTCTCCCAGCAAAGTTTTTAATATAAGAATCTTAGTCCAACTTCACTGAGCTAATTACTATTAATAACCAACAACCAAATCTAGACAGAACCATTTGAAAATTTATTGATCTATTTTCTTCTCCAGTATATGACCATCTTAAGTGGCCAAGGCAAACTAATAAAAATTATTTGTTCATTAAAAAAAAAAAAACTTCCCAAGCCTTACTTGCCAATTCTTCAATATCTAGCACATAATGAAGAACTAGGAAAAAGCAAGTTATCAGGTAAGAGGTAAAGTCCATTCCATTCTTTCTGGTCACATCCCCTACAGTCTTAAAGTAGTAACATTCCAGTTTGAAATTTACAAACCAAATAATGAACAGTTGTTTCAAATAAGACAATTGATTTGACAAAGGAAAATTATCTTTGTATCATGATCCTCTTAAAGAAGCTGATTTCATTATCTGGTATCAGGTGAATTGTGAAGTATTTTTAGAAGAGTTTTTCTATCAACTGAATAAAGAAAAGGAAATATTCAAGCTGTCTAAATTTGGGGATAACAACCTGGCAGACTGTTACTGGCAAAAATGAAAGGAAGCCTGTAACTGATATCAGATGACATCTTCCATGGGGTCATTTTAGTAGTGATACCATCTGACATTTTCTATAGGGTTATTTGGGGTAAGTGTGACATTTTCTTAATGAGAAGATTAGGAAGTTGCCCTAAAAGAGCCTTATATAATGTATAAGGCCAAGGAACATATGGATAAAGAGTTGCTAGAGAAGTGTAAATATGACTCTTGAAGTAGTAAATGAAGGTTAAACATTAACAGCTGGTCCAGGGGAAATGAAGAGGAGGGGGGAAAAGTAAGCTGTCTGCTTTGACTGGTGTTTCACTAACCACTATGTCATCTTTATCTGTTTTCTATTCAGATCACCTGGCCAAAATATATTACATTCCAAAGTTTAAGGGAAAAAAAACCTCTAAAATTTGCTTTCATTTAGTTAAATTAAGCAAAATAAAAGACATTTTAGGATTACAACTTTAAATTTTGAGCTGCATAGGGTTTTTTTTTTCTTTTAAAGAAAGTACCAACAAACAAGGCAGGGAACTATACTCAATATTTTGAAATAACCTATAGGGGAAAATAATCTGAAATATATATGTATAACTGAATCACTTTGCTGTATACCTGAAACTAACACAACATTCAAATCAACCATACTTCAATTTTTTAAAAAGCAGTACAATTTTAGCCACAAACATGTGTGCTAAGTCACCTCAGTCATGTACATCTCTTTGCAACCCTGTGGACTCTAGCCTGCCAGGCTCCTCTGTCCATAGAATTCTCCAGGCAAGAATACTGGAGTGGGTTCCCATGCCATCCTCCAGGGGGATCTTTCTGATCCAGGGATAGAACCCGTGTCTCTTGTGTCTCCTGCATTGGCCAGTAGGTTCTTTACCATTAGTGCCACCTGGGAAGCTAAATATATCATATTACAGTTTTTATGGACTCTCAATTTGTACTTAGACTAGAAAAACCATCAACCCCCCTCCCTACCCCCACCAACCTTTCACTTCAAAACTATATATATCACAACTTTGCTTCTGCATTCTCTGCTCAAAATCCATTCATTTGGTTCAGGAACACCAAGTCTTCCGGACAGTTTGAAAATCAAGATATTACTGGTTGCTGATTACTCAAGTTGCATGGGGGAGTTAATTGAATTAGATGTAAGAATTAAATGTCCCAACAAATTTACTATAGAACAGTATGGCATCGTTTCTTGGCCTTCTTGCTAAGATCAAGTGTAGAGTACTGTGGAAGAGCCAGCTCATTCTGCAAAGGTATGGCATAAATTTCAGTCAGTAAGTATATCTATCCCTAGCACACTTCTGCTAGTACTGCATATATGAAATTACTGGAGTGAAGAGCAAGAATTTTCCACTGAGATCCAATCCTATTCTCCCAATGGGACAAAATCATTTATAATTTTGGAAGCCAAATAAATGAACTTAAGAAGCTCCTTTTGCCTCAAATCATGTTCTAGGAGTAAAAAGAAAAAAAATAGTCACTTATGATTCAGGTGTTTTTCTTTTAAACTTGCCATTCAAGTACTAATTTTTCCTAGTGTTAAAAAAAAAAAACTAGAAAATTGTAGTAACACAGAATGTTAATCAGTCTTTCATCTCTGGAAAATATATGCAATGGTACTAGGTATTGTTATATCACACATCTTACAGTCTGGAGAAGTAGTAGTATGTAATTTGGTAAATAAATTCTGTTAGCCATAAAAAGCTATACTGAAAATTCTTATAACTTTTGTTCTAAGTATAAGGCTAATGTTCAAAGTTTCAGTAAATATAATGCTATTAATATATCATGAGGTTAAAAAAAACTGTTCAGTTCAGTCACGCAGTAGTATCCGACTCTTTGCGACCCCATGAACTGCAGCATGCCAGGCCTCCCTGTCTATCAGCAACCCCTGGAGCCTACCCAAACTCATGTAAATTGAATCAGTGATGCCATCCAACCATCTCATCCTCTGTCATCCCCTTCTCCTCCTGCCCTCAATCTTTCCCAGCATCAGGGTCTTTTCAAATGAGTCAGCTCTTCGCATCAGGTGGCCAAAGTTTTGGAGTTTCAGCTTCAACATCAGTCCTTCCAATGAACACTCAGGACTGATCTCCTTTAGGATGGAACTACCCCTAATAAAAATGATCATGACCAATACTGAGCATGCAACTCATTTTGTTAGGGCAAATATATATTTGCTTATAAATTTTACCATAAAACTTATAATCAAATTGCATAAGCTCATATTAAATAGCACATGTATACAGTTTTGGTTTTATTCATTTAGTTAACAATAATGGAATACAAGACATCATGCTAGGTAAGTTGTCTCTACCCACAAGAAGCTTAAAGTTTAAGAGGTAAATTTTTTAAAATGTACACAAACAGGAAGCAACTGGAATAAATAAAAGCTGTAAATAATGAGAGAAATACAAAGCACCAGGAGAATTTACAGATGGGAGTGATCAGAGAACTTCACAGAGGAAGAGGCATCTGACAGGTTGAACTTCCTGTCTGAAATTGAAGGATGGGTTGAATTTCCAAAGAGATGAGGTGGAGAATTACATAAATACATTATTTATGGTGTATTTATTATATCCAGTATATTCCTAGTACATGTAAAGTACTAAGGATACATCTATTAACAAGATAGATAAATACATTTTCTGCATGAATGAAATTTGTAGTCCAGTGGGATATATATCCTAAATAATAAACAAAAGTAATATTCTGACATATAAAACCAATGAAACACAAAAATAGCAGGAGGCATATTGCATAATTGCACCAATTTAACATAGAACATATTTAGGTGCTGGTTAACCCAAGTGTTGGAAGCAAAATTTTTGATACATTTCAATCATTCACACCTCCATGTTGTCTTTACTGGAGTAAAATAGATCATCCAATAATCTAGATTGAGTAATTTGAAAGAAACTTTGATTAAAAGTCTAAAAACATATGTTTAAAATGTACCATTTTAAAAGCAAATATATATAAAAAAGAAATGTCTACCCATATCTGGAGTTTGACTCTTTCCTCTGCTACAGACTGGCTGTGTGAACTTGAGGTCACCACTGTCCGCCTGATTCCCCAGTGACAGAACCAACACAATGGTATCTACTTCAGAAGGCTTATTGTGAAAATCAAATGAGATAAACATACCTTAAAGCACTTCATAAGATACAAAATACTACACAAAGGTAAGGTAATGTAGTTATTATATATATTTAACTTCCCATGTAATTTTACTACCTACTTAACTAACATAATCTTTATCAAATAAAAAATAAACCATTCTATTCAACTACTTTATATACATATTCAAAGACATAGAATCACACTATCAGAAACTTGCATATCAGGTTGAAACTAAACTGTAAGCAAAACCTTGAAGGATTTGTTGTTGTTTAGTTGCTAAGTCATGTCTGACTCTTTTGTGACCCCGTGGACTGTAGCCCACCAGGGTTCTCTGACCATGGGATTTTCCCAGAAAGAATACTGAAGTGGGTTGCCATTTCCTTCTTCTGGGGATCTTCCCAACCCAGGGATCAAACCGGTGTCTCCTGGATTGGCGGATTACCACTGAGCCACCAGGGAAGCCAGAAGGCTTCCTTCTGGTCAAGTTCAATTACCATCTGTTTAAACCATAAACTCTTTCTTTTCCCAAAAATTCATGCAGGTTTTAAGTCAAATATCCCGAGGTCCTGAAATAGTTACTAGAATAGGTTTACTTTCAGATCACACTATGTAAAATAAATGACAATTTTTTTAAAATAGAGGCTTTGTTTGGAAATAGTTCTTCCATATATTAGACTAGTCACTGCTGCTGCTGCTGCTGTTGCTAAGTCACTTCAGTCGTGTCCGACTCTGTGTGACCCCATAGACAGCAGCCCACCAGGCTCCCCCGCCCCTGGTATTCTCTAGGCAAGAACACTGGAGTGGGTTGCCATTTCCTTCTCCAATGCATGAAAGTGAAAAGTGAAAGGGAAGTCGCTCAGTCGTGTCTGACTCTTCGTGACCCCATGGACCACAGCCTACCAGGCTCCTTTGTCCATGGGATTTTCCAGGCAAGAGTACTGGAATGGGGTGCCACTGCCTTCTCCAAGACTAGTCATTAACAGAATAAAATGTCTCTTTATANAGTGAAAGGGAAGTCGCTCAGTCGTGTCTGACTCTTCGTGACCCCATGGACCACAGCCTACCAGGCTCCTTTGTCCATGGGATTTTCCAGGCAAGAGTACTGGAATGGGGTGCCACTGCCTTCTCCAAGACTAGTCATTAACAGAATAAAATGTCTCTTTATAGTCTGCACATTTTAGTCATTTTATATTTATAATCACTGCTGAATAATTACCAAAACACCATAAAATCACTTTAAAAACCAAAGTTCAGGAGTGCCAGTATCTACCAACAGGCAGATCTCTATGAGACTGAAAATATACACAGATTAAGGTAGTGCCATTCAATATCTTCATAGCCCTACCATCCATACAGAACTCAAGAATTTACATTGGCCATAAACACAATGAGTTCAGGAATTTCCTTTTATTTCTGATGGGAGTTTTCCAAAGATTATTCACTGATATGATTTGGTCCTATACTTAAGTATGATGATAAATTCAATAACACATTTCATTTTCACACAACTGCTCCAGTTCCAGTGGATTCACTAATGATTCACAGACCATGACACATTTGCAAATAATAGGATTCTTACAGTTTGATAAAGACCATCCCAAACACAATATTTTTATAATCATATTGGAATTTTAATTATATATTGGAGTTACTTCTCCTTGTTCCTGTTACTGATATGTGAGCTTACAGAAATAGTTTTTGAACAAACTCCTATTTCTAGAAAAAAATTTGAACCAAATCCTACGAATGAGTATGTCTTATAAAAGTGTTAGATTCATTTGTCAATCTTTAACAAATGACAGTGATAGGCGAGCCGTTTGCAAATAGTCAATAATCAGAATTTCTGCCTTACATCTTCCTTTAAAACCGTCAGCGAATCTGAATTAAGATTTTCTACTTACGATCTCTTTCGCTGACATTTCACCCTTCTGACTAAGTCCCTCCCAACACACACACACACTTTAAAGAGGAGAAAATGAAGAAGGAACTGGAGCGAGCCCTTTGCAAATAGTCAAGAATCAGAATTTCTGCCTTACATCTCCTTTTAAAACCGTCAGCGAATCTGAAATATTAAGATTTTCTACTTATGATCTCTTTCGCTGACATTTCATCCTTCTGACTAACTCCCTCCCAACACACACACACACACACACACACACACACACACACACACACGCACACTTTAAAGAGGAGAGGAAGAGGATGAAGACGGGACTGATCTGGACGGGTCCCTCAACTACAGGAGTCCCGTCCTAGATGCGAAAACGCCACCCGGAAAATCTTTGAATTCTACGTCGTCCGCACAGCGCCTCCTGCCGGCCGTGAAGGGCCGCGGGGGTGGAGGCCCTGGGCCTGGCTGCCTCCCTGGCTCCGCCGCCCTCCTCCCGCCGGCCAGCCCCAAGCCCTCCGACCCCGCTGCGCACGGAAGGCGGGAAAACGTGGGCGCCCACCGGGAGACGGAACAGGGCCCCGAACCCTCGTCTGCGTCCCAGTGATCCCGTCAGGCCTCGGCTCCGTCTAGGGCGAGGCTCCAGGATGGGGCGGCCTCGACTGCGCGCCCACGTCAGGCCGCCGCCCAGGGTTTGCCCCCAGGCGGGCCACACCGGACGCCCCGGACGCCCCGGACGCGGGACCCGGGTCTGTCCGCGTCCGGCCCCGCGCTCCCATCCTGACTGGGCCGCGCGCCAGCCTCCCATCTGGGCCCGCGGCTCCGGGCCGCCCCTTGCTCCCCGCGTAAGGCGCGAGCGCGAGCGAGCCCTGGCTGCCGCGAGCAGTCACCATCCTCGCCCGAGTCTCCGTTCTTCTCCTTTCCCGCCACCTCCTGGAGGGCCCGGCCGGGCGCGTTCCCTTCTCACGGCTCCCCACTGCGCTCCTCAGCGCGTAAAACACGCAGGAGTAGCACAAACAAGCGATAACCGAGGAGAGTCCCTCGAGGGCCCCCAGTCTCCCGCTTCGCGTCTTTTCTCCGGGAGCTGGGCCCGCGCCGCAGGAGCCTCGCTCCCGGACCGACCGTCTGGGCGCGCGGGGCCTCGCTCGGGCCGCCCTCACCTGGCTTCCGGCCTGCGCGCGGGAGAACGGCCGTCGAGGCAGGCGACCCCTTGGTTCAGGCGGAAGCCGTCGGGCCCCCTGTTCCGTGTAGGTTGGACAGCGCGAGGCAGGGGCGCTGCTGGCCGCGGAGTGAGCGCGGTCACACAGCCGGACGGCACTTGGCAAGTCGGGGAGGCATCCCGGGAGCGTCTCTGGGAAGTGGAGAGACTTTTCCTAGAGGAAGAGGGCACTGAGGAGAAGCCCACAAATTAGGCCTCTCTCTCCCCCCGCACCCTCCCCCCGCGGCCTACCTCCCCTCAAACCCGCTCCTAGGCGCTCTCTAGGTCTTCTCCCGCCCCGCGCTTTTGCCCTTCTCCCCCTTTTCCCTCTCCTTCCTCCTTTGCCATCTCCCCTCCCTCTCTCTCACCCACCTCCCCTCCAACACTCTTTTCTCTTCCCCTCTCCTAGCTCCCTGAAGCCCTCTCCTCTCCCCACCTCTTTTCCCCACTTCCCCTCTCGCCTGCGTCCGCCCCTCACTTGGCGCTCAACATCTAAAAAGCTAATGTTGTAAAAGTTTACTAAAAACAAACTGTCCCCGGATATGAGGCTAATTTCATCTTTTTTAAACTACAGTACATAATAGAATTTCTGGTATTCAAGGGGAGCTGCACAAATAATCTATAAATAACTCTCAAAAGGAAATGGATCTCCATGCGCAGTTTTCTTCCTTCGGTAAAGTCGAAGGTCCGTGTTCTCCATCAGTGAAACCCGAGGGTTTGACGTTTGTTGTAACTCAGGACCATCCGTCTCTGACCAGGGCACTGCCCACGCTCCGGAGACTCAAGGACAGACAGAACCGGGGCTGTCTCTTACGGGTGTCGCGCGGGGCAGTGAGAAACTTGGAGGCGGGGGGTCCAGGCTCCTAAAACGCCCCATCGTCGAGGCAGACGCGCAGGCAGGTGCCTGCATCCGGGCGGTGAGACCTCCCTGACCGCCTGCCGCAGCTCCGGCCCCGAAGCTCAGAGCTGGCGCCCAAAGGTCAGGCCAAGCCGACTATGCGAAGACTCCTGCCAAGGACCGGTTCCTGGAAGTTGTCTCTAGCCAGGCGCCAGAGACAGGCGTGCCTCCGGGTTTCGTAGAAGGCCCTGCCCCCCTCGCAGGCAAGGCCTTGGTTTTCCCTTTGTGCATCATTTCACTCTTTGAAGAAAAGCCCCAGAGGAACAGTGGCTCTGTCCAGCTCCGGGCTGCTGGTATCCGCGAGCCTGGAGTTCCTTGGAGACCTTTCTTACTTTCCCGGGGGCAACACATCGGGAGCCATGTCTGATCTCTGAGGGTGGTCGACCACGTGGCTTCTTTCTGCCCGGTGTGTTAACTATAGTTAACTATGTTTATATGACATATATATGTATATATTCTTTTTTTTTTATAAGTTCAAATTTATTACTTGCTCCGTGTGGGAAATATCTAAATTACAGAATTGAGGAAAATAAACTGACGTAAACTATAAACGGCCAACCAAAGTCAAATGATTTTTTATAAATCATTTTATCAAAACAAGTTTAAATTAGACAACTTAAAATTTTTTAATTAAATATACAATTTGAAAATTTAAAAATTCAAAGCAATTTTAAATTAGACACCAATACATGATGTTTCTCTCCCAGAGAAGCCCTGAATATTTAATAACGTTTAGTTACCTTGTCTTTTATTAGCAATGTTTGGGCATACTAACTTTATCTTTTTTAATGCTTTTTTATTTTTTAAACCAACAATGGAGGGAAGAAAATACCCTTTATTCTTGAAACTATTTTTAGCATGGTCTTGTTTAGTGGTTAACTGGTGTCTGACTCTTTTGTGACCCCATGGACAGTAGCCAGCCAGGCTCCTCTGTCCATGGGATTTCCCAGGCAAGAATACTGAAGTAGGTTGTCATTTCCTTCTCCATAAACAGAAATGTATTAGCTGTGGGCACAAGTAGAGAATCTTCAAGGAAAAAGAGATTGCCAAGACTGGCATTTGGGGGACTTAGGACCCAATACAACTCTTGTGCTCAACTGATTAAGTGTCTTTGGGCAAGTCACTAACTCCCTTTTTCCTTTCATTTCACTGTTTACTAGATAAAGTTGTTTAGTAAGCCATATGGTTCCTATGCTCTTTTTTCAACTCAGAGGCTCTCCCCCATTAAGAGGTTTTTTAAAGAATTTGATGACCATTTGAATTAGTTTGTTTTGATTTTCTTTTTATCTCTGTTACATTCAGAGAAAGAGAAGTTAGAAATAGCTTAAAATTTTTTAAGGGAAAACATTCAGAAAAGTTACCCAAAAAATGCAGAAAGAAAAAGAAAGTGAAGAGATCAATTAATGTAATAACAATAATTTTTAAAGTATCCTAATTTAGGGGGTGAAAATAAAACCAAACAGAGCCGCTTAAGACTAACCCTCTGGTTCAGGTTTACAAAGGGGCACTGAAGGTCAGGTTTGTAGAGGGCAAGGTGTGTGTTAGTTTGGTGGGTCCCGGTCACACTATCTCATCTCTCTAGGCCATCAAATGGAATACTTTGCATCTTAATTGCTTGTTCCATGTTCCTGCCAAGTCGCTTCAGTCATGTCCAACTCTTTGGAACTCTGTGGACTGTAGCCCACCAGGCTCCTCTGTCCATGGATTCTCTAGGCAAAAACACTGGAGTGGGTTGCCATTCCCTTCTCCAGGGGGGTCTTCCCAACCTAGGGCTCAAACACGTGTCTCTTACATCTCCACCACTGGCAGGCAGATTCTTTTCCACTAGTGCCACCAGTGTGTCTAAAAGCTGTTTGTTGTCTTAATGTTCCTAGGGTGAGTAGTGGAACCTGGCCATAAGTAAAATGGAAAAACAGCTGGGTGGGGAAGAAAGGAGATTTAAGGAAGGCAATGGCACCCCACTCCAATACTCTTGCCTGGAAAATGCCATGGATGGAGGAGCCTGGTGGGCTGCAGTCCATGGAGTCGCTAAGAGTCAGACACAACTGAAGCAACTTAGCAGTAGCAGCAGCCAGCAATGTAATGTCTTAAAAAACAAACAAACAAACAAACAAACTTTGTCTAGCTTCTTAGGTTTACAGAGCCAAAGGTTGAAATCTTTCATCCTAAACTCATTCCTTCATAAACCAAGAATCCGTCTGCATCCGTTGTGGACCGGATGCTACAGGTTATGTGCTATGGCCCCTATGTTGGACAAATCTGGGGATCCAGTTTACAAACTAGTGAAAAAGATGGGTGATGTGAAATGCACTCTGACATAGCAATACATGGGCATATTAAGAAGAAATACCAGAGTCAAGATCAAGAAAAAGCTCTCCAGAAAAGTTCCCCTTAAGCTGAATGTTAAGGAAAGAGTTGGAAGAGGAGACAGCTGGGCAAGGAGGCAGCAGAGGGGGAGGAGGAGGGAAGGATGAGCATCCAAAGGACACGCCTGAAGGCCCGAGGGTAGACATAGCTTCCTTTAGAGAGGTTCATTGGAAGGACTGATGCTGAAACTGAAACTCCAATACTGTGGCCACCAGATGTGAAGAGCCAACTCATCGGTAAAGACCTTGATGCTGGGAAAGATTGAGGGCAGGAGGAGAAGGGGGTGACAGAGGATGAGGTGGTTGGATGGCATCACTGACTCAATGGACATAAATTTGAGCAAATTCCAGGAGATAATGAAGCATAGCCTGGTGTGCTGCAGTCCATGGGGTCTCAAAGAGGCGAACATGACTTAGGGACTGAACAGCAACAAAACAAGAAGTTCACTCAATTCTTTAAAGCAAATACGAAGAGTAAAATGAAAAATAAAGGAATAGTGGGAACTAAGGCTTAAGAAGTAGGAAGAAGTTATATCTTGAAGGGCTTTATGTGCTGAATTTGAACTTTGTCCTGAAACGTACAGGAAGCTCTTTAAAGATTTCAAGTGGGAAACAGATGACACAATTTTCTTTTTAGAAAGATCATTTTGTCAGTAATGTTGAGGACACATAGGAGAGGTTAAGTAGTTTGTAAGGAAACCAGTTAGAAGATGATGGCAGTATTGCCTAATAGAGGTGGTGAGAGTCTGAATTTAGGCAGTGATAGTGGCTATAGAAATGAAATTGAGGGAGGACAGGGAGAGACAGAGGGACTGACATAAGAGATAATAAAAAGAGACTGGGAGAACTTGATAACTAATTGAGTGTGAGGGATGAGTGAGACTGAGGAGTAGAGAAAGATTTCCAGGCTAGGTTAGATACCTGGAAAATTCATGATGCCACTTACTGAGAGAAAAGTCAGAATGAGAATAGAAAGATGACATGTTCACTTTGGGATATAATGAGTTTTGTGTGTCTATGAGACACAAGTTTTGTGTGTCTATGAGACATACAAGTGGAGATGTCAGATGAGTGGATATCTGAGTCTGGAGTAAAGGTAAAGACTTAGAGGTCACCAGCATAAAAATGGTAACTGAAGGCCCTGTGTTAAGGAGAATGTTTAGATAGAAAACAAATTTAGGGGACATGAATTTAGCAGGCCATCAGAAGAGGAAGCCTTAAAAGATACTAAGAAGGTTTGTCCAGAAAGACAGAAGGAAAGCAGAATGATAAGCACCATTTTGCTGCTGCTGCTGCTAAGTCACTTCAGTCATGTTCAACTCTGGTGACCCCATTTTGGGGGACACCAATTGGCTTCTAGTCAATGGCCTGAGACCTTTATATACATTATTCCCCTGAATTCTTATGGCAACCCTAGAAGTTAGATGTATCGAACAGAAAAACTTAAGTTCTGAGAAGTTAAGTGATTTGACTAGAGTTTGTTCAACCTCTGGAGTCAGATGAAACCTTGATTGAAATCCCACTCCCTGGTAGCTATGGGATGTGTACAAATTTGTAATCTCTCTGAGTCTTGATTTCCTCATCCACATAGGACACAAATAGAACCTACTTCTGAGAACTGTTGTGAAGATTAGATGAGAAGGCCTATGTAAAGTGCTTGGCACAGAGTGGGTACTAGATACCTGATAGTTATTATTCTTATTAATAACCATAATAACCAGGCTTCCCTTGTGGCTCAGATGGCAAAGGCTCTGCCTGTAATGCAGAGTTCAATCCCTGGGTCTGGAAGATCCCCTGAAGAAGGAAATGGCAACCCACTCTAGGATTCTCGCCTGGAGAATCCCATGGACAGAGGAGCCTGGTGGGCCGCAGTCCACGGGGTAGCATAGAGTTCAACACGACTGAGCGATGAACACACAGCACACAGAACTATGCTGACAGGTTACTGTCTCTTCTTTTTAGCTCCTTGATCTGAAAATGTACTCCAGATTCTCACCTAAGGTCCTTAGTGTACAACTGAGACCTGAGCCAAGCTAAACTCTCAGAAGGCTTTGCTAAAGACTTGCACATAACTAGATGAGAATGAACACAGAGAGCAACATAGAGCTTGATAATCTGAAAGTGTATCACTTCATCTTAATATCCCCTACAAGGTGTTGCCTTCCTGCCCAGCCCAATCCTCAGAAGTAGGTTCAGTTTGTGTCCTACGTGGATGAGGAAATTGAGACCCAGAGAGATTACAAATTTCCCCACATCCCATAGCTACCAGGGTTTCATCTGACTCCAGAGGTTGAACATACTCTAGTCAAATCACTTAACTTCTCAGAACTTAAGTTTTCTGTTCGATACATCTAACTTCTAGGGTTGCCATAAGAATTCAGGGAAATAATGTATATAAAGGTCTCAGGCCATTGACTAGAAGCCTAGCTGCCTTCCTGCCTAGCTGCCCTCTCCCTAGAAAAATGGGAGAAGCCATTTTTCTGTACCTCCAGGGAGCATCATCAAATAGCCATTATATCTAAAAGTCCAGCAAGAGTGTGATCCCACAGGGAATCAGGGGTTCTCGCCCAAGACCCACCTTCTAACATCTTGATATTGATCTGAGGATATTCCCTTTCCAGATGATTGATATAGGGATGCTCACTTTCCTCAAAGAGGATCATTTTTATCTCTAGGAGTATGGCCTCTCATACTTTGGCCTCAACAGTAGAGCCTTCTTAGAAACACAATCTAATAAGCGCAACATTCATATGAGTGTTACACCCTTTTCATAATTCCTAGAAAAGATGAGACTTCTTCTGCAAAGTCTTCTTATTCTTTCAAAGCCCATTTTCTACTCAAAAGTCACTATGAAAATTGAACGTGAATACAGAAATTGACTATAGTCAAAGTATAACTACAAGCATATAGCAAAAGGGACCTGCCAGATTGAGAGTAAGAAAAAAAGTTTTGTCAGTATAATTGAGAAAGAACCATAAATTTATGTTTTCGAAATTAAAAGATGTAAGTAGATATAGAAATGAATAAATTATTAGTTAGTGTTCATGCATGTGCTTTTAATCCTATAATATGATTAAGTATTTCAAAGTATAGAGACTTTTGATCATGGCTTTAGTACAATTCATAATGGCAGTTCTTTTATTTGTTTCTTCACACTTGTTTCAAGGAATGTGGAGACATAGTCTGCCCTAGGGCTCCAATCCGTTTTCCTCTACTCTAGGGTAGGGATTCTATGCAGACTTTTTGAGCAGTCAGCACAGAAATTCAGTCAGCAAGAGACTCCAAGCCCTGGCCCAATTTGCCCACTCTAAAAGTCATCTCCGTTAACCATTTTATGGTAATAGTTACCTGTGAAACATAGAAAAACTGAAATGTATTTCGCTGACCCAGAACATCCATTTTTCATGGGAAATTATCCTCTTTAGGTTAAAGTTTGTAATGGAATCTGTCATGATGGCAGTAGGTCTCCCCTCAGCAGAAAAAGAGGAGCGTTATTGTCAGGGCAGTGTAGGAAATGCTGGGTTATACTGTCTTAGTCAGGTCTCTTTACTACTGGGCTTGAGACCTTAATTGTTTTTTTAAATAAATTTTTATTCGCGTATATTTGCCTTACAATGCAGTGTTAGTTTCTACTGTACAGCAAAATGAATCAGCTATATATACACACACATTGGGGTGGCCAAAAAGTTCGTTCAGGTTTTTCAACCCGAACAAACCTTTTGGCCAACCCAGTATATCCCTTCGCTTTTGGACTTGCTTCCCATTTGGGTCACCACAGTGCATTAAGTAGAGTTCCCTGGGCTGTACAGTCTGTTCTCATTAGTTATCTATTCTATACATAATATCAACAGTGTATATGTGTCAATCCCAAGAACTGTTCATGTGCATTGTGAAGTTTCAGATGTATTTGACTACAAAATTCTTTTGTCTCAGAGAGTCTAAAGAGACTTTTGTGTCATGGATTATGGTTTCAGGAAACTGTTATTTGCCATAACTATTTGATCTTTACTGGGATAGCTTCTTCCATTGGAGAAAGTCACTTGAACACTCTCTCTTTATTAAAATCACATTTACCTTCTCCAGGGAGTATCCATTATCCCCCCTACCCTTTCCCTCTCACTGACTAGGAAAACTTCTACATATCTGCCACAGACACCAACATATACTTGGATCATAACATTTATTTATTTATTCATGTTTTTCTTGTATTTGTCTCTCATACTAGATTAATATGGTGCCTGACACATGGAGATACTCAAATATTTGTTGAATGGCTAGCAAATGAATGGGAATTATTGGAAGAAAATATAAATTCAATCAAAGGAATTTCTTGGTTACAGATATATCTCAGGGATTTCATAGTATCTCAGGTTTTTATCAAAATAAAAAGGACACCCCCAATGATACACCCACTAGGCAAACACCTCTTCCGTATTCTTTTGTCCAGGCACACTTAATCATTACCAAGAGCTCCTGTGAGTGGAACCATAGCTGTATAATTCCATTGGATTGTTTCCATAAGGCTTTTAACTCAAGAAAAAAAACATGACTAGTGAAAAGGAATCCTTAATTACATCTTAAAAATATGATCAAAAGCAACATTTAAGAAAAGTGTTTCCAGGGAAGAGCTGAGGATGACACCTAGTTTATAATAATTCATTTTCCCAAACCTCTGAGCATGTGATCAAAGCTGATACACATTATCTCAAGTTGGTACCAGAGTGACTCATTTTTTTCTTACTTTTTTGGAAGTTATTATTTGGATGAATTAATAGATGATGAAGAGCCAAACCTGGTCCAGCCAGGTGTAGACTCTAAAAGTCCTGCTGCCTGATCTCTAATAATATCTCTTTTTTTCTTTTTCTTTACTTATTTTAAATGAAGAAATTGTGGCCTTTGGCAGCTTGAGCTACTATCATGCAATTCAGGCCCTTTTAAATAAATATACAAATATAGCAAGTTAGAACTTGCAGGAGGAGGACAATGGAATCTCCTCATTAAATGTGTAGGTGATTGCAAACAGCTTCCTTATTAGGCAAATGAGTATGATACAAGTACTCTCCATAGCCTGTGTGCTCAATGCTGGGATCATTCAGTTAATCTGGGCCAAGGATTTAAAGGATTCTTACCAGTAAGGTTTCAGCTCTAACCAGTTAATCCTCCTTCCTACCATACCACCAGAGAAGGAAATAAAACAATGAAGCTTCTAATTCCCTCTCCTTCCTCCCATAAGGTGCGCTAACATTGATTCATTGGTAATTGTTGACAGATCTCCCAGGAAGATTGAAAATTTGCTAAATTCACAGACACATTTGGATGAAAGAGATGAAAACTTCTTAATCCAGACTATAAGGAAAGAAAAGAATAAGCAATGTGTTTTTCTGAGGATCTAGTGATGTGCTGACCCAATTCCCTAACAATTCTAAACATTTTACAAAGCACAACTCAAACATCTCATCTGTTTATATAAGAGAAATTTTCCTCCCTCTCACCCTCCCCTTCCTCCTCTAACCCTTCGGGAAAGTAGAGGACAGGATTGAGGCCAGTCATTGGAAGGTGCAAGGAGGTGAATTTTGAATGGAGCCTAAGACTTTTCTCTCATTCCGTGTTATTTAACAATGGAATCTGCAACTTCTCTAAATAATGAGTGCTCTTTCCATTAGTAATACTATGTGAGGGATGGACAAAGACATTTCTAAAGTACCTTCCAATTTAAAGACATTTCAATTCTTGAAGCATAGTGAAGACCACCACTTGAACATAGGCTAGCTATCCTGAGGAGCAAATTAGTGCCCATCAGTTCTGGTCCTTAACTCGTTTGATAAATAATGTTTCCTTCTTCAGTGGTGCTGAGCGCTGGAAAGGGAGGTGGGATTGAAAAAACAAAACACCTGCTGAGCAAATAAAACAACTTGTTACATATTTTAATAGAAAATTTAAAAGTTGCTCTCTCTTTCTAAAAGGAAGAACCCTGTTGGAATAAATACTCTGTTCACCAGAACTGTGACATCCCCATAATGAGAAGAAAGTTGATTGGGAATCATATTCCCAGTCATCATATTGAAAATCATCTATAAAATCAATTTTCAACTAATATTTACTAACAGTCTTCTAAAAAAGGCCTGAAAAATGGATTCTTAATCTGATGTTTTCCAACCCTATATATATATATATATATATACATAATAGCATGTATTATTTCTAATATTAAAGAATAAGATTTTAAACATAACTTTAAATTGGCTCCAAACTATTTTAGGCATAGGTTAAATTCTTCTAGTCTTTACACTAATATATATGATTTTACTCTATCAATTGTACTTTAATTTTTGTTTGTTTGTTTTTCAAGACATATTGGATACATCATATGCAAACCATTGTGCTAGACACTTTCACATAGCTTGCATTTGGATAAATAGTTGTAGGGCAATGAGTTAGCAGAGGAGTTTAGATTATTAGTTCATAGGAAAGCTTCAGAGAATTCAGCACATATAATAGTAATTACAATAATGATAAATATCTAGGATCCACATTGCAGTTTTTATCTTTTAAAATGCTTTACTATACACTCCTTTACTTTGTTGGGATTTTTTTCTCTGCTTTACTGTTTTTTGTGTTTTTTTNCGAACCCAGGTCTCCCGCATTGGAGGCAGACACTTTAACCTCTGAGCCACCAGGGAAGTAGTCCTTTTGGTCCTTCTGATCACCTACTTGCCCTCTCTGTTCTCCTTTGTGCACTTGACTATATTATGTGTGTTCTCCTAACTACACTGCTTGTGGCTTTTTTTTTAATAAAGACTTAATTTCCCAGTCTGGGATCATTGCTGCCTACATATTGGATATTTAGAGGGCACATTTAGGCTTAAAGCATCTTAGGGATACTGTTGGCCTGGGAAATCCAAACTAGTGACAGAAGGGTGGAACTTCAAGGCTTTGATTACTAAAGTATTAAGAAGCCCCAGAAGAAGGTGGAGCCCAGCATGAATGAAAGGAATGAAGGCAAAAGAAGCCCAAAATACTAGGGATGGCATATGACATGTACTCATAAGATGATGCGTATTGTCTAAAATTTTATTTCAATCTCGGTTTTGTGAGTAAAAAATAAATTCTGCATAGTACAAATGGAAGGATGATTTAGTGTTTTCCAATTTAGGTAACTTCAGACAGTTCTATCATGTTTCTAACTGCTAACTATTCCAGCTGAAATTCCATATGGAGATATGAGGTTGCGAGACAGAGAAGGAACACCTGAAAATAAGATGAAGTACTCACATTACCCCACCACTACTTTTATAAAGGATATACCTCAAAAGGCAACCAACCTCCTGCCTTTTGAATAAATAATTTAGTTATAACTTATAGGACATGGGCTGAGATGGAGATGGTTAGCAGAGGCAGGACTGGGAAATTAATCTCACTCATAAAATTTTGAGGTAAGTTTCATTATCTAAGTCAGATTTGAGAAGGGGTCCTGCTTACTGAAACCCTGAGTATCTATCTTTTCCATATAACCTTCAGATATTAAGTAACACTAGCTATTAAAAGAGGGGTAGAACTGCTGCCAATAACCCCAAACTCAAATTCCTACTTCCTCCCCATCCCAATCACTCTTTGCAAGAATGAGTTGTCTAAAAGCGATTTCCCAGGTGGCTCAGACGGTAAAGCATCTGCCTACAATGTGGGAGACCTGGGTTCAATCCCTGGGTCGGAAAGATCTCCGGGAGAAGGAAATGGCAACCCACTCCAGTATGCTTGCCTGGAAAATCCCATGGATGGAGGAGCCTGGTAGGAGAATCCATGGGGTCGCAAAGAGTTGGACATGACTGAGTGACTTCACTTTCTTTAACTTAATGCTACTACTCCTGTAGGAGGAAAAAAAACACATCTTCTAATGACCCAGACACTTAAGTAACCAGTCTTTCCTTTCACTCCCTTAACACCTACCCTCACTGCTTGGCTCCTGGGGCTATAACTTGGGAGTTAACTTGCATGATGCCCACCTAAGAAGACACTAAGAAGTTGGCTGGGCATCCCTCAGATGAATGTTAAAGTGTGAGGCACCTGCATCAAAATCACATAGAGCATTCATTAAAAATATGGGCTGCAAGATCCCAGGCCAGGGGTCTTGGAGCCAATGGTGGCTCAGTAGTAAAGAACCTGCCTGCCAATGCAGGAGACACAGGTTTGACCCCAGGTCTGGGAAGATCCCGCATGCCATGTGGCAACTAAGCCCGTGCACCACAACCGCTGAGCCTGTGCCACAACTACCAAAGCCCGCATGCTCTAGAGCCTGTGCTCTGCACCAAGGGGAGCCACCGCAATGAGAAGCCCTCCTACCCCATGAAGAGCAGCCCCTGCTTGCCACAACCAGAGAAAGCTCATGTGACGCAACAAAGACCCACCACAGTCAAAAATAAATAAACAAAGTTATGTTAGAAAAAGACCCCAGGCTAAACCCACAAAACAGAATTTCTGATGGTGGAACCCAGGAACCTGCACTTCTTAACGAGTGATTTTTATGCACACTACGTTTAAGAATCTCTGCCTCTCAATGACGATCACAAAGAGAGATGAAGTGAATTACCATATCAACCTATCACTCAACAGTAGGGCCAGGCTAGAATCCACCATTCCTCAGCACCTGGTGTGAACTTCACCAACTAGAGCCCAAGGGCTTGGTACCAAATAGAAAAAATGATTTGGCGCTCTACAGAGAAAAGTCCCATCCAATCTTAACAATAATGGCATCCCACAGAGAAATAGCCATCTAGTCCTTAATCCTGCCTTTCATGTGGCAGAGGCAAAAAGCTTCATTTTAGGGCTTCTGATAATTTGCAGAATTGCCACAGCTAAAGATTCACAGCCTTGGGAGAAGGCCATGGAAACAACAGGACAAACACAAAAGGTGCTATTTTCATCAATCAGTGAGAGGGTCTGGAAACCGAAATTTGATTATTTTGTCTCAGCTTGAGTCTCACTTGAACTTTATGTTCCTGGAAATTACATTCACACTCAGGTTGACTTCAGAGAGTTATTCTTTCTTTTCCATTTAGCAGCATTTGGAAGTGCTTTTTGTCCTAAGACACTGCACAGGAAGCCCCCACAAAAAGAAGCTACAATTAAACGTGTAAATGAGCACACACAGGGATGCTCAGGGAGCTAGGGAATAAACATCACAAACCCTCTAACATGAGGCAGAGGTATCCTCAAACAATCTTACTCAGAAAATACAAAGTCATTCTTAATATAAGACACTCTCGACTACTTTATTCAGAACAAGTAATACTTTACTTAATTTGGAATTTTGTCTGTAGAAGGCATAATGACCTAAAATTATCACATTCAATATTATTTTAGCTTCTTATAAAGGTCATCTGATGAAATATCAGTTATTTTAATAGGAGGTAACAGTATCATTCATGTTTCATGGGCATGTGAACTCACAACTGCAAGTTTTATCAGCTCTCATTAAAAAGCCATACATGATAATGTCATAGAGTTTGTGAATGGCAACCAGACAAATATGGAGACCAAAAAATGTCCTAAAGGAATCAGAATGCTTACTTGTGGCTTACGTTGAAATTTCAGTGTAAGTTTTAAAAAAATAAAATAAAAGCAGTGTCTCTCTTACCCAGCTTGGAAGTGATGATGGGCCCTAAAAACTGTATAAAATGTGAAAGTGTAGTTGTTCGGTCTTGTCCAACTCTTTGAAACCCCATGAACTGTAGCCTGCCAGGCTCCTCTATCCACAGACTTCTCCAGGCAAGAATACTGGAGTGGATTTCCATTCCCTTCTCCAGAGGATCTTCCCAACCCAGGGATTGAACGCAGGTCTCCCACATTGCAGGCAGATTCTTTACTGTCTGAGCCACCAGGGAAACCAAAGAAAAACTCTATAAAAGTGGCCCTAAAATGCTTTCTTCAAAAGCAGTTGCTAATACGAAAGAGATACGTATAAAATTTGAACAAAATCACTTCATCAATTTTAAATAGGAAAAAAAAACAGGAATCAAGATTTCTGGGAGAAATATCAATAACCTCAGATATGCAGATGATACCACCCAAATNGAAACTCCAGTACTTTGGCCACCTCATGTGAAGAGTTGACTCATTGGAAAAGACTCTGATGCTGGGAGGGATTGGGGGCAGGAGGAGAAGGGGACGACCAAGGATGAGATGGCTGGATGGCATCACGGACTCGATGGTCGTGAGTCTGAGTGAACTCCGGGAGATGGTGATGGATAGGGAGGCCTGGCGTGCTGCGATTCATGGGGTCGCAAAGAGTCGGACACGACTGAGCGACTGAACTGAACTGAACTGAATGAAATATTTTATGGGAGTGAAGTAAAGGAATTTATTAATATTTTCTAGCTATTGTGAAGTCAACAATAGTTACTTAACAATGTGTTTATGTCTACCCCAATGAGAACCATTCATCCCACAAGCTAGAGAAGATCTTATTATACAGAGTAAATTCTCATTTTATAGGTGAGAAACTGAGAGGTTAAATGTCTTGTCTGTAAACAGTTCCAGAGCATAAAAAAATTAAATCTTCTGACTACATGTCCATGACTCTTTCCATCACAAAATTGTTTCCTACGCTGAAATATTAGTGTAATGATAATATAAAGAACAACAACAACAACAAAAAAGAAAAACAATGTAATTTAGGTCTGATCTTAAACCAGCATACAAACACACCTCGATACCTAAAGCATCACTCATAGCAAATTAATGTTCTTCATACAGAAGCTGAAGTAACAGTTCATCTGATTACAATATTTAATATGCCAGAAAAAAGAATTATTTTTACTTCTCTGTGATTTTCTCATCTTAATTATCACACTCTCTTTTTTCTCCTTCCTCTTTAAATTAGTGGCTGGATTAAGCAAATAAAGAAAGGCAAAGAAATAAAACATGGAAGCCAAACATACCTATTTATGTAAAAAAGGAAAAATCAAGTTTTGGGGACAGAAGCAATAGAAAAGCAGATGAAGAAACCATGGTAGAGTAGGAAGAATCAAGGCAGAGAAAAAGACAACTTCAAGGACAGTGAGTTGTTGTTTTAATGAGCTGAGATTTGTTTTATATTTATTATTGTAGGCAGATAGTAAATGGCTGATGGGTAAGATAAAGGGGATAATGATGTCAAGGCTAATGCATTTCTTAGTTTTTAATACACATAAGAACTACCTGAAGTGTTTCTTTAAAATGTGGAGTCCTGAGTCTTTATCACCAGGAATTCCATTCAACTCACCCATTGAATAAGGGAGGGCCTGGTGGCTCAGATTGTAAAGAATCTGCCTGCAATGCAGGAGATCTGGGTTCGATCCCTGGGTCAGGAAGATCCCCCTGAAGAAGGGAATGGCTGCCCACTCCAGTATTCTTCCCTGGAGAATTCCATGGACAGAGGAGTTTGACAGGCTACACTTCATGGGGTCACAAAGAGTGGGACATGACTAGCACCAGAAATAAGTACCCTGGATAATTCTAATGACCACACCTGGAGGAACACTGAACTGGAATTATTGGAACTCTTAAAAGGTAGAAAGCAAAGAATCAGGATACAGAAACCTAGAGAAGAGAAAAGATAGGAAAGAGAGATTTGAATAGAAATCAAGGAAGAAAGAAAAGGAAAGTAAAAGATGTAACTAAATTAAAGGAATGATTTAGAAGAAGCTTGAAGGTGGGTATGACTAATCGGAAGCAATAAAGCAAGATGAAAACTAAAAATATTGAGGAAATGAAGGCTTCATCTTGGATTTTAAAAATAACATTTATTATTTTTCTCCTTTATAGCAATAATACATATTTATTGTGGGAGAGTACTCTTGCCTGGAAAATCCAATGGACGGAGTAGCCTGGTGGGCTGCAGTCCATGGGGTCGCTAACAGTTGGACAGACTGAGCGACTTCACTTTCACTTTTCTCTTTCATGCATTGGAGAAGGAAATGGCAACCCACTCCAGTATTCTTGCCTGGAGAATCCCAGGGATGGGGGAGCCTGGTGGGCTGCCGTCTATGGGGTCACACAGAGTC
>SJYX01020534.1:85019-103650 GCA_006410675.1 Oreotragus oreotragus | reverse complement strand
ACTGAAGTGACTTAGCAGCAGTAGCAGCAGCATTGTGGGACAGTTGAAATATAAGAAAAGAAGAAAAAATGGACTCTTAGTTTGTTAGTTGCAAATAGCTCCTGTTAACATTTCTGTGTATCTTCTGTTAGTCTTTTGTTTCTGCTGAGTTCCTGGAAGGTTTTGTTTGGTTATATAGTTTACCCCACTATCCAGCAGTAGAGCCTCCCAAGAAACCTTTCATAAGAAATGGTGTAAACCAAAGAAGCGATTACCTTAACACACATCTTTCTAATGGACACACAGAATAAATTGAGATAAAGCACAGATGCTCAGAGACATGGTTCAAAGCTATGGAAGCTTGAGATGCCAAGTCTAGTTCTCAGAGAAGAACCTTGTCGGTGCCATACTCCCTGCTCAGCGTGTGGCACTGTCTCTATAATAGCCCCTGCAAAACAAACGCTAAATGCTATTTTCACCTTTTTATGTAAAAGCGAAAATCCCCTCGGCATTTCTTTCTAGTCAGTGAAAACAGATACTGATGTCTTTGGGAAAAATAAAATGGAGTAAAGTAAAAGCAGGGGATATCTGTATATGTCATTAAATATCCTGCTTTTATTACATAAGCATCTCCTAACATAAGGTTATTAATGGAAACTTCATTTTTAGCATCTGCTTAACATTCACAATAGTCAGTTCTCCTTTCTTCCTTACTGACAGAACTTAGGTTTTTCAGGCAGTCAAGATCTTTAGGGAAGGCTGGTTCCATTTGGTGGGCAGAATGTGAATTTTATTTGGCCTAAATCAACCAGGATGTAATTCTGTTCTCTTTGGTAGTGGTTGCCTGAGGAAGGAACAAGTGACCTAATTCCAGCCAATAAAATATGAGGGCAGGTATAGAGGTTGGATTTATGGGAGAGATTCTTAGTTCTTCAAAAGTGATAACAAGGAACAGGTAACCCCCTTTTCTGCCTATGGAATGTATATGAGAAGGAAACACTGGAGCTGGTAGTTGGAGCTATTGCAGCCATCGTGTGGCCACGAAGGGAGCCAGCTACACACTGAAGATGCGAGAAGAGGGAAGTAGAAAGAACTGGGCTCTGGAAGTCTTGTCACTCCAATTAATCACACAGCCTTGGGCCCGACCTTGAGACTTCTTGTTAGGTCAGAAAATAAATCCCCTATAGTTTAAGCCTCTTTAAGTAGGGTTTTCTGTTTCTTGCAATAGAAAGCATCCTAACAGATACGGCATTATAATTTCCTAACAATTTTCCTCTTTAGGCTACTTGTGTTACAATTTTTCACTATCAGTCTTTTCAAAGAAAAAAAAAGTTACATAGCTTACATAGTAATTTGTGCTGGGGAAAAAAAAAGCAATAAAGAAAAGAAACAGGAATGAACTTGAAATATCTCAGGTCATCAAAGCTGAATCATTCTGAATCTCCACTCCCTTTATTGCTCATTGCTGTCAGCAGAGGTGGTTATCAGTGGCAAGTTACATTTCAGAAGGAAAAATTGGGAAATACAATCTCAACATAACACGCTATTAAGGTGAACAGAAACACTCCTCTGAAATAGAAAAGCTATTCCTGTTTGTAGTGTTACATGGCTATATGAACTTTTTCTCTTTATTATAATAAAATTACATGGTCATAAGAAAGGCAACCTGTTATGCTGTGGTAATTCCGTTCTCATGTTAAAATTTACTGTAGATTCTATACTGTTTAATCTAAATGCATCTAGTCTCTCCCATTGACAATATTCAAAACCTAATGTTTCCCAAGGGCCTTCCAGGGGTTGGCTGGGCCTTCCAGGGGTTGGCTGTACCTCCAGAAAAAAACTGGGGCAAGAGTCCCCAAATGAAATGATTTAAGCGAAGAAGTTCAGATGTCAGTGCTAATATCTGACAAATGAACAGTAGAAGAGACCTCCAGTAACTGCCTCTGGTTTCATCACCAGTGGTGGTTGGGCCCATTTATAACTTGAGAATTTAGATTTGTTTACTTCTTAAATATTTAGTTGTCTTAGAGTCAAATTTTGGAAAGGTTCCTCATGTAAGAGAGGATATGCCTGTGCAAAATAACAATTTTAATCACTGCATTTATCAAGCACTAGTAATAAAAACAATGACTTACATTTCAATATTAGCAACAATAACACATTCAGAATATAACTGATTACCAAGGAATTCATTTATAGAACTTATATTTAAAATCCCACACACAGATTACAAAATGAGACTAAAGTCACAACTAAATACTTCACTGTTGTTCGTAAAGTTCTTCAGCACTGTGGTTATGACTCGTGACGTCTCCCACTCCTGGCCAGAGGCCAGGAGTATTGATTCATGAGTTGACTATGGTAGAGGGTGTAAGGAAAACACAGGCTAATCTCAAGCTCAAATAATGACTCTTTTTTTTCCAAACCAAAAAAATACCCGACAAATCAATTTCATAAGCTACACGGTATCACTTCCCCTGTGAGGTCTCATAAGTTTGTCTCATGCAAGAATCATTTCCTGCATACTGGAATATGCAAAGAAGAAGAAAACAAAACTCCAAATGCAGGGAGGAGCCCACTGTTCAAAAGTTCACCTGTCATCAACCAGAATGTGAAAAGAGTCTACACTGAGGCTGTTTCCTTCTGAATCTAGATGGATGCTGGATGTAAGAGTCCAGATTGAGGAGAACCATTAATTTAAGCCCTATTACAGATTTTTAAAATTTATCTAAGGAGTCTAGATTCCAAAACTGAGGACTTCTCTGGTGGTCCAGCGGTTGAGAATCCACCTGCCAATGCAGGGCACACGGGTTCAATCCCTGATCTGGGAAGATCCCACATGCCGTGGAACAACTAAGCCCGTATCCCACGACAACTGAGTCTGTGCTCTAGGGCCCACGCACCAAAACCACGGAAACCCCGCCGCTGTGCTTGGCAACGAGAGAAGCTACTGCATGAGCAGCCTGACTGAGCACCACAGTGGAAGGGCATCCCCTACTCTCCCCAACAACAGAAAAGATCGCAGCAGTCAAGACCCAGCACAGACATAAGTAAATAAGTAAATCTAAAAAAAAAAGGATTCCAAAAACGAGCTGCTAGATATAGAAGGGCAGAAACTGATCATAAAAGTCATTGGAAACTATTAATAGCACAGGGCTTGGCACATGAAAAGCACATAATAAACTTCTGTTAAGGAAATGACTGCATAAATACATTTTCAATGAATTTACCTGAATTTTGGTAGTGTGTACATGGAAAGGGAAATTGCTTTCTCCACCTTCTCTATTTTTCCTCATTCACTATTGAGTCCCACCTTCCCCCCTCCTTTTTTTTTTTCAATAAAAATAAATGGAGAGGAAGAGTATTCTGGTTGCACCTGTCTGTATTTCCTTGTGACAGGGACTTCAAGGATATGCCTGAGCTTGGTAACGAGCAAGGGTCAACCTCTGATAATTCGACTGAACCCTGTGCTATGGAACGGTGCTGCTGGGAGTCAGTTGGGGTGGGTGGGGCAGCAAGACTGACTACATGGAAAAAGCCTGCTGGATTAGGGGAGCTCCAGGGACAGTCAATGTGTAACCCTGCCCTAAAGTATTCAAATCTTCTGTGCCAAGGTGGGCAGGATCTTGAGAGAGTAGGGGTAGGGAGGTCACCGAGTTAATTCTGTACAAACAAAAGAAGACAAACAGTTTCATTCCTCTGAATACCACACACACATGCACCCCCTCACTCATCCCCGCCCCCTGTCCTCCACAGCGCCCTTTGGGCCCATCCCTTGTTGGGAAATGCATTTGTGTGAGCATTAGACACACAGGCTTAGCCAGTGGACATTTTGTGGGAGAGAACTCATCTCCCGTAAGAACTCATCTTCTGACCGGCACCCGTGCAAAGTGAACCGTGAGTCAGGAACACTTTTTGAGACCGCCTTGTAAGTTGTTTTGAACAAGGCATAGGTGAGAAATTTTGAGTCTGGTCATCAAATCCCTACCTGATCTTCTGGAGGATTCTAAGGTAGAAACTTAGGGCATTTTGCCTGGTATCTCCCTGAAGATGAAACATGCCATGCCCACACAAATACACAATTAAAAAAAAAAAATCTGAGGATACTTAATTCACCCTGTTGTTCACTTTTAAAGTTTGTGAGGATACCGCCACTGGGCCCAGGTTCCTCTGATATTCCCTCTTAGGTGCAATTATGTCCCTTTTGGTCTCTGCAGTAGTCCTGCCATTTGTCTGTATCCAAAGCCTTCCACTCAGGTCCTATAAGAGGTTGTCATATTCCCCAGGAACCATTTGGGAAAGAACTGAAGTGCCTCAGAAGGTGATTACATATTTGCCCTGAGCGCTATACACAGAATAACCTATACTTCTGGCATCTTCCCAGGGACAAAAGGCCAACCAGTGATGGAAACCTTGCTAGTGGCCTCAGTCAGTTTGCTCTGCAGATAAATCTGAACCTTCTAGAAGAAAAGATCTCCACTCTTGGGGAAAAAATATTTTGTGCAAATATAGCTAAATAGTTTCTCTTTTCTCGTCTTGTCCCCCATCTTCTGAAGCTTGTACCTGCCTGCATTCTTCTGTAGGAGGATCTGAGACTTCTCCCCCAAAGGCAGGGTAAATTCTGTCTAAGAGCCAAATCATAGTGTTCAAAGTCTAATGGTAAGAGAAGTTGCCCATCATAAACTATGACAATAGGTCAAGGACTTCTAAAAGTGAAGTGGTGAGAAACTCCCTTCTTTTTCCTTATGCTTCTTCCCACCTTGTGCTTTCAAGTGGGTTCAGTTATTGAAGTTGCTGGTT
This sequence comes from Oreotragus oreotragus, assembly GCA_006410675.1. NCBI lineage: Eukaryota > Metazoa > Chordata > Mammalia > Artiodactyla > Bovidae > Oreotragus > Oreotragus oreotragus. The sequence goes on along the minus strand of SJYX01020534.1, from coordinate 98,871 downwards.
ATTAACAGTGATAATTATACTTTTTCTAAAGGAATAATACACAAGGAATCAGAATAAACAAAAAAGGAGAAAAACCTCAGAGGTATCAATTTTAATATCTTTGAAAGCCAGAATGACAGCGCAGTTGACCAGTTCCAAAATGCCACAGCACTAAAAGGGAAGAGATGAAGGTTCCGTAAGAAGATTGTGAGAAGTCTTATTAAAAAAAAAACCTCAGGATAAAGAATGCCCTTCAATAAGGAATATTTCAGAGACACACCATGCCTCCAGAATCCAGAGGAAAAACAGAAGTCAAATAGCAAGACGCTTTTGCAGGAGTGTTGAAACAAACAAGAAAACATTTTTATTTTGAAAATACAGTCTTTAAAGATAAATTTGGCTTCCATTTCCCATACCTAGGTGCATCCAACAAGGTACAAAAACAGACAAAACAAAACAACGAAACAGAGACCCTCGACATTATGTACAGAGCTCTAAAATGAGCTGTGAATATCTACAAGAAACTAGCATATGCGCTTTGTGAAAGGATGTACTTGTGTGGCTTTCTACAGTTCTCAGTCCTGGGGAAGGAGAGTTAACCCCCTGAAGCTGCAGGTGTGGCTGCAGCCGGGGAAAAGCTGGGGTCAGTGAAGGGTTGGGGGTGGGCACCCCCGGGTGGGAGGCTGGAGTGGTGTCTGGGGAGGGGGGCGGCGGCGGCCCGGACAGATCCGGGGCTTCTCTAGAAGTCCTGCCGCGGGGTGTGAGTCAGACTGTGCCGCCGCAGATCACAGTTTCGCCTGAACACTTTGCCGCACTGCTCGCAGCTGTAGGGCTTGATGTCTGTATGGGTGAGAAGGTGAGTTTTCAGATTACTTCTCTGATTAAAGGTTCTTCCACATGTGGGACATTTGTGTGGAGATTCCTGTTCAGATGTGAAGCAAGCAAAGGATTAATCCTTCACACCAACACGGCACCCTTCTCAACAGTCTCTGTCTTATCGGCATCACAAGCGTTAACAGAACACGCGCACGACAACAAAGAGGGGACTTGCAGCAACAAAGCTGTGCTCCTAATCCTCCAATCTCGAAAACACAGGCAGGGGCACACACAGGGGCCTGATCACACTGATAACCGCCGGTGGCCACTGCTGTGGGCTTTGTGATTTCCAGCTCTTTACATTTCATCACCATGTCACAGGCAGGAAAGGGGGGAAGGAAAAACTCTAATCCTCTCTTAAGGAACAACATTCTCCCGGGTAATAATGCCCCTCTTTGGTGCAAAATTAAACTATTCCTCAATGTTCTGAAAACTACGAATTATGAGGCTCCTGGGAGAGAGAGCGTATGGGATTTCACCATACCTCCATTATCGAAATTACCTTTATTTCCTCCTAAACACGAAAGCTTTAAATGCAGGGCACATCAGGTGAAAAAAGAAATAAAATTCTAAAATTGGTATTTAGAATAATGAGAGTGGCCTCTTCGTTAAGAAAAACACATACATGTTTTATGTTAAATAAAATTAATTTCATGTATAAAAAAATCGAGTGTTGCTTTCTCCACCTAGAAAACTTATCTAAATAGAGCCTTTTATGAGAAAGAGCCTGCCATTGAACACCTTTTGTAGAGAAAAATTATAAAACAGAACCAGTCACTGCTTTAAAACAAGAAAACAAACTTACCTGCATATGTAAAGTTTTGTGAACAGCTAGAGTTCTAGACTGACAAAATCCTTTCCCGCACTCCTGACATTTGAAGGGCTTCTCTTTGGAATGAATATACCTGAAAATCAACATAAGGTCTCATTGAAATGGCTTTACCACCACGGTGAGGAGTTTCTCTTGGCAACTGCTTTAAATGAAGTTGTGGGGGGTGGGGGACAGAAAAAGGATTTCCATTATTTTTGTTTTTACATTTTTTCCCCCTGTGTAATTCTGTTTATGGTTAATCTCAACTAACAGACTCTTCAGAACATTCCCCGGACGCCGGCTTTATCTACACTTGATCGCCCTCTCTGGTGTATCCTGGAGCTTGAAGCTCTGTCAAATGAGCTCTTTCTGGCCTCTGCGGCTCTCTCTGAGATTTAAACTGGTCAAATCAGGATGTAAGGCAAGGCTGAGTTTAGAGGGACCGATTTTAGCGAACCCCTTGGAAGCCGCAGAGGATCCCTACAGAAGTCCTACGTTGGGGTAACAACAGCAAGTAGAGTCCAGGGAACAGTTACCATCATCCCCACTCCTGGGAATCTCCCCCCACCCCCCATGTCCCCTCCCCGAGGAAAACACTGACATTATGGTATTTCAATTGCCTTTGATTAATGCGGAGTTGAGAGTATGGAGGAGATGTGGGGAGCTGTTCCTAAATTCTGTAATCTCAAGAACCCCGCAAATAAGTTTAAAAGAAAGGTTGCTATGGCAGGCTGTGGGGTGCACCTAGGGGCCAGTCAGGGAAGGGAGGGAACCAAGCGGAGGTGGCCACGATAGATTAACAGAAACGGTCCTAGGGCAGGTGCTACCTGGACCACCAGAGAAGGTCTTCCAGGCTCCTGGGCTCTACCTGTCCCACCTCCTAAGGTCCACCTGGTGAAAACTGGAAAACCGCTCAGGAAGCAAGAGCAACCCAGCAGATTTTAATTACCAAAGGATGGGGCGACCCTCCCTCATCCCAAACAAGATACTGCAGCAGGGGTCCCTGCTGAGGAAAAAGGTAAAGGTTGGGGGTTGGTAACAGCTGGATGGGGAGGGGTTTGGGGGGGGAATATAGTCTAGTTCCGAGAGGATTTTAGTGACACTTGGAATGTCTATCAAAACTCAATATTCTGGATAAATTGTCCTCCCCAGGCCACCCTCCTCCGNGTCCCTGCTGAGGAAAAAGGTAAAGGTTGGGGGTTGGTAACAGCTGGATGGGGAGGGGTTTGGGGGGGAATATAGTCTAGTTCCAAGAGGATTTTAGTGACACTTGGAATGTCTATCAAAACTCAATATTCTGGATAAATTGTCCTCCCCAGGCCACCCTCCTCCGAACCTTACCTGTGATCCCTCAAGTGATCTTGCCTCCGGAAAGCCTTGTGGCAGATGTCACAAGTGTACGGCCTCTCGTCGGTGTGGGTCCTCTCGTGGATGAGCAGGTTGTAGGATTTGGTAAAGTGTCTGCCGCAAAACTTGCAGATAAACTCTTTTTTCGTTTTGGAGGGCAACCTCCCTCGGGAGGGCTTTCTGTCCGGAGTCAATTTACTGAGGCCGGAGATGGGGCTCCCCAAGCCCGGGCTCAGCTTGCTCAGGTCTGCTATTTTAGGGGGATCCTCTTGCGTGGCGGCCACGGCCAAGTTGGCAAAGTCAAAACGGGGCCGGTCCTTGTGCAGGGCCGGGAGGACGTGGGCAATGGCTCCCTGCTTGGGGTGGAAGAGGTGGGTGGTAAAGGGCAGAGCCGGGAAGGAGAAACGGGCATCTACAAGGCCCTGCGCCGCCGCCATCTCGGTGATGGTGGAGCGGGTGATTTCGTGCACGTTGGGGTACCCCAGAGTCCAGTGGTTCATGTGCATGGTCTGCACGGCGCTGAGACCGTACAGGCCCTGCAGGTGGTCCACCGCGGCGGGGAAGGTGTTCACGGCCTGCAGGAAGGAGTAATTGGTGAGCTGCAGCGACGGGTGGAGCGGAATGGGCGCCGGCAGGGCCTTGCTCCCCATTTTCCGGGATGTTGCAGGGCGAGGGCAGCCACCCCTTTTTTCCAGGACTCAGAGGCGGATGGGCGTGGGGCTCCGGCGAAAACCCAGACAACGGCGCACAGAGAGAATCCTAAAGATGGCTGGGGGAGAGAGGGGAAAGTCGTGACTATTATCCAAGCCCGCTTGGTCTGTCCCTCGGCACCGCGTGGGCTTCCACACCTTCCTTCTAAGACCCCCTCCCCACCCACCCCAAAGCCCCCCCAGAAGGAGCGGTGAGGGGACCTTGGCGCGCCTGCCCGGCGAGTTGACACCAGGCTCAATCTCAATCCCGAGGGCCAGGGTGTCAGGCGTGGTCGCCGGCGAGAGCGGGTGGCCCGTGGGAAGATCGGATTCCGGGCACGCGCGGATTCCAGGAGCCGGAGACTCGGGCCGGGGAGGAGGAAAGGCGGGCGGGGGGCTCCAGGCGGTACCCAGTCCGGCCCACCCACCCCCTACCCGGTGTGGCGAAGCTTGGTCATCCCCGACACCCCGCTGTTCCAGCGCCCGCCGGGCCCGGCCGAGCCTCCTCCAAGGTCCCAGGAGACGGAGCGTCGTGGGTCGGACCCGGGCTTGAGGGCCCGGCTCAGCCAGAACGGCTCCTACCGCCGAGCCCGAGACCGCGGCCGGACCGCCGTTCCTGCGCTTGCCCTGGACCGCGCCGGAGATGTGGGTGCGCAGCCCGGGGACGCTTTGCGCTCCTGGGCTGCCTGGCCCTCGGAGGGGCCGCCTTGCCCGGTGCTGACCTCAGAGGTTTTCTTTTTCCTTCCTCTGCCTTGGTCCCATTTATCAGCGGTGACGGGCCACAGGAAAGAAAAGTGACACCTCGGGGCCAGTGAGGCCTGGAATCGCCCCCTCCTCCTTCCCAGGGGCCGTCCCCTCCCACCCCCCACTAAGATCCCTTCCAGATGGTTCGGGCTCAGACAGGAGGGTAAGGGGGGTGGCTGAGGCCAGAGCCCGTTCTCCGAGACCCAGCGCCCAGTTCTCGGGAGTACCCGATCGCCTCTCGACCTGGCCCCCGGAGCAGCTCCTACACCCGGGAGGCCCCAGGAAAAGAGGAGACGGAGTTCTCTGGGGAGGAAAAGGCAAGGAGCAGCAGGGGAGCCGTTCTGCCAGCCCGACTGAAGCTTGTTTATCGGCCTGCAGTAGAGGGCGACGCTGCTTCTGCCCCTGGGAAGCCCGCCCGGGTCGTCGGCCTTGGGCCTAAACAGGGAGCACGCGCCTGCCTCTCCCTGCGCCCCCAATGGCAACGCGGAGGTCTGATTTCAGATCCCAATTCCTGCGGCACCTCACCTGCTTTCAGGGCAGGCCCACCTTCTCCCACGGCCAGCCCCCTTTTTAGCAGCCCGGGATGCCAGCTCGGCAGCCCGGCACCAGCCTCTGAAGGCGGCTCCCCAGGTGCGGGTGTCACAAGCTAAGCGCTTTCCCTGGAGAGGTGCAGGCAGGCCTGTCTGAGCCATCGAGCTTTACGCCCGGCTTTTGAACCCAGGGAAGATGGGAGAGCCCTTTCTGCACCTAAATGTCCTTCTCTAGTGTTGGAGAAGAGTTGCCTGTGGCTCTTTCTGAGGGCAGGCTTAGGGGGCTGCGCTAATGACACAGCGCTCTGGCCAGGCAGAATCTGGCGGCTTCCACGAGGGCCCACACCTTCCCTCCCTCCTCCTCCGTTTGAAACGACTGGGAGACAGCGATTTATTAACGAACCGCTTCTGCCTGATGGTATGCGGACTGGGAGTTGAGGTCGGGAGTTAATGAGAGGTGTGTAACAGTCAGGGGGTCTCAGTCAGACCGTTCAACCGAAACTGTAAACCTCCATTAGTAATAAACTTTCCCACCACAAATCACAATTCATTTTTCTTCAGTGGCAACCCTCAAGCCCTCTCCTAGAGAGGTAGGGGGAAAAAAAGGATTCTACTAACATCTCTGGTAATCTGATTGTTTTCCTCATCCATTAAAAATAATAAGTTGTACCTTTATTTCCTTCCTTTTGCATAAGGAGGATTTTCTAGAGATTCAAAATATTTTTTCCCCTAGTATTAAAAAGTGGCCTCCCCACATAGAGAGGAAACCCAAATTATTATTTGGGTGTATTCCCAGACTGGATTTCTTAGAAATAAATACAGGAGGCAAAGTGCAATTCCCACCACATTCTCCTGGTAAGTATGTGCATGTGTGTGGGGTGTGTTGTCGACTGAAGGAACAGCATGACTTCTGAGTATGATTCCAAATGCATAAAGTGAACTCTGCCGTAAAGGTTACATGTTAATTCTGCCAACAGAAGCTTGAGACCATCTTCCTTCCCTTTTCACTGAATGGTTGATAACCCAAATTATTGCCTCTGTTATAATTCAGCTTCATGGTGGCACAAAAGTGCTGTTTCATAGTATGTGTTCGTTTTGATTTGCAGGACAAATAGTTTCTTCATAGAAGACAAAAAACACGTCCGTCACAAACAGAACCACCCTAAATATTCATTAAACATTTTTCCCATAATAATTAGGGAGGTTAGGTTTTCACTCTCCTGCTGAGTAGTTGGAAATATATGTCAAAAGATACTTTAAGTCAATGCAGAGATCTAAAGTACTTTCGTTTTTGTCTAGAGCTGAGCATGCAGTTCTCACACTCAGCTTCAGGCAATAACAGCCATCATCTGCTGTCACTTCTTCACCACCCCGTTCCGGAACATTGGTTACTTTTAATTTTGCAAGGAAAGAAACTTAAACCAACGAAAAGACATAAATATTACGGTGGAATTGAGGCTTGTTTTCTTTCATCGGTCTTCTTCACAAGAATTTCCAGACATGTACAGAAATTTTGTAAAATGTAGCTCACTGGCTGTCAACAAGTGAGAGGTGTACATACTAATTTCAGTGCAGTGAAGCCTTCAAAACATTGGAGGGAAGAAAAATGGTAATTCGTAAGGAGTCCTGCTCTTTGGTAATGTGTTATTACACTGAATTATCTAAAAAAATATACAGTCAGGGGTCATCTGCTAAGACCTGTGGGTTGGTGTCTGAGAGAAATGACTGATGGCTCCATAGACTCGCTGAATTTCAGCCCAAGCCACAGTAGAATTTTACGTTAATCAGAGAGCTATACTCCAAGTAGATTTAAGAGATCATTTTTTTAAAAAATAGAAAATAAAAATGGCCAGACTGGGTCAGGTGAACAGAGAGAAACCACCGCGAAGTTCCTGCCTCTCCGCTGCGCCTCTGCCTTCCCAAGGAGTTAATTAAATTAAGATGCCTTCCGCATAATCTGGGTTCTGTTTCTCTCTGCTCCCTCGCTCCCCCTGCATGAGTAATTTTCTTGTTCTGCTCGGGACTGCAGTTTGTTTAGCAGAGAAAGTAGCTGTCTGCACCGTTTGGCTCCGGGAAACTCCAGCCCTCTTTGTTCCCCTGCTAACAGGTAGGCAGACAGAGCCAGCGCACCCTCCACAAACCCCTTTTTCTCCGTCCTCATTCTACAGATGCAATACCTTTCTCCGTTGCTATTTCTGGAGAATCCTAGCGTTTAAACCCCAGGGGGATTTGCCTTCTGCCCGCCTCCGCCAGGACTGGAGGGTGGGAAGAAAATCAAAAGGCCGTCACAAGGTTGGAGAATTATCTAGGACTGAACTATTACTTTCCTCCTGAAACGCGCTGGCTCGGCAAGCACCGTGTGTCCCGGCCCGTCCGCGCTGCCGCGGCTGCCCCCTGCTCTGAAATACTATGGTAGGGTAAGGGGGGGGAAAGGGGGGGGGCGTGTTGTGGGGTTTTATCTCAACGTATGTAGATCAGCTTTTAGAAGAAGCTTTGCTGAGGGCTTCGATTCAGAGTTGCAAAACAAAACTAAAAACAGTATGCGAAAGCGCGTGTTGTTGCGTGTTATCTGGGAGTAGCGAGCCTGGGACCCCATAAAGTGAAAAATACAATGCCCCGGGAATGCATCCATATGATTTCTTTTACCCGAGTTCGGAACTTGTGGCACGCCGGACCGAGACTCGGAGCACCTCGGCTGCAGCCTGCTTTCCTTAGGGCGGCTGCAGCCCCCTTCCCAGAGTGGACACTTACCTCCAGCAGAAAGGTCCGCCTGGGCAGCGCCACTCAGACCTGGTCCAGGCAGTGAGGCGCACAGCTTGGAAAGGTCATTGGTTCCACGCTGGCCAAGCTGGTTTTTCTGCGCGGAGTCCCGGGAGCCGCGGACATGATCTGGAGGATGACGGGCAGCCAAATCTAGAGTGGACCCTCGCCTTCGTCTGTGGACGTAGAGAGTGCAAGGACCCGGGGATGGCAGAAGAGCGCGCTCAGCGCTCGCCCGGAACCTCGCGCCCCCGCGGGCCTCTCGCCGCCGACTCCGGGTAAGGTCGGAGCCTGCAGCCTCGGAGGGCCATCACCCTCCAGCAGCAGCGAGCGCGCCGAGCTCTGTCCCCGCCCGCGTCCCTCCCCAGGCTGCCAGCGGCCGGCAGACTCCAGCTTTAGTAGCGGCCCCGCCTCCCCTTCGGGCGGGCGTCCCGCCGCAGCGCGGGGCCCCCTGCGCCCAGGCTCCGCCTCCGCGCCCGGCGCCCGCTAATGGTCCACTCTGTTTACTTGTGTTTGGATAGCAACTGAGTCTTAAAGGCACAGGTTTGCTCGAGGTTTCCCTGTTAGAGAAGCAGAGCCAAGGCGACGCGGTTCAAAACTCACACACAAACACAACGCCCGGCCCCTTTCTTCTCGGTGCCACTTTTCCTTATAATGTTAGAAGCTGCACAATTGGCTTTCTGCCTTCCGAAGACCCCCGCCGGGAAACCCAAAGGGCATTTTTGTAGCTTTACTTGGCGCGCTCGAAGCGTTAATTTCCACATCTTAACACGTTTAACATAACTACCTTCTTCATAGGTAAAACTAGTCACTTTTAGATTGTATTCTCCAGCATATATCACCCTTCCCCCAATTTTAAATACAGTTTTGCACATACTTATGGTCAATTATGACTGTATGGGTAGTCTGTTTTCGCCTGCTGTTTTCAAAACGAAGTTTGTTTATAGAGGTGACAATTGACTAATTTCGTAATTACCTTAAAGACATGTGGAATATCCCAGGAGAAATTTCTCTCGAAATTTAAGCTTTAATCAGCCAGTGTACATTTCATAAGCAGTTATCCAACCTGGTTAAAGGGGTGGGCATCTGCAACCCATTGGCAAACAATAAAGAATCCATCTGGAATGGGTGAAGAGGAATCATTTAAAATATTTAGGAAAATACTATTCCATCGTCTCAAACGTGTACATCTTCATTCCCAGCAAAAAAAAAAAAAAAAAAAGAGTTCATTGTTCAGTCGCCAGGAAACTTAATCGAATTTGTAGTGATACATTTTTTCAGGTTCTTCTAAAGATTTGGTCTTGTGTGAGTGTAATTGCAGAACGCACTTCAGCTACTCTGGAAGTAGGGTGACCGAGTGACAGACAGGGGATGACATACTCTCATTTTAAACAGCCTCTTTGCAGATGAGATCTGCCGAGCAACACTGAACAAAACGCCCTTCGTCCCAGACGAGTTCGCCAGAGGCGATTTACATCAGCCCCCTGCAAGTCGGCGCTTTGAGGGGCACAGATCTTCAAACCAAGAGGCAGTACAATTCAAAGGTGTTCCGCCAAAATATGGTTTTGAATGTGCCGCCCCAAATAATCTCAATTGTGCGGGGAAGTGGACACGTATAAGCAGAAGGCTAAAAACTGTCAAAAGGTCAAACAGTGATTGGAGAGCCACGCAGAAGCTACGGGTTATTATTTGGATATAATCTCTTCCATTTTATTTATGCAGAAGTGGGTAGATTTTTTCGTTCCTTTGGTAAAATATAATTCAGAGATAACAGATTTTTTTTTTTTTCCAATTTCAAATTTGCAAAGGTTAAAAAGTGAGCTTGGAATGAAGAGTGTTTAATATCCTTCAACATTTAACTGCTTCAAAGTAGACTTAACCAACAGCGTGGAAGTACGGAATGCCTGAGTTCAGGACTTAAAAAAAAAAAAAAACACGTTTTCCCTAGTGGGTTCTATAGGGGTGCTTTCATTTTAGCGCTCAGTCCTGAGCCCCAGCCACGGGGGTGCCTGCGGTCCCCTCTCTCTAACCGCTTCATTCCTTCTGCAGCTTTTCTCAATTTGGAAGATTTGGAGGGAACTTTCTCTTCTTTCAGACCCCCAGGACACAACTCCCGGGGTGGTGACCTGCAGAGTGTTCCTACGCTTCATATTTCCTTTTCTGCAAGTGGAGGCCACTCCCCAGGGGTGGGCTTCACACCTTCCCACTGTGTGTGTGTGTGTGTGTGTGTAAACTCCCCAGGGGTGGGTTTCACACCTTCCCACCGTGTGTGTGTGTGTGTGTGTGTGTCTGTGTGTGTGTGTAAACTCCCCAGGGGTGGGCTTCACACTTTCCCACCGTGTGTGTGTGTGTGTGTGTGCGCGCGCGCGCGCGCGTGTGTGTGTGTGCCGTACCGCCTGCTCTTCCCGGGAGGTAAACAGAATTTCCAACCAGAACGGCTCCCTCTTTTCCGCAAACCTCTTGAGCCCGGGTTTTTCCACAACCGTGTTTACCTCGCCCACCCCAGGCTCCGAAGTGCCACAGTGGCGTCTGGGCCAAGCCGGCCAGAGCCCGGCGGCGATTGGAAAGGTCGGGAAGCGTCTGCGACCTTGGGGAAAAGCCTTGTGGCAGGATGGCGCGTCGGCAGCCTGCAGGCCGGGCCATCGCCGCGCGCAGGTGTGCGCCACACGCGGAGAACCACTGGAGGCGGCTGGGGGGGGGGGTCCCCTCGGGCCACCTCTGCGGCCACCCGGGCCGGGCCCTGGAGGTGGTCCACGCTCTGCCCCGGGGCAAAGCACCCTGACCCCGCCGGCGTCGAGAGCGCACGGTCCGTGGAGGCCCACCCAGGAGGAGCCTCCTCGGCGGGACTCCCCGAGCGATCCCGCCTGGCAAGGAAGATGGGCCCCGCGGCGAGTTGACGGGTGGGGTTGGGGGTCCGGGGGTGTGCGCCCTGGGGCTGAGTCCCAGCTCCGCCTGCGCCCTCCCCGAGCTGAGCTGCGGTTCCCTCCGAAGTTTCCGCCGACTGATCGTCTGCTGTCCTCTTGGGCTTTCGACACCAACCAAGGACGCTTCCAGGGAAAAGGCTAACAGACTGACAAGGGGAACGCGAGCACTTGCAGCCCAAACCCGAACCTCCCCGGGCGCAGGCGGGGGAGAGGACGGCGGCGGCCAAGTGGGAGGAGGAGGGGGTTCGTCAGCGGTAGGCCCCTTCCCCCCAACCTCTCCCTACCCGCCCCGCCGGCCCACCCAGGAGGCTCCGCCAGTTAAATCCCGAGAACAGGTGTCAGACACACTTCCCTGAGGTCGACGCTTAGCCTCTCCCTCTGACCCGCGCGCTGCGGACATCCTAGAAAAAGATTCTGGCCTTGATGTCACAAATTATGGACACCCCGTGTTTTCCCAGGGATCCCAGGTGCCATGACCTTCGAGGACTGGGGACTCGCCTCCCCTTCTCTCCCGCCTTCCTTGCCTCTCCAGGGCCGGGTGGTGGTGCTGGGGAGGGCGGGGGCCACCTTTTGCATTTGAACTTCCCGCACTGTTTGCCACTTTTCGCCAGGAGTCTGGAGTCTCCATCGAGCCCGGCTCTTCTCTGGGCGCGTGCCCTCCAGCCCCAGGGTCGTGAGGAAAGCTAGAGGACGGTCGCGGGCACTGGACTCAGGAAATGAGGCTTGTGACGGCGGGAAGACATGAGAGTTTCCTCCTGTAAAAAGTTTCCCCTGTTGCGCTCGACAAAGGTACAGGGTTGGGAAAGCGCGGCCGCGGGCGGGAGCTCGGCGGGAAGAGCCGCAGCGCCCCCTGGAGGCGCGGGCCGAGCACGACGCGGCGCGGGCGCTGGGGGCGGTCACCCGGGCGGGATGGCTCCGGGGGTGAATGCCTGGCGGCCGGCTGTCCTGCCCGCCGCTGGGCTCCTTTCACCTCGTCCTGGGCCCTTGGCCCCGTGGGGTGGGGGTGTGTAGAGTCGTGTGCGCGGCACGGGCGCTGCGGAGAGGGCCTGGCCTGTTGTCAGAGCCAGGGAGCCGCTCTACTCTCATCGCTCGGGCCTTTCTGAGCATCCCCGCCCGGTGGCATTGCACAGACTGCCCTCCTGGCCGGTTGTCCCTAGACGGACTCTTGTCGCTGCCCAGGGAGACTCTGACTTCCCCAGGGCAGGGGAAAGACATCCTCCCGTCTCTCGGGGAGTTGGCTGCGGCCGGGTGATCAGCTCAGATTCCAGCTGAGTCCCAGGCCACGGACGTGGTTCAGGGGGAGAGGCAAGAGAGATTGCGCAGGACTGCATTTGGAAAGGCTCTCCCACTCCCTGCGACGTACGCCTCATCTCACCCAGCTTTTGAAACCCTAACGGAAATGGGTCCCTGGGCAGGCTGCGCTCTCCTTAAGCCCGAGAGCTGAACGATAGCGAGGCTCACCAAGAGCGCAGGAGCCTTCCCGGGCCTTGGGGGTCTGAGGACCACCCGCCGCCTCCAGCCGTCCCAGCCCCGACCCCACTGGCCACCTCGGGAGTCTGGCCGGGCGGGACAGCCTCAGGCACCCGAGGAAGGCCGAACCTCGAGGGCTCTTCTCGGGGTGGGACTCGGGGGCCGGGGGCCTCGGGGGGCGCCCTTCCAGCCCACCAGCTGGCGCCACACCGAGTCGCCGGGAAAGCGGAGCTACCTGTAGACGCGGAAGACTGGGTGGGAGGGTTGAGCTCTGTGGCCACGCCGCGGTTGGGCAGACCCTCCCGCGAGCCCGGGGTCCGTCCGAGTTTGGTTTCTCCGGTGGGAGGTGGTCGGGCGCCGCCGTAGCCAGGCCAACTCGAGGCCGCCCGGCGATCCGTCCGCCCCTCGCGAGCGCGAGTGGGGCCCGGCGCCGTCTGCCACCGCTCGGCGTCCCGGGAGGTCCCAGCGCGGTCCCCAGGCACGTGCTGGGCGCGGGCTCCCGGGACGTGCCGGGGTACCACGCGCTTTCGCTTTCAGCGCCGCAGGGAAGCAGGTCTCCCGCAGTTCGCCTCTCCGGAGACAGCCAGGTCACTCTCTAGGAGGCTCCCGTGTCCAAGGGCAGCTTCCAGTTCAAGCAGCTCTTCTAACGGAGCCCGACGGCGATGGCGTCGGTGACTCGGAAGACCGGGCTTACAGAAGATTTCCGCAGCCGAGGGAGGACAAGACCCGGGTGCCTCCCTGGGATGGAGATGTGCCCCCTGTGAGCCAAGGCCCAGCCTTCGCGCTGAGCAAGATCATCCCCAGAAAAGACGAGGGCTCAGTCTCAAATCTATTTTTATTAGGTTTTCACTTAAACACACACACACGGCTACTTGCGAATCCTTATCCGGTGGGAACATTCTAACGAAAATCTTGATTTCCAAACGCGCTCCCTCTCCTTAACGCGGCAGTGAGCTGGCCAGAGCCGAGCGGTTCTGCTGTGGTCTGCGGTCTGTTTTTACCATACCGGGCCTGGGATTGCCTTGGAGTTTCCGTTTCTAGCTGCAGAGGTCGTTTCTCTGGGACTCTGGGATCGGTCCAGAGTTACCGTCGTAAGGTGTGGTCCAATAGCATCAGCCACCTCCGAAACTGGTTAGAAAAGCGGATTCTCTGGACCTGACATTCTAGGAGCAGGCGGGCGATCTGCGTTTGAACAAGCTCTCCAGGTGATGCCGATGCACGCTGGTTTAAGAATCACTGACCTAGATGGAATTCACTTTTGGGAGTCATCGCCTACGCGCGATTAATCTTTCAGGTTCGCGCGCTCTCCCTAATTTCCTCCCTCCCTTCTTTCTTTTCTCCCTCCTTCGCTTCCTTTCCTTTCTCTCCAGGGAATGCCCGCTTAGTCTGGTTTAGGACAACTGGTTCATTCCTTCGTTCATTCATTCCCTCACAAATTCATCTGATTTTTTCAGAGGCCCCTCCCAAGTCCTTGGAGACTTGTAGAGGATCCCCAGGTAAACTAGGCGCGACCCTTCCTTTCAAGGACTCGGGTCTCCTGCAGAAGAGCAAGGGAGGGAAAGCCCTACGGATTAGAATGGGCGTACTCAGGCTCTCAGCCGTGTCCGACTCTTTCCCACCTTGTGGACTGTAGCCAGCCTGGCTCCTCTGTCCATGGGATGGATTCTCCAGGCAAGAATACTGGAGTGGGTTGACATCTCCTCCTCCAGGGAATCTCCCCCC
>SJYX01020534.1:0-84048 GCA_006410675.1 Oreotragus oreotragus | reverse complement strand
TAGATGTGTATAAGAGACTGGGGTGTGGGGGCAGGGGCAGTACCCAGATGTTAACATCCTGATCCTCAACCTGCAGATTTCTCACCTTAGGCCTGCGTCAAATCTCCTTACCTGTCACTTGATAGTACAAAATTTTGTTGTTCCCCCTCACAGAGTTTCTGTAATTCCAGATGAAACTCTCACTTTCTGGTTTTCTTATACCAAATCAATCTCCCTTAACCTTTCACTTTGTCCCTTCTCTCCAGGACCTTGACTTGAACTTCTGTCCTTGGCCAGACAAAGAGCCGCTTCCACTGGACCATTTGCTACTCACTGAGATTTTCTCATTGTTAGGCAGTGAGAACAGTGGAAGGCACTTTGCCCCTTAGTCAGTGGCCAGTTGCTTAAATATCTGGAAACCTCTTGTCTCTTTTCAGTCAGAAAAAAAGTGTAATTTGAGTCTGCCAGTACAGGAAAGCCACTGAAAATGCCTGCAAAGAACAATGAATTTTCATATTGCCCTAGCCACAAATTGTCTAAAAGTACTCAGCTTCACTTTGACAAAGAGTTGCTATTTTAGTATGACCTTTTCTTATGGGGATTTTCAAAATATAAAACGTATAATGGTCAGGAACATGATAATCTCTTTACAACCTGTGATCATATTTCTTAACAGGATTTTGCTTTCCAGTGCAGATGGTCTGACATAGTAACATTCAAAGCAGCCAGCACTTAGGAAATGCCAAGGCCAGCATTTGAATGCAGATACAAGTTTTAACAAAGGAAAATGTATACCCCTGTAGCTGTTTGCCTGTGAATATTCCCCAGAAGATTAATACACTATTCTTGAATCTATGCCAAGTCATCAAACTCTCTGAAAAGCCTGAGAGGTGCCAACTCATAAGGCACATAGAATTCCTTGTCACCAAATATATTTGAGTGTCTACTGTGTACCAGGTACAAGACAATTGTGTTATTGTTTGAGACCCTGAGCTTTCATCCTGACTTGGGGTGGGGGCAAGGGAAAGGAAGGTGGATCTTTAAGGTTGCTTTCCTCTGGTTTTGTTAAATTGTTAAAGTATTTGTACTTAATAGCAATCTTTAAAACATTTATTGAACTTTCTCTTACATTTTTAGGTCACTTTTACAAGTCAAGGAGAGAAAGTCAGTGTCTGAGCCAGCTCATTTATTGGAAAGCGAATGCCAGCTCAGGCTTAACTTTTGGCTTTCCAACTGGAAGGCCTTAATATCATGACAGCATTTTACAATAATGTTATTTCCATCACGCCAGGTGATAATTTAGCTGTAGATTCCTTATGATTGGTGACCATAGCTCACTCGAGCCTGTTTTCACCTCCTGACTCTGTAAGGAGCCACAGAAAAGAAAAACACCCTTCTTCCTCTGGCACTCTTGCTGGAGAGAGGGGGAAAAGTAGTGGCAAACAGGTAGGCTGGCCCCATGCTCACTCTTCCTCAGCAGAACTTGGAGCAGAAGCAGCTCAGATCTAGTTGGCTTCGGGGAATCCAGGTCTTACAAGAAATGGTGAGCTCTTTCATCTTTGCCTTTGAGCACTGACACAGCTAGTGTCAATGTATATGGAGACAAACATATCATTCTACCCTGACTCCATGCACTGTGTCGCAGTACCTGGTCACACTGCATGTCTTAGCCACATACTCTGTTTTATGGTGCTTAACACTTTTCCCACATTCTCTTCCTCTACACCTCTTCCCAGACCCAGCCCCAGCCCCCCTCCCCCTGCCCAGGCCCATGCCTGGCAAGTGGGCCAGCCTCCAGGAACCAGACTGGGTGGATGTTATGATGTCAGGACACCAGGCAGCAGCGTTTCTAACATGTTAGACCACGGTTGCCTTTTCCTTTCCCTGGAAAAGTACACAAAGTGCAAGTCGTCTCCCAGGCTGTGAGGCACTCATCCAAATGCCCTACGTGGTGGGCCCACCCAGGCCCAGGAGAGTGTGGAGGAGAACATGAGTGTGTCATACGGGTGTGTTCACCAGGCTGCTCCCCTCTGTCTCATCCTTGACCACATTCTCTTGACAGGCCATATGGCCTGGGAGTGACCTGGAATATATTAAAAGCATTGGCTTGTAGAACCCTTGCAGAACAAGGCAGCAGTGGCAAAGTGAGATTTTATACTTGTTAATTCATTTAACATGTATTTATTGAGGATGTTTAGCATGGCTGGCACTGTGCTAGTGCTGGGGATACAACAGTGTATAAGGAGTTATGGTCTCGTGGAGAGACAAACAAGTCAATAAACAATTATGATATAGTATAAATTAGAAAGCCTGGATCCAAAGGTACCAGCTAATAGTTTATTATCTTGGGCAAGTCATGCCACTGACTGGCGCCTCAGTTCTGTATCTGCAGATTAAGAATATTCTGAGGGTTAAATGATATGAAGTCATATTAATGCAAAGTTATGATTTTTTTCTTACCCATTAACATAAACTGACCTCTTCAACACAAAATTATTCTTGTCACCCCTCCAAGAATTTGGAAAGAAAACTGAAGGGAAGAAATTTGACCTGGTGTCTGGTATCTAGTGGTCAATTGTATACGAATTAAGTCATTGCAACAAGTATTTCTAGAGAAAAAGTCATCTGCCTTGACAGTAAGACTTTTATCAAGAGTTATTTTTACTGTTGATACTAAAAAATGGGAATACTGTACGTGTATATTACATTTTTGGGTATTTTGTTATATTTTATTCAATTAGAGAATTTGTGGAGTAGATCTAAGAAGAATAGATTTTTTTTTTTTTAGGCTTCAAAGCTATTATTTTGGATGTTACTCATTAGTGAAACAATGATAAATTAATTTTGAGATGTCATTGACATTTCCTGAGGTCTTAAGGGGCAAGAGATTGTATCAGTTAGAATACAATTGAGCTATGAGTTTCGGGAAATCCAAAATAATGAGAGTTTAAGCCACAAAGAAGTTATTTTATCTCTCACATAAACATAGGCAAGTCAGAGTCAATGTGGTGTCTAGCTCTTCAAGAAATGACTTTCGGGATTTCCCTGGTGGTCCAGTGATTAATAAATAATCCACCTTGCAACGTAGGGGAATGCCAGTCTGACTCCTGGCCCACTTACTCCTACTTGTGGCTGCTGTGGTGACTTTCTGCTTAGAGCGGGGAGGTGTGAACTAAAGTGGGTGAGGTTGGGAGATGAGGGGTGTCGGGAGCCTGCCTGGGGACGATGGATCGATCCATCAATCCTGGAGAACACCCTTTGTGGGTTGGGAACTGGGTGATAGGCGGGCCATGTAAGTGGGCGTTCTGCAGGAGTACTTCATTTTTCTCTTGAAACGTAAGAGGAGGAATGAGACAGAATACACTAGAGGAAAAGCAGAGGTCCTGGATTCTTCCTAGCCCGCCACTGTGTAAAGCAGGTGTGAGGGGCAACTGCAGAAGCCAGGATCTGCCTTTCTACAGTCTTGGCAGCCTGAGGCTGCAGCAAAAAATGTGCAGCTCAGGTTGCCCTGAGGGGCAGAATCAAAGCTGCCAGTGGACCCCCCACACAGCAGAGAAGGCCTTGCGAAGCTAGAGCCCAAGGACAGTCTCCAAAGATAAGTGTGGGGAGACTTAATTACCATATAAAGTTGGCCTGGCCTGACCTCTCTGCCTGGTTAACTTTGCTTCCGAGACTTATCCTCTGTTAATACAGGCTTTATTCTTTCTCCTAGCCTAGGAGGATACTTGCAACAAACGTGACTTTCTAGGTATAGAGAGAAGTGGGTGCGAAGGGCCTGTGGATCCCCAGTTTCATCTGGGGTCCTCCTTCAGGGCGCTGCTTGGCCAGGGGCAAGTCTGAATGTGGAGGTGACATGCACAGAGTTAATGCCAATGTAGGGGGAAGAGGCTCCCTCCCCTGCAGAAACATCTGGCGTGATACTGGGGACACAGTTACACACATTGACACAGGCCCAGGGGGTTCCCATGCCTGAGAACTGGCTAGATAGTTCCTGGTACACATTTATTTCCTTGAAGGAGGTATTTTATATTCTACCCTGTAATTCAATTCCTTTGGCTCCCCACCCTGCTAAAAAGGAAAAGAACATACAGTCCAAACAATTTTTAAAAACCAGATTTTTTCCCCCTCCAAATAGTACATGTGCAGAATTCGTGCAACTTTTATACACATCTGTAAGCGATGACTTGTTTATACCAGCCCTTACAATATTTTAAAAATAAAGTATAATGTTGTTCAGTCTGTATACAATAGCATTTTCTTTTATCAACCCTCCACATACAAATGTATTTCCCCCCTTTAGGGTGTAACTACATGTCTAAATAGTAATGTATACAATCAATCTATAGGAAGGAGATGCACATTTTACAGCAAACATACCAAAAGGATGTATGACACTCTTGTTGATTTTTTTTAAATACAGTAACTAATAACCTGCAAAGTTAGAAAAGGCCACCTAAGTTGTTTTGAGCCTATTCTATGTTCTGGGGTTAAAGGATTTAGGACCCTGGAATGAGAAAGTATTCCAGAAACAACATAATTCAGTCTTGTCATTTTACCTGTGTGATCACAGAGGCTTAGGAGGAAAGTAATTTTCTCAAGCTGCTGACTTTTCCACAGCCCAGAACCGGGACTCCTGATTTCAAAGGGGGCTCTTTCTATCATACCTCACAATCTCTAGTCTGCAGCTGGAATTTTCCTCTGGAAAAAGCTGATCCCAGCAGCCTGTTGTGCCATACCAAGCCTCTGAGCACCAGAAATCCAGCCTCAGCCCTCCTCTAGGACTTAGCTTTTCAAAATGTGATTGGAGGACCAGCACTTTTGGCCTGATCTGGGGGCTGCTTAGAAGCCAGACCTACTGATAGAGAATCTGCATTTTAACTAGATCTGCGGGTAATTTAAATTCAGCAGCAACTCCTCCAGGCTTGTGTCTCTACTGCCACACTGTTCCCTTAAAGACCTGTTTAATCACCTCCCTCTAAGGCGGTAAGAACCCTGGTCTGACGTTAGACTTCATAGGTGGATCTGGAAACTGAGATATTTCAAGCTGTCCACTTGTGACTAGCCTTCATGGGTCCTTAAATTGGCAGTTTGGGAACAATTGACCTAAGAGGTTGTGTTGGAATAATTTAGAATAGGTAAACCTGGGAAGGACTTCCCTGGTGGCTCAGATGGTAAAGCGTCTGTCTACAATACAGGAGACCCGGGTTCGATCCCTGGGTTGGGAAGATCCCCTGGAGAAGGAAATGGCAATCCACTCCAGGACTATTGCCTGGAAAATCCCATGGACAGAAGAGCCTAGCAGGCTACAGTCCATGGGGTAGCAAAGAGTTGGACATGACTGAGCGACTTCACTTCACTTCACTTTTTCAAACCTGGGAAAGCTTTCCTTGTGGCTCAGTGGTAAAGAATCCACTTGCCCATGAAGGAGATGCTGATTCGATCCCTGAGTCAGGGAGATCCCCTGGAGAAGAAAATGACAACCCACTCCAGTATTCTTGCCTAGGAAATCCCATGGACAGAGGAGCCCAGGGGGCTACAGTCTACAGGGTTACAAAGAGTCAGACACAACTGCGCAACTGAGCAACAACGATGAGAAACCTGGGGAGTGAAAGTCGCTCAGTCGTGTCCGACTCTTTGCGACCTCATGGACTACACAGTCCATGGAATTCTCCAGGCCAGAATACTGGAGTGGGTAGCCTTTCCCTTCTCCAGGGGATCTTCCCAGGGGATTGAACCCAGGTCTCCCACATTGCAGGTGGATTCTTTTCCAGCTGAGCCACAAGGGAAGCCCAGGGAAACATGGGCAACCAGCAAGCATTTCTCCCTGCTACCTTGTTTTTTCCTCAGAGAAACACAGAAGTCAGGTTACAAAAGCTGTTTTTCTAATGTCTGTTTTCTCTCCGATTTCTTTCCCTTTTATCGGCTTCTCCCTTGCTCCTGATTTGAGAAGATAAACTGGAGTCTTAAATTTCCTCTTCCACTTCCCCCTAGTTAATCAGGAGCTAATATCCCGGAGGCCTATTTAGACCCTTCTGAGATCTAGTCATCGGACCGATCTGGCTGTCTTGTCTGCTCTCCCAAGGATCCTCAGGACTGATTTGACTAATCTGGTTTGCTAAACGCAAGTCTCCCCCTAACTCATCATTCCTGAGGTTGTGATTTGGTCTGCGGGAACAACATTTCCAGAGCGAGTCAAGGTTAAACGTCAGTTAATGAGCACTATTTTTCAGAGTGAAAGAAAGCGCTTACCCATGGCTCCCAGCTCTGAATTTGAGCTGATTCCAGGAGAGGGGACAGTTGTGTATACTGAAGTATAATCTAGTTCGGCGTTACTGTTTTTCTTCTGAAGGGCTCCTCTCCTAAGAGGCAGCAGTTTAGGGCAGGTCCAGTCAGCAGTATATTTCATGTTTATAAAAGACGGTTTGCCAAAAACCCACTGTCTCTCATGACTGTTCACCTTTACCTCAGTGATATCTGCTGAATATTTGGGCTCACACTGACCACAGCAGAGATCTGGGTATTATTTTCGCAAGTGATTTATTCCTCTTCCTCCTTCTCTGTCTCTCTCTTTTTTTAAAAGTTAAATATGTGCCTGATAGCTCAACTGGTAAAGAATCCTCCTGCAATGCAGGAGACCCTGATTCGATTCCTAGGTTGAGAAGATTCACTGGAAAAGGGATAGGTTACCCACTCCAGTATTCTTGGGCTTCCCTGGCGGTTCAGCTGGTAAAGAGTCTGCCTGCAACGAGGGAGACCTGTGTTCAATCCCTGAGTTGGGAAGATCCCCTGGAGAAGGGAACGGCTACCCACACAGTATTCTGGCCTGGAGAATTCCATGGACTGTCCATGGGGTTGCAAAGAGTCGAATACAACTGAGAAACTTTCGTGTGCAAGACAGATCAGGCTGGGGCGGGATGGGGTGGGGATGGTGAGCTTCTCAATGTTGTACTACTTCCATAAAGTAGACTTTATGAGTTGTACACTTGCATTTTTGTTTTCTGACTTATTGTTCTCCATCCTTCAGTTGTTCTATTAATTTGATAGTATATGGTTTCAGGCAAACATTTGTTCCAAATTCTGCCAGATGAAGGGCATGTCTCCAGACCAAAACTCTTCCCAGGAACCCTCCGAAGTAAGAAGAGCTTCATCCAACCAGCCCCCCGGCCACTGCGCTGT
The DNA here is from genome assembly GCA_006410675.1 of Oreotragus oreotragus. Lineage (NCBI taxonomy): Eukaryota > Metazoa > Chordata > Mammalia > Artiodactyla > Bovidae > Oreotragus > Oreotragus oreotragus. The sequence continues at coordinate 76,893 of SJYX01020534.1, read as the reverse complement.
TTCCCTAGGGGCCTTTGGAAGCTGAATGGAGTCCCTTGGTGAACCCCAGCTTAGCTCATGTTAAGACTCTGTGTATCTCTCTGTGATGAGGAGCTTCCATGGGCAATTCTGTGACCAGCTCAGGGGCAGAAACACAGGTCAGACAGAAGCAGCGGGTTAGGAACCAGATCTGAGTGTTGGAAAGTGAGTACCAAACTTGTGGGGTCAACTCCTTCTCTTGTGGGGTGAGTGTCTTCCTTCGGGCCCTATGTAGGCCATTCACCGCAAAGGCATTCACATTCCCTTTGAGTAGTCTGCTTTTGTAATGCCTGGGGGATTTGCTTGAGTATAGAGGTCACTGTCTGCAACAATTAAGCTTTAAAGTTAATTCCCAAGATAAATAGAGCAAATTGACACCACTTTGGTTATAATTTTTCTTGCTTTCAAACTCCAAAAGACAACAGTGAACCAGCTACCAGACTTGGTTCCTGGAAATTCAAGAAACATAGGCATTTTATTTTCTACCTTTCTAAATGAGGCAATTTAGGGCTGTCAGAAACAACAAAATCCATGTAAAAGTCTTAATTTTACAATTTTGCTGGCATTTCTGAGAGGACAGAGAACCTTTGTTTCTATATTTTTTTTAAGCTATATAAGTAGTGGTTTCTTTTTAAACTGGGATGATACAGGGTTGTAATCTTTTTAATTCAGACCTTGCAGCAGGAAAGCTGGGCTCACTTGTGAGCTGTATTATTCAGTAACACACTCTGCCTGGAACAGGGAAAGTAAATAACTGAACACATACTTTATAATTACACGCGGAGGGAATTCAAAGCTGCGGTGGGGAGCGGAGTTTGGGGGCCTGGGGCAGCAGCTGCAGTTTCTGGCTTCTCCCCCCATATGCTGAAAGCATGGGAGGGATCTAGAGGTCCCAGCAGAAACCCCAGTAGTGAGGGGAATTGAGGTGCACAGAGCAGAAAATGAAGATTCTGTCTCTCTGGGCCCCAGCCAGCAGGAAAATAATGAGGATTTATAGAATAAAATGTGCACCTACTCAGGGACTCCACAGATTCACTCCCATTTTCCTAGGTGGTATTTAGGACACCTCAAAATTTCAATAACTTTGCTGAGGAAAACTATTCCATGGTCAAATAAACTTGAAAAAGGTGTATACTAGATTCCCTGCTGGACAATCAAAAGTCATGTTAGCACAGCCAACGCTATGAGAGGTCCTATAGGAGAGACATCTGTTTAAACCCATCTTCCCATTTCTATTTAGATTTTTTCAGCTGTAAAGTTCTATAGGTTCTTGCTAACCAAGCAGTTTCTGCTTTCCAAACTAGTTCATTCAATGACAGAGAAAACTGTGATAATTCAGATTTTAAAGACTGAATTATACCACACTCAAACTAGAGGGATTTAATTGTTCTCATTGGAGAAGGAAATAGTGACCCATTCCCGTATTCTTGCCTGGAGAATCCCATGGACAGAGGAGCCTGGCAGGCTACAGTCCATGGAGTTGCTAGAGTCAGACACGACTTAGCAACTAAACCATTGTCCATGTAAACTGACAGGCTGTCATAATTCAATTGCGGTAACCCGAACTTCTAATTGTTAGGCAGTTACTCATCAGCTGTGTGACCTGGGCTTTCACTTAACCTCGGTTTCTCCAGTTTTGATCTTTGAATTAAAAATCTTTTCCAGCTCTAAAACTTGTCCTTGGTGGGGGATCGAGGGGAGTATTGATTAGAGACTTTCTTTCAATAGTTCATTCAGCTGTTAATTGCTTTCCCGCTATTCCATCATAGAATCTGTTCATTCGAAAAGTAATACCAGATATTGAAGTTGTTGGAAAACCAAAGATTAATGAGCAGTTACTATGTGCCAGACACTGTTGTATGAGTTTTACTTGTGTTAGCCCCAAGGCCAAACCACACCAAGGCCCACTTCTCTGTGAGCCCGGGAACCTAGAAAGGACACGTTTAATTAGTCAAATGTGGAACAAATATAAAATCTACCTCCTTTTCCTGAAGGATCAACCAGCCAAGTCCCCAGTCCCCTAACTTTTTAAAAAGGGGCATGTAAGTGGGTTGCAAAGCACAACCATTGCGATTATCTTGCTTTTCACAGTTTCACAGGTGTGTCCTTTTTGTGTTCAACCAGATTTCTACAGGTTATTTGCAGTGTGCTATAAACCTAGGCATTGATAAGGCAGATCAAACATTTCCTCCTCGTGAGGTGATAGCCTCATATTGCTTTAACTTTAAACCTCTCTCCAGGGGCCAGTGGACTGTATCTAGGGGTGGGGGTGGGGGTGGTGGGGAATAGTCAGTATGTTTACAGAGCATCCCTGAGGCAGGGCACACTGGTGGTGTGAGGACAACTGGAGCCATGGAATGCCATAGCAATTGTACACATGTCATGTGTACAAAACACAGGTTGCCAATGTGTTTTTTAACATCCTGACTCATCTTCTCCAACCCTACCAGTGTGTATGAAGTTATCCCAAGGACAAGTCTGTATTAATCAGAACTCATTTGCAAATGATAAAAGCACAACTCTAACTAGCTTAAGCAATAAAGGGTGTTTCCTAGTCCCTGTAACTGAAAAGTTAGTCCCTAATCCCTGAAAAGTTCATGGGTTGAACAGCTTTGGGCACACCTAGATCCAGGAACTCAAGCCATATGATGAAAGTCTCTTTCAACCTCTTTCTCTGTTTCTCTCTCCTGTTCAAAATGTAAGCCCTCATTCTCCTCTACAGCAGACAACTTCCACGATGAGGCCTGGGAAGATGGTCACTTGTATCTCCAGTTTATGTAATCCTTGTAGTTTACAGTCCCAGAGGAAGCAAGTGTGTCTTTCCTTGCACAGCAGTAGCCTAAACTCTGGGACTCAGCTGCCTAGTTATATAGTTTGTCTCTACCTCCTACGGAGAAGGCAATGGCACCCCACTCCAGTACTTTTGCCTGGAAAATCCCATGGATGGAGAGGCCTGGTAGGCTGCGGTCCATGGGGTCGCTGAGAGTTGGACACGACTCAGTGACTTCACTTTTACTTTTCACTTTCATGCATTGTAGAAGGAAATGGCAACCCACTCCAGTGTTCTTGCCTGGAGAATCCCAGGGACGGCAGAGCCTGGTGGGCTGCCGTCTATGGGGTCGCACAGAGTCGGACACGACTGAAGCGACTTAGCAGCAGCAGCAGCAGCTCTACCACCTAGCTGTGTGGTCTAAGACAAACTACTCTATCTCAGTTCCTTTATCTGTAGTGAAAGTTGCTCAGTCGTGTCTGACTCTTTGTGACCCTATGTACTATACAGTCCATGGAATTCTCCAGGCCAGAACACTGGAGTGGGTAGCCTTTCCCTTCTCAGGGGATCGTCCCAACCCAGGGATCAAACCCAGGTCTCCTACATTGCAGGAAGATTCTTTACCAGCTGAGCTATCAGGGAAGCCCTCCTTTATCTGTGGGGGGGGGGGGAAAGAGGAAAGATAATAGTATCAATCTTTTGAATTGATGTGAGGATTAAGTGCATCTGAAGTATTTAGAGCAGTTCCCAGCACAGAGCAAGTACTCAATAAATGCCAGTATTCGGAGAGGACCTTCAATAGAAGAGCTGGCTAAGCTGATCTTATCTGCTATCTCTGGAGAAATCAGTGTGGGAGAGCAAATGAAGCAGTCTGATTGGCCAGACCTGAGTCACATTTCCACCCCTGTGCCCTGGGGAGGGCAGTAACCAAATCACAGTGAGTCATGGAGAAGTCATTTCCAAGGAAGGACTGGTGGGCAGACAAATGGCATGTGTCCACGCCAGACCAACACCTGGTCCAGACCTGACTAGGACAGGAAAGAAACGGGTGGCTCAGCCCTGATCTCTGGTGTGATTTGGAATGAAGTTGAATTACCAGCATGAATTACTTACATTCAATCTTAATGGAGTCTGGGGCCTTAATGTAGCCCCGGAGTGGAAGCATCATCACCCTCACTGTCTCAGAACAGGACCCATCTAGATGTCTTGATTCCAGCTGGATAGCAGCTTGATTACCCAGCCTTGAACTCCTGGTCCTGAATACACCTGGGACACTCTGTGAACTTCATTTTGCTTGGCCATGGCCCTTACACAGCCTGGTCTGGATTCTGATCCAGTGACTCCTGTGGATCACCCATGCTACTACCCACTGTTGCTGCCTGAAACCCCTTGGCACCTTGCCTTACCTACTGGTTTGGTCGGTACTCACTGAATGGGCATGTAATTTATTAGCCAGCTAGAGAAGTGATACTGACCACACCTCAGTTTGGTCACTTTCCAAGTGGCACCAGTGGTAAAGAACCCACCTGCCAGTGCAGGAATGTAAGAGACATGGGTTTGATCCCTGGTCAGGAAGATCCCCTGGAGGAGAGCATGGCAATCCACTCCAGTATTCCACCCTGGAGAATCCCATTGACAGAGGAGCCTGGGGGCTACAGTTCACGGGGTCTCAAAGAGTCGGACGTGATTGAAGCGACTTATCATGCATGCACACCTCAGCTTGCTGCATCCTAAGATGTTGTGTCTTGGATATCCTGGGGCCAGTTTTCTCATGGTTTCATCTCTGTCCCCAGATTTCCTCTTGTGTTGCTCCAAATCCCAACATGCGTTGGCCCCATTTTGACAAGATCAGGCTACACCTTATTTCTCAATGACCTTGCTCTTACGGCTGTATTTGCAATGCTGTCTCTTCTCTTCTTTCAGGGCTCTGGCTCTGACTCAGAAACCTCTTTTTATGTCCCCAACCATCTTACTGGGTAACATAAGAATTTTCTCTTGAAGAGAGCATCATTTTTAATGCCTTAGCCTAGGGCAGTTATGTGGAGGCAAACAGGAGGTGCAATAAGCTTGAGTCTCCATAAATGGCGTCTTGGGTAGGGTGGAAAGTTCTAGATTCACTATGCATGCATTAGCAGACAACTGGTTCTGAAGCTCACTAATAAATCACATTTTCGTGTCAGCGAGTAGGTATTTATTTTACAATTAATGATTCCCCAAATACAAGAACTTCTAAAGAGCAGATAAAAGCAGCTGCAAATGTGGTCTTGGAATAAATATCAAGAAAGGAAACACAAGCAGCCTGCGGAGTTCCAGCTGCTATCCCCCCAACACTTATCAGCTTTCTTACGGTCAGGCACATTTTGAAGCTGGAAGGCACATTTCCAACAGCTCTTGCCCTTATACATGATTCTTGAAATATTACAGACATTCTGGTTCCTATCAAAATAGTAGTCACCGTCCCCAAAATAATTCACTTCCTCCTCTTCCTCTGTTCTCCCTCCAGCCCCTCTTTGGCATCTGCAGCCTCCATCCTGATGCTCAAGATGACAAACGCCAATTGTGGGGAATCTGTGACACTACACACTCTAACACGAGCCAAGTGGGGCCAAGGTTAGTCTGTGATTTATGTGATCGTTCTGTTCGCTGGGGTGAGCAAGGCTTCTCAATCCCACACCTTTAATCCTCGCCTCCTCCAGACCAGTCGCATTTCCATCTTATTGTTGCAGCTGCAGTGCATTCCTTGAAATGAAACTGCAGTTTTCCAGGGATGGTAATTCCATCTTCCTGAGCTGATTCAAAGATTAAACAGAGTGCTTTAGAGACAGCATTCTCAGCAAGCACCAAGGGCAATCAAAAAGTGGTGTTTGGGCCAACAACAATACAAATTTCAGATGGAAAGGGGGACTGAAAAAAAGCCCTTAAAATTAGAGGTATTGGAATGAGTGTAGATTTTTGACATTGAATGCTATGGGGACTGCCTTCTACAGCATAAAATGCTAAAGATTTTATGTCACTATTTCTTCAAAACTTGGGTCTCTCAGACAAATGAATGAGTGAAGGATTCAGTACTGTTCTGCTACTAATCTGCTTATTGATCTTGAGAGCTATGAATTTTTTTGCATAATATTCACACTTTGCTCTTTAAATTTTCAATGTGTCTTCTTATGTCTTGTGATACTGCAGGTCTAGCTGCCTTACTGTGTTGTTTTTAACTGAAAAATAAATGACTGCTAACTTTAAGCCTGCCAGAAAAATTAAGATTATTGAGCCAAAAGATGGATAAAAACTTTGTCTTGGGAATTGTCAGAAAAGCCATGGCAGTCTGGTGCATAGGGAGAGATAGCAATCAGAATCTGAAGGGTGGGGACTTCCCAGGTGGTCCCCTAAGACTTGACGCTCCCAATGCAGGGGACCCAGATTCCATCCCTGGTCAAGGATTAGATCCCACGTGCCACAGCTAAGAGCTCTCATGCCTCAGCTAAAAATCCTGGGTTGCCACCCCTAGGACCGGGTTCAGTCAACTAAATAAATATTAAAAAAAAAAAAAAAATCTGATGGATGGTACATTTTTGAAGATTACCTGCTCTCTCCGGCCAATCTGACCTTCTAGTGGCTACCCTGGAGAAGGTTTGGAACGTTTGGACACCCTGGCAACACCGTTCTCATTGCAGGACTACCTACCAGTGCACTCGAGCTTTTAAAGACTTTTATGAGCAGTGTGTCTCCTGGGCGCTTCCTTTGTCCCTCTCCACTGTGTCAAGACCAGAGGGTTTTGTCCTCTTCCTTCTGGTCGGTGTCACATCATATCACCCATTAGCAACAATCCTGGGGCATGTTATGGCCCCAAGGCCCATATTTTGGAAGGAACTCTCCCAGCTTCCACTTCCCTGGGGGAACAGAAAGCTGGGTTCACCCCCATTCTCTTGAACTCTCACAGCCTCTCACTGCACCTACTGCTTTCTACAGGCCTGACTTCTAATCCTGACCTTCCTCTTTTCAACCATTTGACCCTGAGCCAGTCACTTAAACTCTTTGCCCCTCAGTTCTGGCTTTTAGAAGGACTGCTGCCTACAAAGTATGAAGTAAAGTTCTCTTCCCTCAACATAAACTCTCCCTCCATGCCCCAGATTCAGTCTGTAGTGATTCAGTTCTTTGTCTGTCCACCATGTCCCTGCCCCCACCCAGCCCTTATTTCTTTTTAAAGAATCTTGTGAAGAAATCCACTGGTTCCTGAACAGGTTGTTGAAAGATGAAAATAGTGGTTTCATGAGCCATCTAGGCTTTTGGAAGGGGAGAAAGTATGCATAAAAAAAGGCAAGGATCCCCAAGAAATAAACTGTACTAACTTCACAGCTCTACCCAGGGCTGCCTGCTTATACAACCTTGTCATTTCTTTTTCCTGTGTACATGAAGTCTTTATATAACCAGATAGCATAAGCAGAAATTCAATTTAGCAGAGAAACAGAAGCAGATAATGTTTGTTTATTGACAAGGGAAGCAATCAGCCTTTGTTCCCTAACATATTAAACAGACAAGGGTTCTTCTCCCTGATGTCCAAACTGCTGCCTGAGGAAGCAAGAGGTGGAAGGCCTGCCGAGGGAGGGGAACACTCTCCCTGGAGTTTTCAGGGGCAATAATAGCATTCTGGGACTTCCCTGGTGGTCCAGTGGTTAAGAATTCGCCTGCCAATGCAGGGGGACACAGGTTCGATCCCTGGGCCAGGAAGATTCCACAGTCTGGGGCAACTAAGCCTGCTCACCACAACAACTGAAGCCCCTGTGCTCTAGAGCCCATGCTCTGCAACAAGAGAAACCTCCACAGGGAAAAGCACCAAAATGATAAAAAGCCTGCGTCCAGCAACGAAGACCCAGTACAGACCAAAAAAAAAAAAAAAAACCACACACAAAAAACCCAGCATCATGATCTTCATGCTTTCTTTTTTTTTGATACAAACTCTTTGGGCCCTCCAATCTCCATGAGCCCTATAAGAAGGTCTGAAAAATCTTTCAGGGTACCATGGATGGTTTTACTGTTAGGGTTTTTCTTTTTTCTTATATCATGAATCTAAACAACTTCCAAAGGGAAGTAAAGAAAAAGAACTGGTTAGCTCAACATAAAACCATTAACCATGCCTCCAAATTCTCTTCCATCACTGTCAACACACGTACGTGTTGTTGCAAAGCTGTGATCTGTGTATACACACAATTTCACATTATGCTTTTTTCACTTAACTGTATTCCATATATACATCTCCATGACTTGGCTGATACCCCAAACTTAAAATTTTTAATGGAGGGTATTCCACCTTGTTCTGACTTAGGCTACAGGACCATTCATTCACCTATCGTGGAACTCTAGATAGTTTCAGTCCATTGAGAATCAATCTTTGTTTGAGTAAATATCCCTCGGTTCCCTGGGCCATATTTGTAGGGTATGCTAGGTTTTAAGCTTATTTGTTTGTTTCTATGATTTCTTCTGTCACAGTTCTCACTTTGTGTTTGAGGATGCCATTTCTAGATGTGGTTGCTTTAAAAACGATCCTATTGTCTAGCTATCAGTGCATTCAGTGTCCTGAAATAAAATCAGGGCCCACTCTAAAAAGCAAACAATACAAGTGTTGCCACCTGTTGATGCACAATTCATTACACTTGTTTCACTTGGGCTCTGCTGAAGATCAGCATAAAAGGAAGAGAAAATTTATTATAATTCCCACAAACTTAATCCCCAGACTTATTAACATAAAATTTGCATTTTCCTGTTCTTTTTGTTATGTTAGACCTTCTTCTAACATGGGTCATTGATTGTAAGCTAGTATAAATTTTGCTTCATTACGATTTGCATTAGATGTATTTAAGACCTTTCCATTTGATCAAGGCTCCACATTTCTTTTTAATTTAAAAGTTCCAAACATCAAACATTTTGAAAACCCATGGATAGTACGGATCCTAGTGCTCTAAATGAAATGATGTCAGCAAACAGCCAGAGTTTGTCAATCCTCAGCGGAACCAATTTTCACTAATTCAAAGATGAAAAATAGCTTCCATATTTCATAGAAAGAGTTCTACTAATAACCATAATAGAGGAGCAGTTGCTTTTCTTCAGACTTTAAGAAGGAATGAGTATGTGTGCATTAAGAAAATAGGCAAACAGCATGCACTTTGTTAAACCATAATTTATATCAAAGAGGGAGAACCAAAAACCCAATAGTTTGTAACCAAGATTTTATAAATACTATTCCTCTAAAATATTCAGCTGAATAATACATTCTAACCACAGCCCTCACTCATCAACAGGAAATGCCTTATATGTAGTAGAAGGTCAATAAATGAATTCCTGAATCACTTCTTATTCATTTTTTGATTTATTCACTCTTCATTCATTCAGTAATTTTTGAGCTCTTACTATGTACCAGGTTCAGAACTATGTGCTTGGGAATAACAAGACGAATAAATAACAGTCTCTCTCCACTCCAGGACTATTGCCTGGAAAATCCCATGGACAGAAGAGCCTAGTAGGCTACAGTCCATGGGGTCGCAAAGAGTCGGACACGACTGAGCGACTTCACTTCTTCACTTCACTTCACTTCTCCATCTATCTAAAGTAGAAATTAGAAAATGCCAGTTACAGAGTGTTTGATCGTAGGGAATAGAAAATAGACTAATTGTAGTGCAAACATTACACATGTTTATATCATCTCACTTAACAAGAAGGGTAGAGGAAGCTCTACTCTTCACATTTGGCCACCCAGTGTGAAGAGCCGACTCACTGGAAAAGACTCTGGTATTGGGAAACATTGAGGGCAGGAGGAGAAGAGAGGCAGTAGAGGATGAGATGGTTGGATGGCATCGTCGACTCAATGGACATGAATGTGAGCAAACTCCGGGAGATGGCGAAGGACAAGGAGGCCTGGCTGTACTCCCTGGGGTAGCAAAGAGCTGGACACAACGGAGTGGCTGAACAGCAGCAACAGTGTTTCCAGGGATGATTCGGTGACTTGGTGAAGATGACTGTCATAGAATCTGGCTTTTCCGAGCACAAAGAAGAGAGAAAGAGCAATACCAGAGAACTCTCCAAGTTCTCTTCTTTTGTCTTTTTTTTTTTTTAAATCAGGGATCAAATATTGTCCCAGAAGTACCCCAGCAGACCCACACTTAAGCCTTCGTTAGTCAGACCCCTAGCTGGAAGGAAGACGTCCCAACTTCCACAGCATGAGAGAGAAAGGGAGAAGTGTATTGGTTCGCCAGAAGGGCTCCCAGATCCCCAGCTAACACTCTTTACTGCTGCAGGAACCTGGGGTCGTATGAAGTTCTGCCAGGGACTGTGGCAACTTCAAGAGTCAAAATGCAATGTATTCCTTCATTCAGTAAAGATTAATTTGACGATTTTCTCTGGGCTGGATCCTGATGATAGAGCTGTGAAGACAAACACAATTCCTTGGAGAACTTAAAGTATGGAAGGAAAAATATTAATAGATGATGAACTAGCTAGATGATGAATTTGTTATCTGTGAATAGATGAATAGATATGATGAATTTATCACCATCAGACACTAATGACCCAGAACTTGCCTAGTTGCCAGTAGCTAGGATGCCTCACTCCCAATGCAGGGGGCCTGGGTTCAATCCCTGGTCAGGGAACTGGATTCCATATGCTGTAGCTAAGAGTCCATATATCACAACTGAAAGATCCTGCATGCCGCTACTAAGGCCCAGCTCAGCCAAATAAATAATTTTTAAAAATTACTAATGACCCCATTAGGATTTAACCCCAAATCCAACCTTGCCAGGCCCCACTGATCCAGAGACAACCTTACCATCCACTCAAGCCACTGACCCATTTCAAGAGTGTGTTTCAAACACAAGGATTACAATCAGTTCAGTTCAGTCGCTCAGTCATGTCTAACTCTTTGCAACCCCATGGACTGCAGCACAACAGGCTTCCCTGTTCATCACCAACTCCTGGAGTCTACTCAAACTCATGTCCATTGAGTCGGTGATGTCATCCAACCATCTCATCCTCTGTTGTCCCCTTCTCCTCCTGCCTTCAATCTTTTCCAGCATCAGGGTCTTTTCCAATGAGTCAGTTCTTCGCATCAGGTGGCCAAAGTATTGGAGTTTCAGCTTTAGCATCATTCCTTCCAATGAATATTCAGGACTGATTTCCTTAAGAATGGACTGGTTTTTCCAGTAGTCATGTAGGATGTGAGAGTTGGACTGTAAAGAAAGCTGAGCACTGAAGAGTTGATGCTTTTGAACTGTGGTGCTGGAGAAGACTCTTGAGAGTCCCTTGGACTGCAAGGAGATCCAACCAGTCCATTCTGAAGGAGATCAGCCCTGGGATTTCTTTGGAAGGAATGATGCTAAAGCTGAAACTCCAGTACTTTGGCCACCTCATGCAAAGAGTTGACTCATTGGAAAAGACTCTGATGCTGGGAGGGATTGGGGGCAGGAGGAGAAGGGGACGACCGAGGATGAGATGGCTGGATGGCATCACTGACTTGATAGACATGAGTCTGAGTGAACTCTGGGAGTTGGTGATGGACGGGGAGGCCTGGCGTGCTGCGATTCACAGGGTCGCAAAGAGTCAGACACGACTGAGCGACTGAACTGAACTGAACTGAACTGACTAGATAGACCTTTGTTGGCAAAGTAATGTCTCTGCTTTACTTTAGTCGAGCTGAATGTGGCTCAAATCATGAATTCCTTATTGCCAAATTCAGACTTAAATTGAAAAAAGTAGGGAAAACCATTATACCATTTAGGAAGGGACAGATAGATTCAAGGAATTAGATTTGATAGACAGAGTTCCTGAAGAACTATGGACGGACATTCGTGACATTGTACACATAGCAGTGATCAAGACCATCCCCAACAAAAAGAAATGCAAAAAGGCAAAATAGTTGTCTGACAAGACCTTATAAATAGCTGCAAAAAGAAGAGAAGCAAAAGGTAAAGGAGAAAAGGAAAGAGGTACCCATTTGAATGCAGAGTTCCAAAGAATAGCAAAGAGAGATAAGAAAGCTTTCCTCAAAGATCAGTGCAAAGAAATAGAGAAAAACAATAGAATGGGAAAGACTAGAGAACTCTTCAAGAAAATTAGAGATACAAAGGTCCGTCTAATCAAGGCTATGGTTTTTCCAGTGGTCATGTATGGATGTGAAAGTTGGACTGTGAAGAAAGCTGAGCACCGAAGAATTGATGCTTTTGAACTGTGGTGCTGGAGAAGACTCTTGAGAGTCCCTTGGACTGCAAGGAGATCCAACCAGTCCATTCTGAAGGAGATCAGCCCTGGGATTTCTTTGGAAGGAATGATGCTAAACCTGAAACTCCAGTACTTTGGCCACCTCATGCAAAGAGTTGACTCATTGGAAAAGACTCTGATGCTGGGAGGGAATGGGGGCAGGAGGAGAAGGGGATGACAGAGAATGAGATGGCTGGATGGCATCACGGACTCGATGGACATGAGTTTGAGTGAACTCCAGGAGTTGGTGATGGACAGGGAGGCCTGGTGTGCTGCGATTCATGGGGTCGCAAAGAGTCAGACACGACTGAGCAACTGAACTGAACTGAACTGAACTGAAGGGAACATTTTCATGAAAAGATGGGCACAATAAAAGAAAGAAATGGTATGGACCTAACAGAAGCAGGAAATATTAAGAGGTAGCAAGGATACACAGAAGAACTATACAAAAAAGATCTTTATGACTCAGATAACCACGATGGTGTGATCACTCACCTAGAGCCAGACATCCTGGAATACGAAGTTAAGTGGGCCTTACGAAGCATCACTATGAACAAAGCTAGTGGAGGTGGTGGAATTCCAATTGAGTTATTTTAAATCCTAAAGATGATGCTGTGAAAGTGCTGCATTCAATATGCCAGCAAATTTGGAAAACTCAGCAGTGGACTGGAAGGGTCGATTTTCATTCCAATCCCAAAGAAAGGCAATGCCAAAGAATGTTCAAACTACCGCACAATTACAATCAGGCCTTTCTGCAATTTCACAGGCATGCTCTCTGCAGGCTGTTTGTATTCCACTGGCACCTCCCAGCTGTTGACACTGTCCTAGGGACCCAGGCACTCACAAAGCAGATCAGTTTTGTTGAGCGAAATCGTTGCCCTTTGCTGTGCTAACTGCAGCCTCTTGCCCTGTCTCTCCAGTGACCTGAGGGTGTGGGCCGGCAGTGAGCGTGGCTGCGGGCCAGCACAGGAGTCTGGGGGGCTTACTTGGTGTACGCTGGTGACATGTGGACAAACTGGAGCTGCTGGAAAAATCAGAGAGCAAAGCCTCAGCCCTGGGAAAAATCGTCAATGGACCTCACCAGGCCCGAACAACGGCTGGGCCACTTGTGGCAACATAAAAGGCCGACATCCCGGCCATGAGTAATGTGCTCTTGGCAGCTGTTAAAAGGGGCCTAAAACCCCACTGGCTCCCGGACCCAGCCGGATGGGCCAGGTGCAGGCTGACAGGAGAGCTGTGTTGATTCTAAAGGCCAGAGATGTTATTTTGAGGTTTGACTGTTTATGTCTCATTACTGCTAATTTCCATGAGTTTGCAGGCCTCGGTCTGTCAGCCCCATCTCTGGTGGAGAAATACATTTACACATGAAGGCTATTCACTAACCCGTCCCCACCCCCCAGGTTTTGTTTGATGACAATCGTTTCTGGGAATATAATCTTCGTATGGAGATTTCTCAAGCAATTTGGGTTTGTGGCCCCCTCTCCCCCAACGTCTCTTACTGGATATGAGCAGGGCTGGCCTGGGACCCATTTAAACAGCATTTATACCTTCTACCCTCTCCTTAGAGTGCTTGTGACTATTAAGACAGGGGCCTCTGTAAATACATAAATAGTATTAACTTTCTCTTCTACAGTTAGAAAATTCCAAGGGAAAGGATCAGATCAATAAAACAAAGAATATGCAACATGGAGGATTAAATTTGACAAGAAACGTGCAGGCGACAAAGGGCCCTCGTTCCCTGGGCACTTCTGGTCCATTCCCCGTCCTGCCCTTTGACCCTGTGGATTCTCATCCCATGTAGCCCCTTCCTGGACCCTGGTTGTAACCATTCTGACAAAGAAGTGTTTTTTGTTTTTTTTTTAATGGAAAATTTCAAACATATGCAAAGGAAATCAAATAGTATAAAGAATGCTCCTGTACCGGTTACATGCTGCCATTTTTAGCTTTTGTATACCTCTCCTCTCCTCCCCCCAACTCCATTCTTGTTTTTTTCACAGCTTTTAAAATAAACTTTATATGTATTGAAATGCACCACTCTTAGCTGTACAAGTTTGACAAATGGATACACCACCCATGTAACTTATAGCCCATCACAGTATAGAATTTCCAGGTTCCCAGAAAGTTCCCTGGTGTACCTTCCCAGTCAATACCCCCAGGCAACCATTGTTCTATTATTTCTTTTTTCTTAAACTTTTAGTGGTTTTTTTTTTTTTTTTCAGCCTGTTTTAGAACTGACAAAGATTTTTCTGATCTGTATCCTATCTCTGAACTCTCTTCTCTGTTTCCTAAGACAGGAGCTAGCTTATCTGCTGAGACAATAGACCTTCATCCATCCATAATGGATGGATTTGTTGATGCTCTCAAGTTAAGTCTAGCCATTTCACAGAGGTCTTTGGTGATATAGACAGTAAACCCAAAGGGTCTTTCTTCCAAGGTAAGGTCTTGTGGCTAGCTGGGTTGGAAGAGACAACACTTATTCCCTTGGGCCTATTGTGTGTGGTGCTAGCCAGGGAGGAATACAGGATTTGTACACTGATATACAGGCACATCTTTGCTTGTGAACACTCTCTAACTCCTCCCATCATTACTAGGGTTTAGTTTCACTGTTGTGGGCCCAACTGTTAGAGCCAACTCCCCTAACCCTTTCTTCTATTTGGCTGTAATCCTGCTGCTCCCTTTTACTCGAGGTGGGTCCTGGCATGGCAGAAAGGCACCCAGGTACCCTCCTTACACTCCAATTGTAACTTCTGAGGGACGGATTTGAACATTGGAGAATGCCACCAAAACAAAGATTTGGATTTTTTTTTTCTACAATTGATATTAAGTTGTTTTCTCTGAGGTACAACAGCTATCTTTTAACATAGTTCCTGGTCTGATGGTGAAACCGTGCCTATAGTTCCGGGTCTGATGGTGAAACCGTGCCTCAGCAGAGAGGAAGGAAAATGTGCTGAGTATCTGTTATGTGCCAGGCTCTCAATCAGCTTCTAGAATAAGTTATAGTAAAAGGTACCCCAAGTAGCTGGCTTCTGTAAATTGTTCAGCAGGACTTTGGTGGTTCAGATGAACTAGGGCTCGCTTCAGTGGGGAGAACTGATGACATTGCTATTATTATACCTATAACATGTTGAGCACTCACTATGGCCAGATGTTTTATATACTTTCTACTAGTGCTTTTGAATTAATCCATTTTAGTCTGTTGAGGAAAAGAAGGGAACACCACTTATTGCATTTCAGTGTTGTAGCTGACATCTTAGACTGTGATCTAAGTACTATTATTATCCTTTCTTTACAGATGGTGGAACAGAAAATTAAATGAGTTAATACGGTAAGGTCCTTAGAACAGAGCCTGGCCCACAGAAAGCACTGTATAAATGTTTCTTATATTGTTATTAGGTAACTAACTCACTCAAGTTTGCCTAGCTAGTTAGGAGTAAAGAAGGGGCTTCAAGTAGGTGATCTTTCCTCTACCCAGCTCTCTGGGGATGACTTCTGAGCCCTTGGACGCTAAACTTGACCTCAGTTCTTGGTATTTGGCAAGGGGCTGGTAGGATCTGGGATCTACAGCGAGATAGGAGAGGCTTCTGTTAAGCTGGATGAAGAGCCCACCTCTGGATTCTGCTGCCTGGAAAGATATCTTCATGCTGTTCTCTTAAAAAAGGCTTTGCTTGTGCATCTGCCCATTCCTCAGAGTCCTGGTCAACTAGGCTGTTAATCACAGATGTAGTCAAGGAAATACCCACAGGAAATCCAATAAATACAAATATTTACTAGGGGCCTTTTACGTGTTGAGGCAATGAAATAGGTTCTCAAAAACGTGTGCGTTTAAGCAGGTCTCTGTAATAATCCTGACCATGGCCTCCATGCCCTGGCTGCCATCTGTTTTCTGACTTTGTCTTCTGTTCATCTGTGGTCTGCTTCCTGTGCTCCAGTTACAGCAGCATGTCGGGTACTAGCCGTCTTCCTACCCACGGACACAGCAGCTCATGTCCATCTCAGGACCCCTGCAGATGCTCTTCTCAGCCTGGAAAGTTCCTCTCCTAGATCTGCTTGTGGATGCCTCCTTCCTTTCACTCAGCTCCAAAATCCCCATCCTCAGAGAGCCATTCCCATATCCCCTCTGCTTTTTTTTTTTTTTTTTACTACATTTCCCTGTTTATTTCCCACCTAGTGCTAATCTCAAACTGAAATTATTTTATAATTACTGAGGAAGCTGGGCTTCGAAGGTGGCACTAGTGGTAAAGAACCCACCCTCCTAATGCAGGAGATATAAGAGATATGGTTCCATCCCGGGGTCAGGGATATCCCCTGGAGGAGGGCATGGCAACCCATTCCAGTATTCTTGCCTGGTGGGGCTATAGTCCATAGGATCGCAAAGAGTCAAACCCGGCTAAAGCGACTTAGCGTGCACACAGGAAGCTGGCCTGGGGGCAGATTTAATGCTGAATCCTCTGTGCCTAGGACAGTGATCTCAGTTCATATTTGTCACATGCATGATAGTTAATAATCGTCATTCCATTTGGATAATGCTTAGCTGCCACTCATAGTCATCTGGTCCTCCCAACAACCAGAGTAGGCAGGGAAGGCAATTACGGTACAGAACGAGATGGTTGGATGGCATCACTGACTCGATGGACATGAGTTTAAGCAAGCTCCGGGAGTTGGTGAAGGACAGAGAAGGCTGGCGTGCTGCAGTCCATGGGGCTGCAAAGAGTCGGACACGACTGAGGGACTGAACTGATGATGACAGGTGAGCAGCTGAGCCTCAGTTACGGAGACGGACTCTACACCCGCTGCGTGTTCCCTGTTTCCTCTTGAAGTATTTTTGCATCTTTCCCTATATGTCCAGCTCGAGGCCAGAAGCTGTTTATCTGGGGGAAGCTTGCCCTCTGGAGCTTGTTCAGGCTTGTGCCACAGCAGAGAAATAAAAAGTATATTTGAAACAGTGAATGAAGGCTCTGTAGAACTTCCAGCAGGAGATGCTGAATCGGCTGCTCCGTTGTGGGTCTCTGAAACAGGAAGAATTGTCTTCTACTTTAAATGGTTTCTGGAAAAGCTGTCCTAAAATAGGAGGAGTAAAATAGCCCCTATAATCCTTGATTTCTGTCACTGGAAAAGACAGTATGAGATATCATCGGGGCATTGGGAGTGGGGGAGTACTGCTCATTGGAGAACTGAGTGTATATGTGTGTGTGTGTGTGGCGGAGGGGTATGTTTTCTGCCCTGTATGACGGAATGATGAATATATCCTATCTGGGGACATTTTAAAATAAGATTCAGTTTTTAAAGTTATGTACACACACAGAGTCAGTGAAGATTATTATTTGCACTTCAAAAAATTCTCCAATGATGAAATAAATATTTTAATATCCAGATAACTTTTGAGTATATTAAATAATATGTCAGGCACTTTTACATACATTCTCTCACTCAGTGCTCACCACCCCCCTTTGAGATGGGTGTTTTGTCTAAACTATTCCGAGGAGAAGCTAAAACTGAGAGAAGGCTTAAGGACTTTGCCTAAAGTTACACAGTAAGTGACAGAAATAAATCGGGACCTAAATCCAACGTTCTTTTAAAAATGTAGTCCTGACTAGGGAATTGTCCTACAACACACAAAGTGTGATTCTATCTAATGAAAGACGTATGGGTCTTCAATTTTTCAGCACTTTTCCCTTCAGTCAACCACTATATTGTCCTGTGTCACACATCCGTCTTTCAGGCACATACTCAGCATATCAGTACATTTAGCTCTTACATGCCCCGGAGCGAGCAGTGCTGGCTCAAACATCCTGTTTTGAGGACCCATGTTCAGAAATCTATTCCAGTTAAAGAGAGATGAGGACAGTTTGAAAGAACTAAAAACAACTTGGTACAATTAACATGTCAATGGCACCACCACAAAGTGCAAGGTTGAGTAATTTGGGCCTGTGTGAACAAACAGTTGAAATAATTCAAGCTCCTTCCTCTGTGTGTGTGTGTGTATACACTCATACACACAAGCCTATCTTGTGTGTGTGTTAGTCGCTCAGTCATGTCCGACTCTTAGCCCAACTGTAGCCCGGCACGCTCCTCCGTCCATGGGATTTTCCAGGCAAGAAGACTGCAGTGGATTTCCTTCTCCAGGAAACCTATCTCACAAGCATACTTTTTTTGAATTTGTGTTAACAGCCATCTAACACTGACATAGTTTTCACCTTAATCTACTGGATTTCCATTAGAATATTTGGATAGAAAGAAACAAGAATCATAGAATTTCAACACAGTTCCAGCCTGATGAATCCAGCCTCAGTATTTTTGAGCTAAGGATGGAGAGCCTGAAAGAGACTCAAGGTCTTTCAGTGAAGAGAGGCCTCAGCTAACAGCCTGTGGCTGCCAACGGCGATGACCGTGGAGGACTCTTCTCATTCTTGAACTTCTGTTTGTGCCTAAGCAGAGATATTCGTTTGTGGCTGATGTGGAAGACTCTTTTCCTCAGGTTCCGTCTCACTGTGGTGTGGAAAGGGATTTAGCTTAATGCCTGAGTGGGCAAACGTGGTGCAAAGGGCTTGAATGCTGAAATCCTTACGTGAAAAGCTCCTTCTCTGGCATTTCCTTCACGGCACTCAGATGCATGTGGACACCTTGTCCCAGGGAGCCTGGATGAAGGCCAGGAGTCTTGCACAGCAAGTGTGGGTGTTGAATCAACATACCTGGTTATGACTCTCCAGGGACTCTTCACTGAAGGTTGTGCAACTCCAGCTAAGAGGATGGGCTTTCCTTACTAGTTTTAACACTGGATTAGCTTTTAAAAAACAAACAACAGTTTCTTTACTCTCTTTTCAGGGTGTTTTTATGTCTTTGTGTCTGGCTGAGTAGTCTTTAGGGAACGGAGCAAGAATTCTATTAGGCATGGCAATGCTTCTTCTAATTTTAATGGGCAAGACACTTCATTTGTGGAATATGAAAGAAGTACAAGACAACTACATATACTGTTATGTTTTTTATTTTTTTCCTTGTGGGATCTTAGTTCCCCTAGCAGGGATAGAACTCGTGCCAACTGGACTGCCAGGGACATCCCTATTATTGCATGTGTGAAAAAGAAAGCTTTTATTTGTTTTCAAAATACAAGAGCTGCTTCTGTTCAATGACTTTTTGTTTCCGTTTCTGTGTGTTTTTGCATTGACTTGACACCAAAATTTTTATTAGTTTAGGAAACAGTCAAAACTGTTTCTTAGGCTCACATAGCCTTAGTCATCTGAATGAAGTTTTTACCATTTGTCAAGTCACAGGTGGGTTGGGATTCTTCTCTTCCCGTAGTTTCATAGTTCCATATAGAAGGCTTTTCTTAACATTCTTGGGCTCTCTCTAGCCCTCTATATTTGGTTTGTTTGGGCATAAGAACTGGGCCTGCATGGCTCAGCCCTTTGGGACTTCACTATCCTCTTGGTCCAGCCGTCTGCAGAGAGCACGGCCTCTGGTCTGGTCTCCATGTAGTACAGTTGCAGGGCACCATTCATCCTTGTCAGGACAGCCTTTGGTTTTCCAGCCCTTCCTGTGACCAGGTTCAGTTCAGTTCAGTTCAGTCGCTCAGTCGTGTCCGACTCTTTGCGACCCCATGAATCGCAGCACACCAGGCCTCCCTGTCCATCACCATCTCCCAGAGTTCACTCAGACTCATGTCTATCAAGTCAGTGATGCCATTCAGCCATCTCATCCTCCGTCATCCCCTTCTTCTCCTGCCCCCAATCCCTTCCAGCATCAGGGTCTTTTCCAATGAGTCAACTCTTCACATGAGGTGGCCAAAGTACTGAGTTTCAGCTGTAGCATCATCCCTTCCAAAGAAATCCCAGGGCTGATCTCCTTCAGAATGGATTAGTTGGATCTCCTTGCAGTCCAAGGGACTTTCAAGAGTCTTCTCCAACACCACAGTTCAAAAGCATCAATTCTTCGGCACTCAGCCTTCTTCACAGTCCAACTCTCATATCCGTACATGACTACTGGAAAAATCATAGCCTTGACTAGACAGACCTTAGTCGGCAAAGTAATGTCTCTGCTTTTGAATATGCTATCTAGGTTGGTCATAACTTTCTTCCAAGGATTACTCCATCTGCAGTGATTTTGGAGCCCCCCAAAATAAAGTCTGACACTGTTTCCACTGTTTCCCCATCTGTGACCAGGTAGGTAAGTTTAATTTGGGGGCAATCTGTACGTCCAGCTTCCCTCATAGCTCAGGTGGTAAAGAATCTGCCTGCAATAGCAGGAGACCTGGACTCGGTTCCTAGGTCGGGAAGATCCCCTGGAGAGGGAACTGGCAACCCACTCCAGTATTCTTTCCTAGAGAATCCCCATGGACAGAGGAGACTGACAGGCTACAGCCCATGGGGCTGGGCTTCCCTGGTGGCTCAGACGGTAAAGCGTCTGTCTGCAATGCAGGAGACCCGGGTTCGATCCCTGGGTTGGGAAGGTCTGCTGGAGAAGGAAATGGCAGCCCACTCCAGTATTCTTGCCTGGAAAATCCCATGGACGGTGGAACCTGGTAAGCTACCGTCCGTGGGGTCGCAAAGAGTCAGACATGACTGAGTGACTTCACTTTCACTTTCTTTCTTTGTAAGTCCACTGTGGTCACACATGTAAAGCCACGTTCTCTAATCCAGCCTTACTAGTGATCAAGACAAAAGTTTTGATCTTCAACTAACTCTCATGTCTATCGCTCAGTCTCTGCGTTTTAAACTCAGAAGGGAGGAAAAGGCTCAGTTCTCTAAAATATTCACTGGTGGCTCAGATGGTGAAGAATCAGCCCTCAGTGTGGGAGATCTGGGTTCAATCCCTGGGTAGGAAAGATCCCCTGGAGAAGAGACTGGCTACCCACTCCAGTATTCTTGCCTGGAGAATCCCATGGCAAGGGGAGGAGCCTGGCGGGCTACAGTCCATGCGGTCCCAAAGAGTCGGACACAACTGAGCAACTAACACTTTCACTTTTCACTGTATCTAAAATGTCAACAGATATGATGTTATGTAGGCAAATTCTTAACTATATACAAATTCTTAACTCATCTTTTTGGACTAGGAGTAATTTTTTGGTCAATATTTCCAGGTTAGATAGCACAGCAATAAACTATAAGAAGAATGAGTCATTTAGGTTTAAACTTCATCTTCATTTTTTATTTTATTCGCTTTCATTTAAAAATACATGCCCTTTGGGACTTCCCTAGTGGTCAAGAAGTTAAGATTCTATGCTCCCAGTACAGGGGGCCCAGGTTCCATCCCTGGTCAGAGAACTAGATCCCACATGCTGCAACCAAGTGTTCACACACCACAGCTGAATATCCCATGTGCCACAGCTAAGGCTTGTGCAGCCAAATAAATACATAAATAAAAATAAGCATTAAAAAAGAAATGATGTTTAAAATAAATACATTTCCTTTGAACATAATTTGGAAAAGGTGGAAAAGTAGGATAAATACTCTTATAAGACCAACACCCAGTTCAGTTCAGTTCAGTCGCTCAGTCGTGTCCGACTCTTTGCGACCCCAAATCCCATCAGGAAGCTTCCACAAGCCTCTAATCCTCATCCATCAGAGGGCAGACAGAATGAAAACCACAATCACAGAAAACTAACTAAACTGATCACATGGATCCCCACCTTGTCTAACTCAGTGAAACTCTAAGCCATGCCATGTAGGGCCACCCGAGATGGACGGGTCATGCTGGAGAGTTCTGACAACGTGTGGCCCACTGGAGAAGAGAATGGCAAACCACTTCAGATTTCTTGCCTTGAGCACCCCAATGAACAATAAATCGGCAACACTCCAATAAAAACTTTTAGAAAATCTGTTTCAACGTGGTGTTGATAGCAACTCACAGGCCACCAAGGATGGAAGCACTCCATATAGGATGGAAGCCCTTCCAGGATGGCCCGTGCAGTGTGTCCAACCTCCCCGCTCCCTGCACAGAGTCCAGGTTCTGGAGGACCGTAACCTCCGAGCACATCTAGTGCTGCCATCCTTAGTGTGGAGGCGTTTATGCAAACGTGCCCGCCAGCAGCAGGTGACGACTGTCCCTAACTTCTTTGGGGGTACCTGTAAGGGTTCACTTTGAGAACTAGTGGAAATAACTGATGTCTCACATCAGGTTCCCTAAAAGCAAAGCCTGAGACAGGTTTTAGCTGGAAGGTAATTCACTGGGATGGGGAGCAAGGTTTTCTGAGGGTAAGAAGGGCTGCTAAGCCAGAAGGCATTTTGCCTACAGGAGTCATAAGAAAGTCATAACGTCAGCTAGAACAATCAAAAACAATCCTCAGACTGGGAATTGGGTCAAATCAATACCTTCGTGAAGATTGCTATATGAATATCTGCATATATGATTGGCAAGAAGGAACAGAATTTCACCCTTATTTTCAAATAGAATCAGTTCAGTTCAGTCACTCAGTCGTGTCCAACTCTGCGACCCCATGAATCGCAGCACGCCAGGCCTCCCTGTTCATCACCATCTCCTGGAGTTCACTAGGACTCACGTCCATCAAGTCAGTGATGCCATCCAGCCATCTCATCCTCGGTCGTCCCCTTCTCCTCCTGCCCCCAATCCCTCCCAGCATCAGAGTCTTTTCCAATGAGTCAACTCTTCGCATGAGGTGGCCAAAGTACTGGAGTTTCAGCTTTAGCATCATTCCTTCCAAAGAAATCCCAGGGTTGATCTCCTTCAGAATGGACTGGTTGGATCTCCTTGCAGTCCAAGGGACTCTCAAGAGTCTTCTCCAACACCACAGTTCAAAAGCATCGATTCTTCGGCGCTCAGCTTTCTTCACAGTCCAACTTTCACATCCATACATGACCACAGGAAAAACCATAGCCTTGACTAGGCGGACCTTAGTCGGCAAAGTAATGTCTCTGCTTTTGAATATACTATCCAGGTTGGTCATAACTTTTCTTCCAAGGAGTAAGCGTCTTTTAATTTCATGGCTGCAGTCACCATCTGCAGTGATTTTGGAGCCCAAAAAAATAAAGTCTGACACTGTTTCCACTGTTTCCCCATCTATTTCCCATGAAGTGATGGGACCGGATGCCATGATCTTCGTTTTCTGAATGTTGAGCTTTAAGCCAACTTTTTCGCTCTCCTCCTTCACTTTCATCAAGAGGCTTTTTAGCTCCTCCTCACTTTCTGCCATAAGGGTGGTGTCATCAGCATATCTGAGGTTATTGATATTTCTCCCGGCAATCTTGATTCCAGCTTGTGTTTCTTCCAGTCCAGCGTTTCTCATGATGTACTCTGCATATAAGTTAAATAAGCAGGGAGACAATATACAGCCTTGACGTACTCCTTTTCCTATTTGGAACCAGTCTGTTGTTCCATGTCCAGTTCTAACTGTTGCTTCCTGACCTGCATACAGATTTCTCAAGAGGCAGGTTAGGTGGTCTGGTATTCCCATCTCTTTCAGAATTTTCCACAGTTTATTGTGATCCACACAGTCAAAGGCTTTGGCATAGTCAATAAAGCAGAAATAGATGTTTTTCTGGAACTCTCTTGCTTTTTCCATGATCCAGCGGATGTTGGCAATTTGATCTCTGGTTCCTCTGCCTGTTCTAAAACCAGCTTGAACATCAGGGAGTTCACGGTTCACATATTGCTGAAGCCTGGCTTGGAGAATTTTGAGCATTACTTTACTAGCGTGTGAGATGAGTGCAATTGTGCGGTAGTTTGAGCATTCTTTGGCATTGCCTTTCTTTGGAATTGGAATGAAAACTGACCTTTTCCAGTCCTGTGGCCACTGCTGAGTTTTCCAAATTTGCTGGCATATTGAGTGCAGCACTTTCACAGCATCATCTTCCAGGATTTGAAACAGCTCAACGGGAATTCCATCACCTCCACTAGCTTTGTTCTTAGTGATGCTTTCTAAGGCCCACTTGACTTCACATTCCAAGATGTCTGGCTCTAGATTAGTGATCACATCCTCATGATTATCTGGGTCGTGAAGATCTTTTCTGTACAGTTCTTCTGTGTATTCTTGCCACCTCTTCTTAATATCTTCTGCTTCTGTTAGGTCCATACCATTTCTATCCTTTATCGAGCCCATCTTTGCATGAAATGTTCCCTTGGTATCTCCAATTCTCTTGAAGAGATCTCTAGTCTTTCCCATTCTGTTGTTTTCCTCTATCTCTTTGCATTGATTGCTGAAGAAGGCTTTCTTATCTCTTCTTGCTATTCTTTGGAACTCTGCATTCAGATGCTTATATCTTTTCTTTTCTCCTTTGCTTTTCGCCTCTCTTCTTTTCAGTGCTATTTGTAAGGCTTCTCCAGACAGCCATTTTGCTTTTTTGCATTTCTTTTCCATGGGGATGGTCTTGATCCCTGTCTCCTGTACAATGTCACGAACCTCATTCCATAGTTCATCAGGAACTCTGTCTATCAGATCTAGGCCCTTAAATCTATTTCTCACTTCCACTGTATAATCATAAGGGATTTGATTTAGGTCATACCTGAATGGTCTAGCGGTTTTCCCTACTTTCTTCAATTTAAGTCTGAATTTGGAAATAAGGAGTTCATGATCTGAGCCACAGTCAGCTCCTGGTCTTGTTTTTGTTGACTGTATAGAGCTTCTCCATCTTTGGCTGCAAAGAATATAATCAATCTGATTTCGGTGTTGACCATCTGGTGATGTCCATGTGTAGAGTCTTCTCTTGTGTTGCTGGAAGAGGGTGTTTGCTATGACCAGTGCATTTTCTTGGCAAAACTCTATTAGTCTTTGCCCTGCTTCATTCCGCATTCCAAGGCCAAATTTGCCTGTTACTCCAGGTGTTTCTTGACTTCCTACTTTAGCATTCCAGTCCCCTATAATGAAAAGGACATCTTTTTTGGGTGTTAGTTCTAAAAGGTCTTGTAGGTCTTCATAAAACCGTTCAACTTCAGCTTCTTCAGCATTACTGGTTGGGGCATAGACTTGGATAACTGTGATATTGAATGGTTTGCCTTGGAAACGAACAGAGATCATTCTGTCGTTTTTGAGATTGCATCCAAGTACTGCATTTCGGACTCTTTTGTTGACCATGATGGCTACTCCATTTCTTCTGAGGGATTCCTGCCCGCAGTAGTAGATATAATGGTCATCTGAGTTAAATTCACCCATTTCAGTCCATGTTAGTTCGCTGATTCCTAGAATGTCAACGTTCACCCTTGCCATCTCTTGTTTGACCACTTCCAATTTGCCTTGATTTATGGACCTGACATTCCAAGTTCCTATGCAATATTGTTCTTTACAGCATCGGATCTTGCTTCTATCACCAGTCACATGCACAACTGGGTATTGTTTTTGCTTTGGCTCCATCCCTTCATTCTTTCCGGAGTTATTTCTCCACTGATCTCCAGTAGCATATTGGGCACCTAACGACCTGAGGAGATTCTCTTTTGATATCCTATCATTTTGGCTTTTCATACTGTTCATGGGGTTCTCAAGGCAAGAATACTGAAGTGGCTTGCCATTCCCTTCTCTAGTGGACCACATTCTGTCAGACCTCTCCACCATGACCCATACCGAAACCAATGTTTTGGTATATTTACTTTAAGAATATTTTCTATGTGTAATTAATATACCCTTATAGCAGCCTTAGTCATTTTGTAAAGGAGGTGATATGTTATTGATATTTATTATTGATCATATCCAAAGGCAGAATTTTGACCTAACTATTAGTTGTAGTCCACCTAATGTGTCTGTACTTAGGGAGAGCTTCTTTAACCTAGAACTTCAGGATGACATCAAAATAATTTGTTGAGAAGGCCTAAACCCACTCTTTTTCAAAAAAATTTCATTAGAATATAGTTGATTTACAATGTTGTGTTAGTTTCAGATGTACAGCAAAGTGAGTTGGTTCTACATATGCACTCTTTTTTAGATTCTTTTCCCGTATAGGTCTTTATAGAGTATTGAGTAAAGTTCCTTGTGTTGTACAATAGGTCCTTATTTATCTAGTTTATGTATAGTAGTGTGTATGTATCAATACCAATCTCTCAATTTATCCATCCCCCCTTACCCCCGGTACCCCCATTCCATCCTATGNCTTTTTTAGATTCTTTTCCCGTATAGGTCTTTATAGAGTATTGAGTAAAGTTCCTTGTGTTGTACAATAGGTCCTTATTTATCTAGTTTATGTATAGTAGTGTGTATGTATCAATACCAATCTCTCAATTTATCCATCCCCCCTTACCCCCTGGTACCCCCATTTCATCCTATGGAATGTATTTCTGTCTAACAAAAGTGAAAGACACTTGCTCCTTGGAAGAAAAGCTGTAACAAACCTTGACAGCGTATTAAAAAGTGGAGACATCACTTTGCTGACAAAGGTCCATATAGTCAAAGCTATGGTCTTTCCAGTAGTCATGTATGGTTATGAGAGTTGAATCATACAGAATGCTGAGTGCTGAATAATTTGATGCTTTTGAACAGTGGTGTTGGAGAAGACTCTTGAGTGTCCCTTGGGCAGCAAGGAGATCCAACCAGTCCATCCTAAAGGAAATCAGTCCTGAATATTTATTGGAAGGATGATGCTGAAGCTGAAGCTCCAATACTTTGGTCACCTGATGGGAAAAGCCAATGATGCTTTTGAACAGTGGTGTTGGAGAAGACTCTTGAGTGTCCCTTGGGCAGCAAGGAGATCCAACCAGTCCATCCTAAAGGAAATCAGTCCTGAATATTTATTGGAAGGATGATGCTGAAGCTGAAGCTCCAATACTTTGGTCACCTGATGGGAAAAGCCAAGTCATTGGGAAAGACCCTGATGCTGGGAAAGATTGAAGGCAGGAGGAGAAGGGGATGACAGAGGATGAGATGGTTGGATGGCATCACCGACTCAGTAGACATGAGTTTGAGCAAACTCTGGAAGATGGTGAAGGACAGGGAAGCCTGTTGTGCTGCAGTACATGGGGTCGCACAGAGTCAGATATGACTGAGCATCTGAACAGCAAAAACCACTTTACTATGGCTCACTTTCCAAGGACCCTCACTCAGCAGCCCATTCCAGGGGCTTTCCCAAGCTCTAGACTGTGACCATTCTCTTGTCCCTGCTTCTGCAGCTCTTCAGCTCTCTGCTTCCCTTACTGAGTGCAGAGGCTGGCTGCTAAGCTCTCCCCAGGAGGCTATGCACCTGTGCTCTCCCTGGGGCTGCGATCTCTCTGTCCAGTCAGTTTTCTCTTGGCCACTGTAACCAAGGGGAGGACATCTTAAAGACGTGGAGAGACTCATTTCCTCTGGAGTCTGAGTTAAAGAAGGACACCCTCACAAGCAGAACACAGATTTCAGGAACACTTCCTGTGTAATATCATTTAATATTGCTATCTCCTACAGCCCTGCAGCAACTGAGGGGGATTAATGATTAATCATCCAATAATGCTGGCCGCATGGGCATAGGACGTCATTTAAAAGCACAGTTGTAAATCCTGTGCTACATATATCCAATGAAAGACGAGGTTTCCTGAAAAGAATTCCTCAGAAAAGAGTCACCATGTGTTCAAGTCTTTATAAACTTTATCATATGATAGAAAGTTGATTAATTTGTTTTGAATAACAATATGTTATTCAGGAAGATATTTTAGTTTAAGAAGCTGCAGTCAGTTCTAGTTTTCCATTTTTCCATATTTCTTGCGATCACTTGCTGGAATCTTTACAAGTTAATTAAGAAACTTAATAATACCAAGTCACTAATTCTTTCTTGAGTGTGATGGCTGATTTTATATGGTGATTTGACTGGCCATGGGGTGCCGGGATTAAGCAATGTTTCTGTGTGTGTCTGTGAGCATGTTTCTGGAGACGATTGTGTTGGAATCAGTGGACTCAAAAGCAGACTGCCCTCCCCAGCGTAGTGGGCACCATTGATTCCACTGAGGTGAGGACCTGAACAGAACAAAAAGTGGAGGTAGACAGAATTTCCACCGCAGCCCTGTCACCCCCACCCTCCACTCTGCTGAACTGGGACAACTCATCCCCTTGTGGACAACTCTTCTCCTGCCCTCAGATTAGGATCGAGCTCCCCTGGTACTCAGGCCTTCTGACTTTTGACTAAATTACATCACCAACTTTTCTGGGTCTCCCGCTTACAGATGGTAGGATTTTTCAGTCTCCATAGTCATGAGAGTTAATTCTTTATAATAAATCTCCTTTTATATCTATTGATTCTGTTTCTCTGGAGAACCCTAATACACTGAGGTCATAACTACACAATTGTAAGTGCTGGTTATGGTTATAAGTAAGTCTTTTCTAGGTCAATTCTAAAAAGTATAAGTGGCTATATTAAAAACTATTGCAATATACATCTACATGGTGTATTTTAAAGATCAGCTATCCTGGAACTCCACATCCACAATGCTGGGGGCTTGAGTTGGATCCCTGGGCAGGGAACTAGGTCCCACATGCTGCAACTAAGGCCTGGCGCAGGCAAATAAAAAAAATTTTTTTTCTTAAATCTACCATCCTAAAACTCAACAATAAAAAAGCAAATAACCCAATTAAAATTGGCAAAGGATCTGAATAAACATTCTTCCAATGAAGATATCTTCCGAGGAAGATACACAAGTGGCCGATAAACACAAGAAAAGGTGCTCAGTATGATCAATCACAGGGAAACGCAAATCAAAGACACAGTGAGATATCACTTCACATTCACCAGATTTGCTAGAATAAAACAGTCAGATAGACTGTTAGTGAGGACACGGAGAAGTTGGAATCTTCATACACTACAGTATGGCTGCTTTGTAAAACAGTCTGACAGTTCCTCAAACAATTAAACACTGAGTTTCCAGCAATTGCTGGAATTCCAGCAATTCTACAATTAGATATATACCCAAGCAAAATGAAAACATATGTCCACACAGAAAGCTGTACATGAATGTCTGTAGAAGCATAATTCATAATAGCCTAAAGGTGGAAACAACCCAAATGTCTATCAACTGATGAGTGGATAAATGAGATGCTGTACAACCACATAGTAGAATATTATTCAACCATAAAGAAAAACAAAGTACTCATATATTCTACAGCATGGATGAGTTTTGAAACCATTATGCTAAATGAAGGACCACATATTACATGGTTACATTTGTATGAAAGTCCAGAACACAGATATCCAAAGAACAGAAAGTAGATTAGTGGTTGCTTAAAGTTGGGGGATAGTGTAGGGACATAAAGGGGAGTGACGATTAAAGACTATGGGATTTGTCTTTGAGCTAATGAAAATGTTCTACAACTGTGCATGTACTGAAAAACACTGGATTGCACAGTTTCGAATTGCATACTACAAGGACACTATCAAAAGAAAATCAAGTGAACAAAGAATAATTCAACATCATCTATCAATAAAATACACTTTGTTGTTGTTCATTCACCAAGTCGTGTCCGACTGTTTGCAACCCCGTGGACTGCAGCACTCCAGGCTCCCTTGTCTTTCACTATCTCCTGGAGTTTGCTCAAATTCATGTTCACTGAGTCAGTGATGCTATCTAACCATCTCATCCTCTGTCACCCCTTTCTCCTTTTGCCTTCAATTTTCCCAGCGTCAGAGTCTTTTCCAATGAGTTGGCTCTTCACATCAGGCCCAAAGTATTGGAGCTTCAGCTTCAGCATTAGTCCTTTCAATGAATATTCAGGGTTGGTTTCCTTTAGGATTGACTGGTTGGATCTCTGTTGTCCAAGGGAGAAAAAAAGACTCAGTGACACACATATACAAATCTTGTTGGTCACTATTAATGACTGCCAGGAAATCAGCTTATTATTCTGAAAACAAAGAAAAAGAATCAAGCATTTATCCTGCTTCTCCTGCATATTGTATCTTAGGGTAATCAAGAGTTAATGGAAGAAAGTGTCTCCTTATAGAAGTATGTCAGCTAATAAATGAGGAAGGAATGATAGAATATCACCATTTTCCACCCCTAATGCAATAGTGGGTCAATGCAATGGCTATATTATGGCAAAAAAAAGACCATAAAGCATTACGTGTCTGTCAGTGAAAGTACTCAGGGCACGTCCCTGGTGGTCCAGTGGCTAAGACTGCGTGCACCCAATACAGGAAGTTAGGGTTCAATCCTAGCTTGACTGAACCCTAACTTAGACCTGGCACAGCCAAATAAATAAATGAAAATAAACATTAAAAAGTCTTTTCCAATGAGTTGGCTCTTCACATCAGGCCCAAAGTATTGGAGCTTCAGCTTCAGCATTAGTCCTTTCAATGAATATTCAGGGTTGGTTTCCTTTAGGATTGACTGGTTGGATCTCTGTTGTCCAAGGGAGAAAAAAAGACTCAGTGACACACATATACAAATCTTGTTGGTCACTATTAATGACTGCCAGGAAATCAGCTTATTATTCTGAAAACAAAGAAAAAGAATCAAGCATTTATCCTGCTTCTCCTGCATATTGTATCTTAGGGTAATCAAGAGTTAATGGAAGAAAGTGTCTCCTTATAGAAGTATGTCAGCTAATAAATGAGGAAGGAATGATAGAATATCACCATTTTCCACCCCTAATGCAATAGTGGGTCAATGCAATGGCTATATTATGGCAAAAAAAAGACCATAAAGCATTACGTGTCTGTCAGTGAAAGTACTCAGGGCACGTCCCTGGTGGTCCAGTGGCTAAGACTGCGTGCACCCAATACAGGAAGTTAGGGTTCAATCCTAGCTTGACTGAACCCTAACTTAGACCTGGCACAGCCAAATAAATAAATGAAAATAAACATTAAAAAATCTTTTAAAAAGTACTCAGTACCATCCATGAAATAGTCTTGCCACTGAACAAATAGAATGTGAATGTGAAAAGTCTTTAGAGCTAACTACAAGTTTCCAGAAATAGAAGGAACCAGAGGAACATGTCAGGTGATATTGCAGGGATGGAATGAGCAAAGTTCCGGATATGGGAAACTCTAAAGGACCCATCAACGAATACATCGTATGAAAAGGAAGAAAGAGCAAGAGGAAGGAGGACGCCTATGGATTAATGAGAACTAAAAAGCCTCAGGCTTCGCTGGTGGTCCAGTGGTTAGGAATCCGCCTGCAATGCAGGAGACACCAGTTCCACCCCTGATCTGGGACGATCCCGCGGAGCAACTAAGCTCGAACGCCACAACTACTGGGCCTGTGCATCCTAAAGCCCTTGCTCTGCAACGAGAGAAGCCCCCACAATGAGAAGCCCTTGCACCGCAACTGGAGGGTAGTCTCTGCTCACTACACCTAGAGAAAATACGCACAGCAAAGAAGACCCAGCGCAACCAAAATTAAATAAACAAATAAAAGTATATACATATAAAAATATATACATATATACATATAAAGAAGTATATACATAAAAAAATACCTATTGACCAAATGAAATGTCTGCACTTAGTCTGCATCCTGAGTTAAACAACTTTATGAGACAATGGGGAAATTTAGATACTTACTAAATATTTTGTAATGTGAGGGAATAATCAACGTTTCAGTGTGCTATAATGATGTTGCAGTTGTATTTTTCAAAGACCTTTATCATAGGGATACATATTGGAATCTTTTTGGATAAAATGATGTGATGTCTGGGATGGGGGAATAGAAGCAAAACACTGCCATAAGTTGTTAATTGTTGAGATGTCTATATACTTCTGCTTATGTTTAAGACTTTCTGTAACGGCAATTTTTTCTTTTTTAAGGAAAGTATCATTGCTGCAAACAGTTTAGAAAGACGTGAAGGCCTGAAAAATTGGTAGGTATCTCTTTAGAGATGATGAAGACACATATCAAACATGCCCCTGAAGAGTGTGAATAAAATTTTTCCATGAAATGTGAGAATGGAAAAAAATTTTAACAGTATGTTTTTGATACATGTGATTTGGGATATGTATTTTATTTTAAACATATTTATTATTGATATGTATATGGCTGCATCAGGTCTTAGTTGCAACACTCAGAATCTTCACTGCAGTGTGCAGGCCTCTCTAGGTACATGGGCTTCTCTCTAGCTGCGGCTCTGTAGTTGCCTCACAAGTGCTTAGTTGCCCTTTAGCATGTAGGATCTTAGTTCCCCAACCAGGAATCGAACCCATGTCCCCTGTATTGGAAAGCTAATTCTTAACTACTGGCACCAGGGAAGTCCCTGTATTTTATTTATTTTTTTCTTTTGGCTACTCCAGGTCTTAATTGTGGCACATGGGGTCTTTAGCTGTGGCACGTGAATTCTTAGTTTCAGCATGTGGGATCTATTTCCTTGCCCAGGGATCAAACCTGGGTCCCCTACGCTGGGAACATGGAGTCATAGCCACTGGACTACCAGGGCAGTCCCTGGATATGTATTTTAAGCTAAGTTAATGAAAGGCAATACCAAAGAATGCTCAAACTACCACACGATTGCGCTCATCTCACAGGCTAGTAAAGTAATGCTTAAAATTCTCCAAGCCAGGCTTCAACAATACGTGAACCGTGAACTTCCAGATGTTCAAGCTGGTTTTAGAAAAGGCAGAGGAACCAGAGATCAAATTGCCAACATCCGCTGGATCATGGAAAAAGCAAGAGAGTTCCAGAAAAACATCTATTTCTGCTTTATTGACTATGCCAAAGCCTTTGACTGTGTGGATCACAATAAACTGTGGAAAATTCTGAAAGAGATGGGCATACCAGACCACCTGACCTGCCTCTTGAGAAACCTGTATGCAGGTCAGGAAGCAACAGTTAGAACTGCACATGGAACAACAGACTGGTTCCAAATAGGAAAAGGAGTACGTCAAGGCTGTATATTGTCACCCTGCTTATTTAACTTCTATGCAGAGTACATCATGAGAAACGCTGGCCTGGAAGAAACACAAGCTGGAATCAAGATTGCCGGGAGAAATATCAATAACCTCAGATATGCAGATGACACCACCCTTATGGCAGAAAGTGAAGAGGAACTAAAAAGCCTCTTGATGAAAGTGAAAGAGGAGAGTGAAAAAGTTTGCTTAAAGCTCAGCATTCAGAAAACTAAGATCATGGCATCTGGTTCCATCACTTCATGGCAGATAGATGGGGAAACAGTAGAAACAGTGTCAGACTTTATTTTTTGGGCTCCAAAATCACTGCCAATGGTGATTGCAGCCATGAAATTAAAAGACGCTTACTCCTTGGAAGGAAAGTTATGACCAACCTAGATAGCATATTAAAAGGCAGAGACATTACTTTGCCAACAAAGGTCCGTCTAGTCCAGGCTATGGTTTTTCCAGTAGTCATGTATGGATGTGAGAGTTGGACTATAAAGAAAGCTGAGTGCCAAAGGATTGATGCTTTTGAACTGTGGTGTTGGAGAAGACTGTTGAGAGTCCCTTGGACTGCAAAGAGATCCAACCAGTCCATCCTAAAGGAGATGAGTCCTGGGTATTCATTGGAAGGACTGATGTTGAAGGTGAAACTCCAATACATTGGCCACCTCATGCGAAGAGCTGACTCATTGCAAAAGACTCTGATGCTGGGAAAGATTGAGGGCAGGAGGAAAAGGGGACTGCAGGGGATGAGATGGTTGGATGGCATCATCGAATCGATGGACATGGGTTTGGGTGGACTCTGGAAGTTGGTGATGAACAGGGAGGCCTGGCGTGCCGTGGTTCATGGGGTCACAAAGAGTCAGACATGACTGAGCTACTGAACTGAACTGAATAAATCATATATTGCAAGAAGATAAATATTTCACCTTCATCACTAAAAGCTTGCATATTGCAGTTTCATGCCCCCTTCCCCTAAGAGCTCAATTGTTTTAAATTTTTCAATAGGATGTTTTGAGATTGTGTAATATTCAATGCTGCTTACATGTCCAGGCATATATAATATAAGGGATTACACATTTTCATGCAAAGAGTTGACTCATTGGAAAAGACTCTGATGCTGGGAGGGATTGGGGGCAGGAGGAGAAGGGGATGACAGAGGATGAGATGGCTGGATGGCATCACCGACTAAATGGACATGAGTTTGAGTGAACTCCAGAAGATGGTGATGGACAGGGAGGCCTGGGGTGCTGCAATTCATGGGGTCGCAAAGAGTCGGACACGACTGAGCGACTGAACTGAACTGATACATTTTCACTCAATGTATTCAAGGTCATAGCCAAGCCATTTCTCCATGCTATTATGAAATTGTAGTAAAAATAATTTTAAAGGCTGCATACAATGTGGTGGATATACTAATGTTTATTGTAAGACATTTGATCTACCTTGTTTTTCACTATTATAAATAATGATACAAAAGCAATTTCTGCCTTAATCTTATTTTCTTACAACAGAGTTCCTGAAGTAGAATTATAAAGAATATAAATATTTTAAGATTCTTCATACAGGCCAAATTTTTTATAAGATTTTCTTTTTTTTTTTAACCCATTGACACTTTCACTATCAAAACATTAAAAGGTCAGTTTCATCATCAACATAGAGAAGTTTTATTTATTTTTTCATTGTGGCTATTGAAATAAATTAAAAAGTATATCTCATTTCTATTTCAATTTACCTGGCTATTAATAACATAAAACATCCCCTTTTTATTTATTTTATTCCAATTTTGTTAATTGTCTATTGATATCATTTACCTTTCTATCTACTGGGGAATGTAGTATTCTTATTAATGTGCATGCATTATTTATTCCATAAAGATAA
Source organism: Oreotragus oreotragus (assembly GCA_006410675.1). Taxonomy (NCBI): domain Eukaryota; kingdom Metazoa; phylum Chordata; class Mammalia; order Artiodactyla; family Bovidae; genus Oreotragus; species Oreotragus oreotragus. The sequence continues at coordinate 42,273 of SJYX01020534.1, read as the reverse complement.
ATTTATTTACCTAACAATATTAATTTAGCATCCAACTACGGTCTAGTCTCCGGGGATACAGTGATGAAAAAAGTGATCATCATCTCTGCTTTCATGGAGCTTATGTTTATGGGAGAGTTAAACATTGAACAACTTTATGTATACACATATAATTAATTTTTGTGTAAGTGATACAAAGAAGAAAGAATGGATGAAGTGAGAAAGCATAACGTAAGAAAATTATTTTTATATAAATTTTATTTATTATTAATTTTTGGCTGCACTGGATCTTATTGCTACATGCTGGGTGTCTCTAGCTGTGGTACTCAGAATTCTTGTGGTGGCTTCTCTTGACGCAGGGCCCTGGCTCTAGGCAGGTGGCCTCGGTAGTTGCAGCTCAAAGGCTTAGTTGCTCCACAGTGTGAGGAATCCTCCCAGACCAGAGATCGAACTTGCGTCTTCTGTTTAGAAAGTGGAAGGAGAATAATTTAGGTAATGAATTTGGACAAGTTCTCTTGGTGAGAAAATGCCAATAAAGTTGAGTCCTGAAGGATCTAGAACAGTAGTCCACACATAGGGAAAAGTGTTACTGACAGAGTAAACTGTATATGCAAATGCCCTGAGACAGCAAAGTGTTTAATTTTTGGCTGCACTGGATCTTATTGCTACATGCTGGGTGTCTCTAGCTGTGGTACTCAGAATTCTTGTGGTGGCTTCTCTTGACGCAGGGCCCTGGCTCTAGGCAGGTGGCCTCGGTAGTTGCAGCTCAAAGGCTTAGTTGCTCCACAGTGTGAGGAATCCTCCCAGACCAGAGATCGAACTTGCGTCTTCTGTTTAGAAAGTGGAAGGAGAATAATTTAGGTAATGAATTTGGACAAGTTCTCTTGGTGAGAAAATGCCAATAAAGTTGAGTCCTGAAGGATCTAGAACAGTAGTCCACACATAGGGAAAAGTGTTACTGACAGAGTAAACTGTATATGCAAATGCCCTGAGACAGCAAAGTGCTTAGGGTTCTAGAGTCACTGAAAGAAGGATATTTTAACTAGAAAACAGGAGCAATGGAGATGATGGACATAAAGCTGGATAGAGTCTTGGTCCCATAGACCCTGTTAGGTGAATTAGAGATTTTAGACTAGGTGAAAGGCCGAACAGCAATAATTGAAGAGCCTAGGTTTGGGGTTCAGACTGACTGAGTTCAAATCCTAATTCTACTTCATTCTAGTTCTATTATTTTGGGCAAATTACTTCATCTCTCCAAGCTTCAGTTTCCTTATTTGTTAAACAGGATGGNAGAGATTTTAGACTAGGTGAAAGGCCGAACAGCAATAATTGAAGAGCCTAGGTTTGGGGTTCAGACTGACTGAGTTCAAATCCTAATTCTACTTCATTCTAGTTCTATTATTTTGGGCAAATTACTTCATCTCTCCAAGCTTCAGTTTCCTTATTTGTTAAACAGGATGGTAATTGCCAGGTTGTGAGGATTTGTTGAGATAATATAATGAAAGGTTCTTTGCACAATTTCTAATACATTGGCAGTTAGAGTGCATCAGAAAGTCATTGAGGTGTTTTGTGTAGGATAGTGACACAATCCCATTTATCATGTTTTTAAATGATCCCCCCATTGCTATATGGAAGGCTCAGGGGATTAGCTAGCTGGTTATCAGAAGAGAAGGCTTGGACGAGGATGTTGACAGTGGGAGGATGCAAGAAATATTGTAGAGGAGCAATTGAGAGGGGTTTGTGTTAAACTGGAATGGGGCTGGTGAGAGAAGAGGCAGGAGTCGGGGATATAACTCTTAGGTCTCAGGGATGATGAACTACTGAGCAGATGGGAGTGGCTGAGAGTTACAGAGACAGGAATGCTGGATGAGGGGACAATTTGAGGGAGTTACATTTTGGACCTGTTCAGTTACAGAACCTTTCTGAGTCATCCAAATTTAAGATTTGTATGTTCGGAGTATTGGATGTATTGGTATAGAGCTCAGAAAAGAGATCTGAACTGGAGATTAAAATGTAGGAGTCACCAGGATGTGGGCTTCCCTGGTGGCTCAGACAGTAAAGAATCCACCTGCAATGCCAGAGAACTAGGTTCGCTCCCTGGGTTGGGAAGATCCCCTGGAGAAGGGCATGGCAACCCGAACGCCAGTATTCTGGCCTGGAGAATCCGGATGGACAGAGGAGCCTGGCGGGCTACAGACCATGGGGTCACAAAGAGTGGGACACAGCTGAGTGACTCAGTACAGCACAGCACATTAGGATGTAGATGTTTCAAATCATGCAAATGAGTGGGGTCACCTAGGAAGAAGGAAAGCCCCCAAAGAGGACAGGGCTTAGCGCCATCCCCCAGGTGATGCCGAGAGGTCAGGTAGAAGAGAAACTGCTGGCAGAGGAGGTGAGATGGAGGAGGAGAAAGCCCCAGAGAGGATGAAGCCAAGCGAGGAGAGTTTTAAGAAGCAGCGAGGGCTCAGCTGGGCGGGAGGGCGCAGGAGTTTTCCTGGCCTAGGCCCAGGCGCTCCCTGGGAGGAGCAGAACTCACCCCCCAAGTAGGAGGGTGACTGGAACCCGGAAGTGGTGCCCACGTGTGAAGTCAGTCCTTTTGAGAAGGCCTAGGGCTGACCCCTTGTCCTCTTTATTGCCCATTCTTTCCCAGCTTGCCTATTAATGATTTATTTGCCTCACAGCAGTTTCACATTTCTCTGTAGGGATCAGCCCTTCTTTGAAAAGCTGAAGGTTTCAGACAACTGAGAAGCTCTCTGAGAACGCCTAAAGCTGCCCTGCTCGCCCCAGCTGCCTCCATCCCGGCCTCGGAGGCTTCGGGCATCCCGAGGGAGCCAGCCTGGAATGAGGCTGCAGGGAGGGAGCAGGTGGGCACAGCCCACACGGCAGCTCTGCCCTGTGAGCTACCTGGGAATGGAATTTCAGCCTGGGGACCCCTGCTGCTCCTGCTGAGCCGCCGGATGGTAGCCGAGGAGAGCGTGATGTGCAGCAGAGGAGGGCATGGCAGGGCCTCCCACCAACCGTCTCGTCCCCTCTCCTTTTCTCTCCCTTTCTCCTCCTTCTCTCTTAAACCTATGTAATCTCTAAGCATACTTCTGTAAAGCCACTGAGGAACTAAAAATGTGAAGTAATGCCTCATGGATGGAGAAGGAGAGGAAGCTTAGAGTAACACATAGTTGTGAGTGCTAGGTCGCTTCAGTCGTGTCTGACTCTGCGATCCCATGGATTATAGCCCGCCAGGCTCCTGTCCCGGGGAAGGCAATGGCACCCCACCCCAGTACTCTTGCCTGGAAAATCCAATGGACGGAGGAGCCGGGTGGGCTGCAGTCCATGGGGTCGCTAACAGTCGGACAGACTGAGCGACTTCACTGTCACTTTTCTCTTTCATGCATTGGAGAAGGAAATGGCAACCCACTCCAGTATTCTTGCCTGGAGAATCCCAGGCATGAGGGAGCCTGGTGGGCTGCCGTCTATGGGGTCACAGAGAGTCGGACACGACTGAAGTGACTTAGCAGCAGCAGCAGCAGCAGGCTCCTGTCCATGGGATCCTCCAGGCAGGAATACTGGAGTGGGTTGCCATGCCCTCCTCCAGGAGATCCTCCCGACTCAGGGATCAAACTCACATCTCTTATGCTTCTGCACTGACAGGTGGCTTCTTTACCACTAGCTCCACCTGGGAAGCACTACAGGTAGTTGTAGTTAACAATCAACACTTAGTGAATAACAAAAGCCTGGGGGTTTTATATATGTGATCTCCCTTAGTCCTCACAATAACATTTTTATATAGGAATCATTATCCCCATTTTACAGATAAATAAACAGAGGCTTTGAAAGTTCAGAAACTTCCCTAAAGTTGCACAGTGATAAGATGGCAGAGCTGAGGATTCTATTCTAGGTTTTGCTCACAAGGAGTTTAAATTTTTCATCACCTTGCTACTCTCCCTCCTGACAGTGCGAGCTTGTGTGCTAAGTCGCTTCAGTCGTGTCCAACTCTGTGTGACCCTGTGGACTGCAGCCCGCCAGGCTCCTCTGTCCATGGGATTCTCCAGGCAAGAATAGTGGAGTGGGTTGCCGTGTCCTCCTCCAGGGGATCTTCCTGACTCAGGGAAACCTATGTCTCATGTCTCCTGCATTGCCAGGCAAGTTCTTTACCATTAGTGCCACCTGGAAAGCCCTCACGATAGTGAGAGAGAAAAATGTTTCATCTATTTGTAAATAGCACACATTGTAAGTAACATAGTATTCATACTACTTATGACTTATTCATAGTATTTATGACAATGTTAAGTGAAAAAAGCAGAATATACAACTCTAACAATGGGAAAACAAGCAGAAAATATACAAAAAGCTATGTGTGTATATAGTGGAATTTTGGGTGGTTTTATGTTCTGTATGTATTTTGCACTGTGGAGAATGTTAAAATTGACATTTCTTTAAAATACAAAAAAAGGAAAAGTATTCTAGATTGGAAAAAAAAAAAAACAAGGAAACCAGGCTTGCCCGGCAGGTCTCCTTGTGACTTAGCTCTCTGGACTCCAGTGTTTCATGTGTAGACTTGTGATATTACTAGCTCACATTCATTGAACAATTACTATATTCCACACACTTTACAAAAGGAGCAAAACTGAACCCTCCCTCTAATTCTCTGGGCTTTCCTGGCGGCCCAGCCGGTAAAGAATGTGCCTGCGATGCAGCAGACCCAAGTTCGACTTCTGGGCTGGGACGATCTTCTGGAGAAGGAAATGGCTACTACTCTAGTGTTCTTGCCTGGAGAAGCCCATAGACGGAGGAGCCAGGTGGGCCGCAGCCCATGGAGGCACAAAGAGCTGGACATGACTGAGTGAGTAGCACTTTCACTTTAAAATTCTCTAAGGGAGATGGTTCTACAGCTGAGGAAATGAAGGGTCAGAGAAGGTAGACAGGAAGGCAGTAGAGAGACTTCAGTCTGGCTGTGTATCTCGGCCTCCCTCTTAGAAGCTGGCTGGTTGGGAAAGTTACTCTCTCAGAGGCTCAATAATTTCCATCTTCCAGGGTTCCTATGAGGAGTAAATGTGATTATGCATATCATGTCCTTGGCACAAAATAAAGCACTCGATGAACAGTTATTATTAATATTAAGCATCTTGCAAAAGGCTTAGTAAACTAGTAAAGGGAAAAATAGATAGTCACTCCTAGGGCTATATGAGAGCAAAGCCAGGCTCCTACCCTCATAAGCTACTGCCGAGATCGTCCTACAGCATCCTCTGTCCCGTCATCCAGGCCTGACAGTTTACCATCCTAACATTTTCAGCTGCGCTATTTTTTTCCAGGTTTTAAAACTTTTATTTAAAGTATTTAAAAATTTATGCATTCCAATAATTAAACTTGTTTGAACTACAACAAAAAAGGCACTCTGATTTTATAGCCTGTTTTGAAATGATAAGTTGAGAGACAAAGTCACATATTGTGTGATGTTTGGTGATGGACAGGGAGGCCTGGCATGCTGCAGTCCACTGGGTCACAAAGAGTCAGACATGACTGAGCGACTGAACTGAACTGAACTGATAAAGAGCATAGAGGCTGTTTTCACACAAAATTATTTTCTAGAAAAACTGAGAATTAGATGACACATAATAATGCACATTTCTTAATATTTTCTGTGAAGATTGGATGTATTTGGTTCAACAACATAAAACATTTTAGAAAAGGAGAGAGGAGTGTTCATGAAGCACTGGGTTTGTGCCGTGCCTGCAACCCCCTCTTCTGAAAATTAGTTCTTCCTACAATAAAGTTGCTAGAGTGGTCCTCAAGGGAAACCAACCCTGATGTCTTGGTCGCAGCTGATTGAACCAGCTCTGTCCGACCCAGAGACAATCAGGTGTAAGCTGTATTTGTGGGAGGTTAACAGCCTTTGACAGAGTTGACTAGGAAACTCTGCCTGACCAGCAGGGTTGGTTGGATAGGGATGAACCAATGAGGAGTTCACACAGAGAAAGCTGGTCAGTCATGCTCTGTGTCAAGAGTTTTCCACATGGCCACAGAAGTCAGGGAATCTAGAATGCAGAAACAGAGATGGAGGATGCCCTGTATTCTCCCAAGGGACTCTACTCCCACAGGGCCACCTGGTCACCTGAGTGCAGCTTCTCCAAGCGAACTCGAAGAGTCCCTCTCAGAAATAATGTAATCAAGTCCCTTCTTACAGGTAAGAAACACCAAGGCCTAGAAGACAAAGTAGCCACATAGTTATTAACAATTAGTAGTGCTCGTGGGAGGGGAGCGTAGGTTTCTTGATTTCTAAGGTGGTTCTTCCAGCTGCCTTATGAGGCCTCATGAGGTGCTACCTCATGTTTTGATACTCCGTGGTGATCACATAAGTGTGCTTTCAGTTCAGTTCAGTTGCTCAGATGTGTCTGACTCTTTGGGACCCCACAGACTGCAGCACACCAGGCTTCCCTGTCCATCACCAACGCCCAGAGCTTGCTCAGACTCATGCATGTCCATCAAGTCGGTGATGCCATCCAACCGTCTCATCCTCTGTCATCCCCTTCTCCTCCTGCCTTCAATCTTTCCCAGCATCACACAAATTAATATTACCTGAATATTTTTTCAGTATATTTCAGAATATGTTCATAATATTTGTTTCAGAATATTTGTTTTTGAGGATTTTTTTCCAGTGCATTTACTTAGCACCTGCTAAGTGGCTAGAACTGAGCTATTACAGAAACTGAGGGGAAAAAGAAAATACAGGCTATACCCTCCAGTCATTTAGAGTCTGAGGAACCATACAGATCAATCGATTTTATAATTAAGTAAAAATAGTGTGAGTCTATAGAATGGCAGAATATGAGCTGTTATTACAAGGGATTGTTTTTGCCTTTTTTTTTTTTTTTTTTTTGCCTTTTCGGAGGTTGATAGTGCTTGATTATGTGATGCATAGAAAAGGACATGAACTCAAAGGAAAAGACTCAAAAAGAAGAATGCGTGATGGATTGGGATTGACTGGTAATGCCTGCTTTGTGGAGGCTGGGAGTGTTGTATTTTGTTGTTGTCATGTTTCTTGTGGAGGTGGATCAGTTTTACGTAAAGGTGGATGCACCTTTACATTCCTGATGCAAGAAACAGGCTGAGCAAAGACTTGAGAATGAGTGCGTGTGTTTGAAGGGTTGTGGGAAGACCGATTTAAGGGACTCATAATGGGGGCAGAACAAGAGTAACAAGTGGAAGTGTCTGATTTTGTGACACAGTGTGAATGGAAGCTCCACAGCGCCTCAGGGTTCAGGTGTGCTGGGAGGGTGAAGCAGGGGTGGGGAGCGGGCTGGGGCGGGGTGACTGAGACTCCGTCCGCCCCTCACCCTTCCCTAGGTCCATAGCACAACACTGGTTTACCTATTTTACATGCTGGGACTTCATGTAAAAAATTTTTTTTGCGTTTGAAGAACTGTTCCTCATTTTAATAAAAACAAGTTTAAAGTTTTGCTCTGTGAATTTGATGCTTTAGAAAGACTCATGGAGTACTAGTTTGTAGACTGGATCTGAGTGGACTAGCAGGGCACTGTTGCAATTTTCAAGTGTGAGGAGACAGAGCTCTGATTTAGGATTCGGGAGGCTGAACCAGGGCAGCATGTAAGTAATAAGAATCATTTCAGAGGCAGAGGAAGGGGGAAGAAGCAGTCTCCATCCAAGAAAGAAAGAAAATGAAATTGTGTTAATCTCACTAACTTGGGCTCAAAATAATTTACCTTAGAGACTATAAATTTTGTGAGGGTAGGGATTATGACTGTCTAGTTTCCTTAGGAAGGTACCTGGGACATAGTAGGTATTCAATAAATATTTATTCCCTAAAAAAAAGGTGGTATGTAACTATTAGGATGATTTCTGCTGCAAATAAGAGAAATTTTGACTTCAAACTGGCTTAAAGAATAAGGATATTTATTAGATCAGAGACAGAGTAAGTTCCAGGCTCAGCACAATCAACAGTTAAGTGATGTCACTAATGACCCAGGTTCTCTCCCTCTTTTCACTCAATACCCCTGGCATTGGCTTCATCTTAAGGTGCTGTTACTCAGGTTACAGGATGGCTGCCTGCAGTGATCAAGGCACAGGCTTCCTGTTGAAGGACAGTAAAAGGGAAAGAGAAACCTTTCCCCTAAATATAGACTAAACATCCTGAGTTCCTGTCCCCATTCTCATCAGCTGGAAGAATGCCTTATACTCATTGGCTTTGAGCTCCATCCCAGTCTAACCTTGAGGCTGGGGTGAGGATCATTTCCTCTGAGTGTGTGGGAAGGGAAGATTAGATACGTGAGCAAAGTTGGAATTTACTAAAAGAACGTAAGAGGGAAAGGGTGCTGAGTTGAGTACACTTGAAATTCAGTGTGTGGCTTGAGGACTAGCAGCCTCAACATCACCTGGGACCTGTTAAAAATCTAAAAGCTTAGGGCTCACTTCAGCTTTCAGGTGGCGCTGGTGGTAAAGAACCTGTCTGCCAGCGCGGGAGACCTAAGAGACGTGGGTTTGATCCCTGGATCAGGAAGATCCCCTGGTGGAGGGCATGGCAACCCAGCCCAGTATTCTTGCCTAGAGAATCCCATGGACAGAGGCGCCTGGAGGGCTACATACAGTCCATAGAATTGCAAAGAGTCAGACATGACTGAAGCAACTTAGCATGCAAAGATCCCTAAACTGGTGTCTGCATTTTAGCAAGATTCCCCAGGTGATTCATATACATGTAAGTAACATTTGAGAAGCATTGCCCTACACCGTGTACTTTCTTTCTAGGACCTTTGCCTGGCATGTAAAATAGATGAACAACGACGTCTTCTTTAAGACCAGGTGTAAAGAATTACCTTCGGTGCTGTTACTCCTGAGCTTTCTGGCATTTTGTTCCTACCTCTATCATATCTCTTCATCTCATTGCTTTGTAGTTAGTTATTTAAATTATCTTAGAATCTGTGTTTCCATTGCACAGGGCATGGGTTCGATCTCTAGTTGGAGAACTAAAATCCTTCAAGCTGCACATCATGGTCATAAATACATAAACAAATGGTACTCAGTGAGTTTCCATCCATTCATTCATTTATTCAACAGATTTTACTGAATTCCTATAATCCCTGGAGGCACAACAATGAACAAATTGCCCTTCTTAATGACGCTTAAGTTCTAGCTAGAGGAGAGGTATATTTTAAAATATATGTTTTGTTATATATATTTGTGGAATGGATTAATTCAACAAATATTTATTGAACACTACTGTGTGTGGTGATGGACAGGGAGGCCTGGCGTGCTGCAATTCATGGGGTCGCAAAGAGTCGGACACGACTGAGCTTTTTTTTTTTTTTTTTTTTTTTTGCCTTTTCGGAGGTTGATAGTGCTTGATTATGTGATGCATAGAAAAGGACATGAACTCAAAGGAAAAGACTCAAAAAGAAGAATGCATGATGGATTGGGATTGACTGGTAATGCCTGCTTTGTGGAGGCTGGGAGTGTTGTATTTTGTTGTTGTCATGTTTCTTGTGGAGGTGGATCAGTTTTACGTAAAGGTGGATGCACCTTTACATTCCTGATGCAAGAAACAGGCTGAGCAAAGACTTGAGAATGAATGCGTGTGTTTGAAGGGTTGTGGGAAGACCGATTTAAGGGACTCATAATGGGGGCAGAACAAGAGTAACAAGTGGAAGTGTCTGATTTTGTGACACAGTGTGAATGGAAGCTCCACAGCGCCTCAGGGTTCAGGTGTGCTGGGAGGGTGAAGCAGGGGTGGGGAGCGGGCTGGGGCGGGGTGACTGAGACTCCGTCCGCCCCTCACCCTTCCCTAGGTCCATAGCACAACACTGGTTTACCTATTTTACATGCTGGGACTTCATGTAAAAAATTTTTTTTGCGTTTGAAGAACTGTTCCTCATTTTAATAAAAACAAGTTTAAAGTTTTGCTCTGTGAATTTGATGCTTTAGAAAGACTCATGGAGTACTAGTTTGTAGACTGGATCTGAGTGGACTAGCAGGGCACTGTTGCAATTTTCAAGTGTGAGGAGACAGAGCTCTGATTTAGGATTCGGGAGGCTGAACCAGGGCAGCATGTAAGTAATAAGAATCATTTCAGAGGCAGAGGAAGGGGGAAGAAGCAGTCTCCATCCAAGAAAGAAAGAAAATGAAATTGTGTTAATCTCACTAACTTGGGCTCAAAATAATTTACCTTAGAGACTATAAATTTTGTGAGGGTAGGGATTATGACTGTCTAGTTTCCTTAGGAAGGTACCTGGGACATAGTAGGTATTCAATAAATATTTATTCCCTAAAAAAAAGGTGGTATGTAACTATTAGGATGATTTCTGCTGCAAATAAGAGAAATTTTGACTTCAAACTGGCTTAAAGAATAAGGATATTTATTAGATCAGAGACAGAGTAAGTTCCAGGCTCAGCACAATCAACAGTTAAGTGATGTCACTAATGACCCAGGTTCTCTCCCTCTTTTCACTCAATACCCCTGGCATTGGCTTCATCTTAAGGTGCTGTTACTCAGGTTACAGGATGGCTGCCTGCAGTGATCAAGGCACAGGCTTCCTGTTGAAGGACAGTAAAAGGGAAAGAGAAACCTTTCCCCTAAATATAGACTAAACATCCTGAGTTCCTGTCCCCATTCTCATCAGCTGGAAGAATGCCTTATACTCATTGGCTTTGAGCTCCATCCCAGTCTAACCTTGAGGCTGGGGTGAGGATCATTTCCTCTGAGTGTGTGGGAAGGGAAGATTAGATACGTGAGCAAAGTTGGAATTTACTAAAAGAACGTAAGAGGGAAAGGGTGCTGAGTTGAGTACACTTGAAATTCAGTGTGTGGCTTGAGGACTAGCAGCCTCAACATCACCTGGGACCTGTTAAAAATCTAAAAGCTTAGGGCTCACTTCAGCTTTCAGGTGGCGCTGGTGGTAAAGAACCTGTCTGCCAGCGCGGGAGACCTAAGAGACGTGGGTTTGATCCCTGGATCAGGAAGATCCCCTGGTGGAGGGCATGGCAACCCAGCCCAGTATTCTTGCCTAGAGAATCCCATGGACAGAGGCGCCTGGAGGGCTACATACAGTCCATAGAATTGCAAAGAGTCAGACATGACTGAAGCAACTTAGCATGCAAAGATCCCTAAACTGGTGTCTGCATTTTAGCAAGATTCCCCAGGTGATTCATATACATGTAAGTAACATTTGAGAAGCATTGCCCTACACCGTGTACTTTCTTTCTAGGACCTTTGCCTGGCATGTAAAATAGATGAACAACGACGTCTTCTTTAAGACCAGGTGTAAAGAATTACCTTCGGTGCTGTTACTCCTGAGCTTTCTGGCATTTTGTTCCTACCTCTATCATATCTCTTCATCTCATTGCTTTGTAGTTAGTTATTTAAATTATCTTAGAATCTGTGTTTCCATTGCACAGGGCATGGGTTCGATCTCTAGTTGGAGAACTAAAATCCTTCAAGCTGCACATCATGGTCATAAATACATAAACAAATGGTACTCAGTGAGTTTCCATCCATTCATTCATTTATTCAACAGATTTTACTGAATTCCTATAATCCCTGGAGGCACAACAATGAACAAATTGCCCTTCTTAATGACGCTTAAGTTCTAGCTAGAGGAGAGGTATATTTTAAAATATATGTTTTGTTATATATATTTGTGGAATGGATTAATTCAACAAATATTTATTGAACACTACTGTGTGTGGTGATGGACAGGGAGGCCTGGCGTGCTGCAATTCATGGGGTCGCAAAGAGTCGGACACGACTGAGCAACTGAACTGAACTGAACTGTGTGTTAGGCACTGCTGTAGGCACTGGTAGGACATCAATGAATAAAAACAGGTACAAATCCCTATCTTTAGTGCTTTTTATCTTCTAGTAGGAGTCACAGAGAGACTGATCCATGGTAAAAAGATAAATTAATTAGTATTTTTTAAAAAAGGTAATGCTGTTTAAGTGTTGCACTCAATATGTCAGCAAATTTGGAAAACTCAGCAGTGGCCACAGGACTGGAAAAGATCAGTTTTCTCCAATCCCATAGAAGGGCAATGCCAAAGAATGTGAAAACTATCATACAGTTGTGTTCATTTCCCATGTTAGTAAGGTTATGCTCAAAATCCTTCAAATTAGCTTCAGCAGTATGTGAACTGAGAACTTCTAGATGTGCAAGCTAGGTATAAAAAAGGCAGAGAAATCAGAGATCAAATTGCCAACATCCATTGGATCATCGAAAAAGCAAGGAAATTCCAGAAAACAACATCTACTTCTGCTTCATTGACTATGCTAAAGACTTTGTGTGGATCACAAAAAAATGTGGAAAATTCTTAAAGAGATGGGAATACCAGACCACCTTATCTGTCTCTGGGGAAACCTGTATGCAGATCAAGAAGCAACAGTTAGAACCAGACATGAAATAACTGGTTCAAAATTGGAAAAGGAGTATGACAGTGTTATATATTGTCACCTGGCTTGTTTAAATTCTATGCAGTATATATCATGCGAAATGCCAGGCTGGATGAATCACAACCTGGAATCAAGATTTCTGGGAGAAATACCAACAACCTCAGAAAAGCAGATAATATCACTCTAATGGCAGAAAGTGAAGAGGAAATAAAGAGCCTCTTGATGAGGGTGATAGAAAAGCATGAAAAAACTGGCTTAAAACTCAGCATTCAAAAAACTAAGATCATGGCATCCAGTCCCATACCCATCACTGGAAATAGATGGGGAAACAATGGAAACAGTGACAGACTTTATTTTCTTAGGCTTCGAAATCACTGCTGATAGTGACTGCAGCCATGAAATTAAAAGATGCTTGCTCCTTGAGGGGAGTGCTATGACAAACCTAGATATTGTATTAAAAAGCAGAGACATTACTTTGTCCACAAAGGTCCATGTAGGCAAAGCTATGGTTTTTCCAGTAATCATGTACAGATGTAAGAGCTAGACCATAAAGAAGGCCGAGTGCTGAAGAACTGATTCTTTCAAATTATGGTGCTAGAGAAGATGCTTGAGAGTCCCTTGGATTGCAAGGAGATCAAACCAGTCAATCCTAAAGGAAATCAATCCTGAATATTCACTGGAGGAACTGATGCTGAAGCTCAAGCTCCAATATTTTGGCCACCTGATGTGAAGAGCTGACTCATTGGAAAAGATTCTGATGCTGGGAAAGATTGAAGGCAAAAGGAGAAGGGGGTGGCAGAGGAGGAGATGATTAGATAGCATCACCAACTCAGTGGACATGAGTTTGAGTAAACTCTGGGAGATAAGAACAGAGGAGGATAGACGAGCTTGGCGTGCTGCAGTCCATGGGGTCACAAAGGGTTGGACACAACTTAGCGACCGGACAACAACAATCAATTAGAAAGTGATAAGTCCTATGAAACATGTGGAGCAAGTGAGGGCGTAAATCAAGACTGCTGGGGCCTTGGTGTAGCAATTTTAAATGGAGTAGTCCAGACGGGCCTCACTGAGGAGGTGGCAGTTTATGTCCTAGTGGGAAGAGTGGAGTATTCTGAACTGTGACTGAAGGAATGATGGTACCAATGGGAGAAGTAAGGACGTTGCAACTGTGGGTCTTGTTGAAGGGAGGAGGCAAGATAGGCAAGATTATGAGTTATTTTGGACTTGTTGAGATAGAACTCTTGGTGAGATATTCAAAGGGAAATGTCCTATTGACAATGAAAAATGTGGGCTTGGAGTATGCTGGTAAGATCAGGTGGATATTTTAGATTTAGGCATCATTAGTATGGTGGCTCAGACAGTAAAGCATCTGCCGACAATGTGGGAGACCCAGGTTCGATCCCTGGGTTGGGAAGATCCTCTGGAGAAGGAAATGGCAACGCACTCTAGTACTCTTGCCTGGAAAATCTCATGGATGGAGGAGCATGGTAGGCTACAGTACATGGGGTTGCAAAGAGTTGGACACGACTGAGCGACTTCACTTTAGTATCGTGCCCAGATCTAAAAGTGAGAGCCACACTTTACAACTGGTTCACCCAGATAAGACTCCATATGGGAGAGAAACTCACGGCTGAATCTTGGTGAAGGTCCTAATCATAGGATCGAAGGAAGAAGACATTTTTCCTTTGCCCAGAAACATCACTGAGTCCTTCACTGAGGTCAGTGGTGAAACAAAGAAACTTGTCTTCCATATTATCCTTCCTCTATACTGATTATAGATAAAAGAATGTACATGGAAAGGGAAATATAGGAAATATGGGATGTAGAGCTTTAATACATCTCTGAAAGGCTGTGATAAGCAGAAAATCATAACCTTCTGTATCTAGACAAGTTCAGTCCAACTGGCCAGGAAGAAACTGTCTGTCCTGTGACCTCCGCCTTGCCCTTGCAGCTTCTCCATAGCATAGGCCCAGGGTTAGCACACAATCATCAGGCCAGGTCTGACTGAAGACACTGAGCCAAGTCCAGGTACCTCGAGTTCAGCCCAGGCTTTGGAACTGACCTCTCCGTGGTAGTAGGCTCAGGGAGGTGAACGGGAAAGAAACTCAAATCTTGGTCGTTATTTTCTTTGGACCCATGAAGGGTGCTCGTTCTTTCCTTCCTTCCCAGTGCCTTCCTCTCTTGGCAGAGCTTTGCCTCTCTGCTCTACTCTGGTTCTCCAGAGCCAGTTCTGCCTTTATTTCATTAACACTCTCAAACATGTTCTCAGAGAGCTGTGGTAAGAAAATCATACTAAAGTGTAAATTCCCAATATTACTAGTTAGTAGAACGTAAGCCATTACTAGGGCTTCCCAGGTCGAGCTAGTGGTAAAGAACCTATCTGCCAATGCAGGAGACAAAAGAGACGTGGGTTAGACCCGTGTGGGAAGATCCCCTGGAGAAGGAAATGGCAATCCACTCCAATATTCTTGCCTGGAGAATCCCCTGGACAGAGGAGCCTGGCGGGCTACAGTCCACAGGGTTGCAAAGAATCGGACACACACAGCACATGGCCTTTACTAGAACTCCTTCATTCCTTGAGTGGACAAATATGTATGAACTATTATGTGACAAGCATTGTGCTAGGTCCTGGAAATACAGTAGTGGATAAGTGACAGTTTCTGGTGTTCATGAATTACCTAGCCCAGTTGGGAAACAATTAAGAGAGTCAAATGGTTAAAGCTGACATAGTAAGAAAGTGCTACTGCTGCTGCTGCTAAGTCACTTCCGTCGTGTCTGACTCTGTGCGACCCTATAGACGGCAGCCCACCAGGCTCCCCCGTCCCTGGGATCCTCCAGGCAAGAACACTGGAGTGGGTTGCCATTTCCTTCTCCAATGCATGAAAGTGAAAAGTGAAAGTGAAGTCGCTCAGTCGTGTCTGACTCTTCGCGACCCCTGGGCTGCAGCCTACCAGGCTCCTCTATCCATGGGATTTTCCAGGAAAGAGTACTGGAGTGGGGTGCCATCGCCTCCTCCAAAGAAAGTGCTAAGGTAGGGATAAATTTGGTTTCCTTAGGGTCCAGTGGGTAAGAACCCACCTGCCAAAGCAGGGGACATGCGTTGGATCCCTAGTCTGGTAAGATCCCACTTGCCCTGGAACAAGTAAGCCTGTGTGCCACACCTACTGAGCCTGAATGCCCCAGAGCCCGGACTCCGGCTGCAACAAGAGAAGCCCCCACAAACAGAAGCCAGAGCAGTGCAGCAAAGAGTAGCCCCCACTCGCTACAACTAGAGAAAGCCTACACGCAGCACTGCAGACCCAGTGCAGCCAAAAAATAATGACAAATACATAAAATAATGATAATAACGATGAATAAAGTAGGGACAAAGTTAAGTTTCATGGGGTTCTCAAGGCAAGAATACTGCAGTGGTTTGCCATTCCCTTCTCCAGTGAACCACGTTTTGTCAGAACTCGCCACCATGACCCACCCATCTTGGGTGGCCCTACACGGCATGGCTCATAGTTTCATTGAGTTAGACAAGGCTGTGGTCCATGTGGTCAGTTTGGTTAGTTTTCTGTGATTGTGGTTTTGGTTCTGTTAAGGATAAGAGGCTTATGGAAGCTTCCTGATGAGGAGGAAACTGGGTTTTGTTCTGATGGGCAGATCCATGCTCAGTAAATCTTTAATCCAATTTTCTGTTGATGGGTGGGGCTGTGTTCCCTCCCTGTTGTTTGACTTCAGGCCTCCTTCAACAGGTCCCATGCATGCACTGCTACACTTAGTGCCCCCAACCCTGTAGCAGGCCACCACCGACCCACACCTCTGCCTGGGACTCCAATACTTTGCCCACCTGATGCGAAGAACTGGCTCATTGGAAAGGACCCTGATGCTCGGATAGATTGAAGGCAGGAGGAGAAGGGGATGACAGAGGATGAGATGGTTGGATGGCATCACCGACTCAATGGACATGAGTTTGAGTAAGCTCCGGACATTGGTGATGGACAGGGAAGCCTGGCATGCTGCAGTCCATGGGGTTGCAAAGAGTCGGACACGACTGAGTGACTGAACTGAACTGAAACTGAAGTTTTGTCTTTGAGGGGGAAGGTTAGAAAGTGGGAGGGGGTGTTCTAAACAAAGGGGATGATGTGTTCAAGCTCTGGAAGCAAGACTGAGGGACCAAGGAAAGGCGAGTGTGGTGATGAGAGGCAGTGGCTGAGCAGTCAGCAACAGCCAGAATGCAAGGGCTTCGAGAACACTGTTGAGTAGCCCGGATTTCATCCTGAGGGCACGAGGAACCAGCTGATGGTTTTAAACTGGGGATTGTCCTAAGCAGATTTGCATCTTAGAAAGATCCCATTGGTTGTGGTGTGGAGAACAGACTGAAGGCAGAGGTAAGTCGGGAGGCAGCTGCAGTTGCCCTGGCAGGAAGTGCCACAGACCTGAACTATGGCACCGTCAGAGGAATGAAGATGAAGGGACAGAGCCAAGAGCTCTGCAGGAGGATCTTGTGATTGATTGAACGGGGTCAGGGGAGAAAGAGGAGCCAGGACTATTCCTAAGTTTCTGACTGGGATGGAAATACTCCCTAATGGCAGAATTGCAAGGCATCCGTGACCCGGGTCTGTAAGCATAGTTATTTTTTGGGTGGGGCGCGTGCTTGTCACACTTAAAATCACATTATGCAAACAGCTGCCTATCCCAAATATTTACCTTTAAGGATGGCTCTGGCACTCATTTTTACTTACTGGCATAGGGAGGCTTTTTGTCCTGCTAGGATGGGAGTGTCTGTGGGCTGAGTGCTTTCAAAGTGTAGTGAAGGACTACAAAGGGTATTTCTTAGAATTAGTCAGGTTATTGCCAATTTTCACCTAAATGATATCTTGAATCCAATCCCCACCCCATTTCTCACATTATGAAGTTTCATCTTTATGCAACCTCTTTCCCCTTTGGAGCCCATTTTTCCCATCTCCTGTTTATAGTGGAGGAAGTTGACAGCTGAAAGTCTTTTAATAGCATGACATATTGAATTGAATCAGCTTTCTTTTACTACTGGCTTTTACTACTGTTTATATCTGAGCACTGTGTACACACACACACACAAATGGCTTTATTTTTTTTAAATATGCATGATTTACAAAATCCTTAACAAAATTCCAGGCAACCCAAATAGCAACCCAGGTTGTATAACTATTGCGAGGGCTGTAGCACAGATATTCAGATGGTCTACATTTCAAGGAATCTACCTAGAAATCATTATCCTTAAATATGTATTCTAAATTCTTATTATGATTTGTAATGCAACAAAGAGTGGTTAATATGGTAGACAAAGAATATTAAGACCATAAATGGGAATATCTGACAAAGCAATGAGATTTAAAAAGAAAATAAGTGCACCTGGTCTGCCTTAAATGCATTTTGAAAGACTCTTTCAGGAAAGTTCCTGTAAGTGAATTAAGTCTCTGTTTCTCCTGGGGCTGCCAGGGATTTTTTGGCTAGTACAACAGCTGCACCGCGCGGTACTGAGTTGAAAAGGCTCAGCACAGAGCTGTGGTTGCAGCTCCAGCCCTGGCAGACTAGCCTGTAGAGACTCCTGTGTGTGTGTGTGTGTTTGTCTGTCTGTCTGTCTGCACTCAGTTGTGTCCTACTCTTTGTGACCCCATGGACTGCAGCCTGCCAGGCTCCTCTGTCCATGGAATTTTTCAGGCAAGAATACTAGAGCAGTTTACCGTTTCCTCCTCCAGGGGATCTTCCCAACCCAGGGATCGAACCCACATCTCTTAAGTCTCCTGCATTGGCAGGCAGATTCTTTACCACCGTGCCACCTGGGAAGCCCGCAGAGGCTCTTAGCTGGCACCTTTAAGAACTGTTAGGAAGTCAGATTTTTTGCTTGTGCAACAGTGTATAAGCTTTCAGTCACCCCTGTAAACTGAATAAAAGGCATTTGCCAGTTGGACAGTGTGGCCATCTTTCAAATTAAGCCTCTCAGTGTCTGGCATTGATAACCATGCTCAAGGCTAAGACAATAGAATGTGATCATTCTTCAATTCAAGGACAAACACAATGCCTGGATGAGTGGTGTTTAGAAGATGTATCTTTACCAAAGTAATGGTTTATCTGTATATCTATGCTTTTAGATAATGGATCGTTGTGAACCCTGGCCTAAACTCCTAAAGGGTTTCATGTCTCTGAAATGAGAAAAAGACTAGCTTTATAGGTGTTTGTTTTTTCTTCTTCAAGGGATTCTAGTTGCTGAATTATGTGTTGTACCAAGGCCTTTGGAGGAAGAGGGTAGGTTGGCGACTTAGAAAGGTCTAGTGAAAACTTCTATTTATGTGACCCTGGTGGCTGATGGGAGTGATTGGGGCACCTAACCTATTTTTCTTAGAGGCTAATTGCTTTAGAATAACAGAGTAAGCTGACTAACACACAGGCTCTGGTTGGTTGTTTGGGAAGATTCTATCAATACTTGCTGTCTCATAGACAAAGTAGATAGAAAAGCAAATAAATGGCTGTATATTCATTCATTTATCCCTCATAGATTGTAGCTGAAGACTGCTGTGACAATTTGCCTACCCAATTCTGCCTGTCTGACTTGGGCCCCAGAGAAGCTAAAGGAAAAAGGAAGGGAGGTTCTGGGCTGGGGATGTGAGCAGAGGAACTTCACCTCTGCCAGTGCAGAGACGATGATGAGGGAAAAAAAGAGCCGAGGGAAAAATCAGCAGGAATCAATCAGGGTGGCTTCCCTGTTTTTTTTTTTTGTCAGGCCCACTTGACCCATTTGGAGAATGGGAAGTGGGAGCCACAACCTTTGGGTTCTTTGCACAACCACAGACCAGCTAGGAGACTTTGCACAAACTGATTTTCTCTAAACGTCAGTTTCCTCACTGGGAAGATGAAAGTGTTGGACCAGGTAGTGCCAGTTTCTGGATCCTTCGGAACTCATTGCTTCGCTCTTAACCTTTCCTGGCCCTGCTGGGGAAGGCTGGCTTCCTCACAGCCGCATACTGCTGGCTGAAAGAAAAGGAAGTGAAAATGAGGTTGCTTAGTCGTGTCCGACTCTTTGCGACCCCGTGGACTGTAGCCTACCAGGCTCCTCTGTCCATGGGATTCTCCAGGCAAGAATGGGTTGCCCTTTCCTTCTCCAGGGGATCTTCCCAACCCAGAGAGTGAGTAGAAATCAGTAGCTGTGTGCCTGCGTTCCCCATAGACTTGGCAAATGCAGATCATCTAAATCAGGGGCTCTTTAAGATGAGGTCTGGGACACGCAACGTTGGCGGCACCTGGGAACCTGTTAGAAATGGCTGCTCTGGGGACCCCCTACCCCTCTGGCCAGAATCCCAGGGACTGTGAGAGTGGGGTCTGGCAACCTGTGTTTTAATAAGCCCTTCCGGTGATTCTGACGCATGCTCATGTTTGAATGAAGCGTAATATATACACTGAGGTAAAAAGCACTCAACTGTTTCTGTTATGTTTTGCTGGTCCTGGCATAGCCTAATAGTTTGGTATTTTTATCTTTGAAAACCTGCCCAAGGGCCCTAGTGATAAGATGAGATCTGAAATGAGCCGAGTCAACTCTGTATGTCAAAACGTTGTCACATTTAAACATTTCAAGTGTTTTTGTTTTTTTTTTTTGACAATTACAGAGTCAAAAATATATATAAAATATAGCCCCATGTGTGCACAAAGAGAATTCTGGGAAATGTAGTTTATTTATTTATTACCGGATTGCTTTGTAAAAGGAGCTGGGGGAAGTTTGGAAACTGTCTCCCTGAAGAGGTATGAAGTTTTCCAGGGCACCCCAGACTTGGTGAAAGAGGCCATTTCTGCCGTTGCTGGCAGCAGCCCTCGGGTGAAAGCCCATTGCATTTTATCTTTGCGTGTTTGTTTGTTCTGCTTGTTAAACACTGGCTTTCATACCATCTTGTTCTGTAATTCAAAACTGACTTTATAATTAGGTCTGAAAAGGAATGGTTCCCAGGCAATTCCTCTATGAAACTGGTAAAGACAGTTGCGTTCACTTTGGCTGGTTTCAGGGTAATTTGTCTGAGGGGGCTGCAGGGCTGCTCTGTTTGAAGTTATATTGGGCTGGCCTCTCTGTGTATTTGCAGCGGGTGTGGGGAGGGGAGGGTGAGGACCGAGTCCTGCTCTTGGGAATCTTCTGTGGACGAGCAGAAGATGTTGGCAGACTTTTCTCTTTCATCTTTGGACAGTAAACGCTGAGTTGGTTCATGCATTTAAGCCCACCTGGCTCAAGTTTAGTTGTTTGGCCCCGAGGGAAAGGTTTAACCAGCTAAATTAGAGGGGCCATAGGGGACTGCTTGGAGAGCAGGCTGAAAACGATTATTGGTTTGCTAATTCAAAGTTTTTCTTTCTGAGTTCCATCTCGAGGAGACCTGAGACTTTCTAGTTAATTTGCATACTTGAAAGCTGGAGTTCCAACCTGACTTCTCAATAGAGATGATTACGACTACATTTGTGAAAACTCTTTGCTTCAGCATCTGGGTTCAGGACCATCAGGAGGCCTAAAAAGAGGAAAGCAGGTCCAACCTGGCAGGACCTTGGATCCCCACCACTGGCTTCCACTAGAGCAAATCCACTTTATTTGTTTTGGTTGTTTACACTTCCAGTTAAGATTTTCTTTGGA
Source organism: Oreotragus oreotragus (assembly GCA_006410675.1). Classification (NCBI taxonomy): domain Eukaryota; kingdom Metazoa; phylum Chordata; class Mammalia; order Artiodactyla; family Bovidae; genus Oreotragus; species Oreotragus oreotragus. The sequence goes on along the minus strand of SJYX01020534.1, from coordinate 21,283 downwards.
GAAAATGTTTCACGGCTTTAAAAAGTTTGAAAACTACTGGTTTAGACTAGAAGTATCCAGCCCAACCCTTGCCCTCTAAATCAAATCAGTCCACCTGTTAGCCTGAAGACCAAGTCTCAAACTCTGGAGGCACTGGGGACCACTCTTTGCCATCCCCGGTACACTCGACTCACCTTTGCCCACAAGCTCAGACTCCAAACCCACCTCTGCTTCCAGCAGCCATTGTTCTGCTCCTCCCCCAGCATGTGGAGTCTCTTGCCCTGTTAGAGGCTACCTTGCCCCACGTCCTCTGGTCTCCTACTGTCTGGCATCTAGCTGGGGAGGGCTCTTGAGCCATAACATCCCTGTAACTTCTTGGCTTTGTGGTTTGTCTGGACCTACATAATATGGTGTTCTTCTTAGTGCCTTTATCCAGAATGGAGTCACGCCAGCTCACTGCTTCTTGCCTGAATTCATCTCTAGAACTACATTTTTATTTTTCTGCCATACTGTGCAGCTTGTGGAACCTAAGTTCCCTGACTAGGGATGGAACCGAGGCCCACAGCAGTGAAAGTGCCAAGTCCCAACCAGTGGAGAGCCAGAGAATCCCTGTGACTACATTTTGAGAGAATGTAGGTTGATTGCCAGCCTTCTACCAGAACTGACTCATTGAGTCCTTTGAATGTTTTAGTCCCATCACTTTTGTGACTGTTCCACTTAAAATAAACCGCAGCCACTCGTTTGTTATTGCCCACCACGCGGATGGTACAGGGAAACAGAACATCAGGAAGCACTGCTTCCATGAAGAAAACCTCACTTTCATCACCTCCACCTGGATACCATTAGGACGGTTCCTCTGTGCTACTGACAGATTGGTGAAGAAACTAGAAGTCTGAGTTTACCATTCACAGCAAAAAGTCAGGCTTTGAAATCAGGAGGACTAGAGTTCTTATTCTGACTCCTTCGATTCCTAGCTGATGACCCAGAACATTCCTCCTTGTTGTGGCAGTCCAAGTGCTGGTTGCAAAAGAATTTCCAGGTACAGAGTATTGCAGAAAGGAATGAGCTTATTATGAACAAAGAGCAGAGGTAATGTGGGTGCTGTGAGCACAGCGGGCCAACCTCCTGACAGACCAGGGAGAGTCAACAGAAGCTGTTAGAAAAGCAGGCTGCTCAAAGGAGAGCCAACCCCTTTTGTGGGTCAGCAGCCAATTTTTACAGCCTCAAGACAAAGGACATGCCTGCTGGAAGGGAGGCATTAGGTGACTGGTTAGGGTGGGTAGTTTTCCTCATCTGAGGTCCAGAAGCTGGCCAGTAAGGCTTGGGGGGCTTTTGGCAACGGTTACAATGGGGCTCAGTCAGTTCCCAAGGTGACCTTGGTTCTGGGCTCCACTTCTATGACCTTGATGCAGGGCCTCGCGCCTGTAACCTTGGGGTGGGAATCCACACTCCTGAGCCTCTGATTGCTCATTTGTAACCCAGCAGTGATAATACCCATCTCATAGGATCCTTGTAAACTCAAACGGCAATGTGAGTGTAAATGTGTGCATGCATATTTCCTAATATCACTTAGCATATGCAAACGTTAAAACAAATATTTTTCTTCTGTCTTCCCTCAGCACCTTCCATAGCACATAGTAGGTGCTCAAAAGTGCTAGAACCGCTGTCGTAGAGGCCTTCAGTTAGGTCTGGAGAATGGTATTCTGTGTTTCCCACTCTCTGTCCATATGCCAGTTGGGTTTGGTTTCCCACTACGGTGATCCGCGGGTTCACTAGAGCTTTGCTTTGTCTTAGTGTTCACGGCATTTCCCTTTGATAGCCTCAGCTCTGCAGAATGGGTGATAATTATTTTTTATTTCAAGTACAGCTGCTAGTTATGATAAAGACCTTCTCTTTTTTTAAAAAAAATTACTTATTTGTTTGGCTGTGTCGGGTCTTGGTGCGGTATGAAGGATCATGCAGGATCTTCGTAGCATAATGTGTGGTTGTTTTGTTGTGATGCGTGGCTTCTCCAGTTGTGGTATGTGGGCTCAAGAGCGCTTGGGCTCAGTAGCTGTGGCGCATGGGCTTATTTGCTTCTGAGCATGGGCTTCCCTGGTAGCTCAGCTGGTAAGGAATCTGCCTGCAAGGCAGGAGACCTGGGTTCGATCCCTGAGTTTGGGAAGATCTCCTGGAGAAGGGCATAGCAACCCACTCCAGGATTCTTGCCTGGAGAATCCCCATGAACAGAGGAGCCTGGTGGGCTGCAGTTCATGGAGTCACAAAGAGTTACGACTGAGTGACTAAGCACAGCACACATATGGAATAGTTAGTTCCCTGACCAGAGATGAACCCACCTCCCTGCACTGGAAGGCAGAGTTAAGCACTGGACCCACCAGGGAAGTCCCCCTCAATAACTACTTTCTTAAAACACTTTTTTTTGGGTCATCTCATTGCTTTTCCATTAAAGTCCAAAATGTAATGTGGCTTATTGTACCTGCCTTGTCCCATCCTGCCTCCTCTCAGTTTCAGCTTGCTCTCTGTCTTCTGTCACGTTCTCCAGCTGGGCAGTGTCCCCTTGAGCCCCTGGGCCTCTGTACGTGTCACCCCTCTGCTTAGAGTGCCTTCCCGTGCCTGCTCCCTTCACCTCTGTCCCCCACCGCCTTGCCCCAGTCGTTTGCTCAGATCCATTTCCACCTGTCTTCTGCTTGATATAGTAAGGGACCAACTCATGCAAACTCCATTTTCCACACTTCCTTTCCAATTGACTTCTAGTTCTATTTGGCCAATGGAAAGCCCTGGCAGGAAATTAAGAAGGCAAGGGGAAGGTGGAAACTCAGGTAACTGCCTCCACTGCCCCCAACTTGCAAAGCATCTCCTAGCAGTACCTGTATCACCTTCCTGGCTCCAGCATCTGCACATGGCCCCTTCCTCTGTGTTCCCAGCTCTCACTACTAGCTCTGGTTCCTGGGCTCTATGCTAGGTCACCCCAAGCCCTGGGGTGGCTACAGCTTACTGCTGTTGATGATCTCTGAAAATATCCCTGTCCTGTTTGATCTTCACATCCTAGTAACTCATAACTCAACTCCTAAATTAAATCCCCTCTAGAGAACCGCCTGGTATGAGTTCTTTTTTCAAAAAAATTTTACTGGTATATAGTTGATTTACATATTACGTTATATTAGTTTCAGGTGTGCAGCAAAGTGATTCAGTTGTTCATATATATATATTTATTCTTTTTCAGATGCTTTTTCCATATAGGTTATTACAGAATACTGAGTCGAGTTCCCAGTGCTATACAGTAGGTCCTTGTTGGTTACAGCTCTGTGTGTATGTTAATCCCAAGCTCCTAATTTTTCCCTCCCCCTGACCATGGGCTGTTTTCTTATCTGAGCCCTGACTGATATATTACTCATCTAGCCTTTGAATCTCCGGGGAAGGCAATGGCACCCCACCCCAGTACTCTTGCCTGGAAAATCCAATGGACGGAGGAGCCTGGTGGGCTGCAGTCCATAGGGTTGCTAACAGTCGGACAGACTGAGCGACTTCACTTTCACTTTTCTCTTTCATGCATTGGAGAAGGAAATGGCAACCCACTCCAGTATTCTTGCCTGGAGAATCCCAGGGATGGGGGAGCCTGGTGGAATGCCGTCTATGGGGTCACACAGAGTCAGACACGACTGAAGTGACTTAGCAGCAGCAGCAGCAGCCTTTGAATCTCAGCTCAAATTTCACTTACTTGGGGATGCTTTCCCTGACCTCCCCTTCTGCTTCCACAACCTATAGCTACTATAGGTTGTATAAAATTGTATAAAATCTCATTATACAATTTCATAGCACTGTGTACCTCTCCTTTGTAGAACTTCTCCCAGTTACAATTTCACTTTAATCTGTGATAATTTGATTAACTTGTCTCTGCCATTAGAATATAATCTTCATGAGTAACCATGTCCTTTGGGGGGCATTCACCATTATTTTCTAGGTATCTAAAATAGTATCTAGCACATATAATGTGCTCAATGAATGAATGAATCCTTTTGAAAACTTTTGTGATGCTGGGGACCATTGTTTTAAAAAATTGTTTTTGTTTAAAACTGCAGAGAATACTGCAATACCATCTACCAAGTTCCCTATGTGGTTGGGCATGGCTTTGTAAAAGAGGTTTAAATAAATCTCAGAAATTGAACTCCCCTATTAACAATGAGAAACGCGTTGGACAAATCCCTGTAACTCAGTTGTAACTGACCACATCATTATGGAGAATGGCCTTAGGGACTTTCATAAACTTCTCATAATATACAAGAGCTCGATCTTGCCAAGGGTGTAAAATCACTGGCTAATTCACTGAACCAAACCAGGCCTGCCTCTTTGCTCCAGCACAGACAGGCTCTGATTACAGATGGACATGTTTCATGTTTAATGGTGAGTAAAGGAACTTTGGAACAAGAACTTACCAGTGACAGGTAATGGTGAAGCCAAACTTTTCCCTCTTTTAAAAGAGTAAAGATGGGTTGCCTTTAACATTTGTGGTGCTTCCTTGAATTTTATATTTTAGGTTTTTTAGTTATTAGATAAGAAGTGGATTTATTTGTAATGCCCCAAATTGGAAACAATTAAAATGTTCTTCAATTGGGGGAATGGTTAGACAAACTATTGACACCCATACCATGAAATATAACCCAGCAATAAAAGGAACAAATTATGGGTTTGTTGATCTATTCAGTAACTTAGATGGATTGCAAGAGAATGATCCTGAGGGGAAAAAAAGCCAATATAAAAATATTACATATTGTATGATTCTATTTATACAACACTCTCTAAATGATTAAATCATGGAGAACAGGTTAGTGATTTCCAGGGCTTGGCAGTGAGGAAAGGCAGGTGAACATGATTATAAAGGGGTAGCATGAAGGATTTGTGATAATAGAACTCTTTTATATCATGATTGTGGTAGTTCCATGAATCCGCACATGTGATACAATTGCATAGAACTGTATACATATACATGCATGTAACTGCATATAAAACTGGTGAAATCTGAATAAGTTTTGTGGACTGAACCAACATCAATTTCCTGATTTTGATACTGTGTTATAGTCAAGTAAGATTTTACCTTTAGGGGAAGCTGGGGAAATGTATATGAAACCTCTTTACTATTTCTGTAATTTCCTGTGAATCTATAATTACTTCAAAACTTAAAAGTTTTTAAAAAGCAATACAAGGGATTTCTATTAAAACAACACACATTCAATATACTTATTTGCCTTTACTTCCTTCTGAAATCCCACTAAATGGATAATAAAGAAATTAAAAAGACAAAATGTAAAAATACACACACACGTACATATAATAGTATGAGATCATAAAGGCAATAAATGACTGTAACAATCTGGAAACTGGAAAACAGATGGACAAGGGAGAACCTAAGTGGTTTCAGGGAAGAAAGTCAATAAGGAGCAAGTAGGTTCATCCCACTGAATTTCAGAAAATTTCAAGGATTGAAGACACCAGACGTCCAAAGGCAGGAGGCAAGGAGGGCCTGAAAACAGTGGGATTGAAAATATGTGGGAGAGAGTTTAGAAGCGCACGCGGCCTCCCTCACTGTCAAAGCCAGTGCTCAGCCTCTTCCTCCCAGTGTCCAACAGAAGGTAGAATAGTCACCGGATGGAGGGGTCAGCGAAGAGGCTTTGGTCCCAGGGAGGCCAGACATGGATATGGTGGGATGAGATGTGTCCTGAAAACAAAGAGTCTGTAGTACAAACTGCCTACCAGGTAGTGAGATAGCTTGCAACACTGGCTGCTGAACTTATACATCACAGAAAAGAGATCGGAGAGTTTTTCTCTCTGGGGAAATTCAGTGGCTTGATAGAAAAGTCCTAGAGCAACTGATCTTTGAGGGTTCCTCAACCAAAAAGGCTGGGTTCCTGCCCACTCACTTTCCAGTGAACACACAAGTCAACATGCCCTGCCCATGCTTTTGAGAGTCTCATTCCTAAACATAAAGGACAGATAGTCAAGGATCACAGACATTTGAGGAAAGCCTTTAACAAGAAAGGCTAACACTAAAGCAGATAAACGGGGCGGGGAACCACAGAGGACGTAGGGATAATGCAGAAAGACAGAAAAATAGTTAACAAAAAGGTATCTTTGGAGAAATAAGAGACGATAGCATATCATGAAAAAAGAACAGTTTGCTATAAAAAACAAACATTGAGGAAAACTAAGATTTAAATTTCTTTACCAAAAAAAAAAAAATTCAATAGTAAGATTGGAAGATAAGTTGAGGAAATCTCCAGCAAGTAGAATAAGAGACAAAGAATGATATCTGCTGCTGCTGCTAAGTCGCTTCAGTCGTGTCCGACTCTGTGTGACTCCATAGATGGCAGCCCACCAGGCTCCCCTATCCCTGGCATTCTCCAGGCAAGAACACTGGAGTGGGTTGCCATTTCCTTCTACAATTCATGAAAGTGAAAAGTGAAAGTGAAGTCGCTCAGTCGTGTCCGACTCTTGGTGACCCCATGGACTACACCCTACCAGGCTCCTCGGTCCATGGGATTTTCCAGGCAGGAGTACTAGAGTGGGTTGCCATTGCCTTCTCTGAATGATATCTAGTAATACTGCATTGTAGATTTGAAAGTGGCTGAGAGTAGATTCTAAAAGTTTTCATCACAGGAAAAAAAAATTATAACAATGTATGATGATGGATGTTAACTAGACTTATTGTGATGATCATTTTACAATATATAGATAGATTATGAGTCATATCACACACCTGAAACTTATATCTCAATAAAAATAAGAAAAAATTAATTTATCAAAAAAAAGAGACATAGAGATAGAAATTGGAAAGAGATAAGAAAACTGATGGATCACATGTGGCTCATTTTCTTCAACAGAGAAATGATATAGATAGAAAGGGGTGAGTGGTGGAGGATATGTTAACCAGATGTAACATAGGCCTTGATGTAATCGTGCCTTGAACTTCAAGCCAATAGTGAAAAGACACTTTAAAAAATAATCAGAGAAATGTGAATGTGCACTGGGTAATACATTATATTAAGAAATTATAGTAATATTGTTAATATGATGTGGTAGTTATTTTTTTAAAGTTTCTATATATTTGAGATGTATTTGTTGTTGTTTTGTTGCCCAGCTGTGTTTGGATCTTTTGCAGCCCCATGGACGGTAGCCCGCCAGGCTCCTATGTCCATGGGACTTCCCAGGCAAGAATACTAGAGTGGGTTGCCATTCCCTTCTCCAGGGGATCTTCCCAACCCAGGGATCAAACCTGAGCCTCCTGCATTACAAGCAGATTCTTTACCACTGAGCCACTGGTAAAGATAATGAGGTATATTCTGAAATATTTATTGGTAAAAAGTGATATTATATCTGGCATTGCTTTATTTTAAAATTTAACTTTATATTTTGGCCACACCACGTGACTTGCAGGATCTTAATTTCCCCACCAAGGATTGAACTTGGGCTCTGGTGGTGAAAGCACTAAGTCCTAACCACTGAATCACCAGGGGATTCCCTAAAATATACCTTTTCAAAAAGGTAAATGTTAATCATTATACTGGGTGATGAGCATAAAAGATTTTGCTTGGCTGTTCGCTCTGTTTTTTTTTTTTTTTTCAAGAATACTAGAGTGGGTTGCCATTCCCTTCTCCAGGGGATCTTCCCAACCCAGGGATCAAACCTGAGCCTCCTGCATTACAAGCAGATTCTTTACCACTGAGCCACTGGTAAAGATAATGAGGTATATTCTGAAATATTTATTGGTAAAAAGTGATATTATATCTGGCATTGCTTTATTTTAAAATTTAACTTTATATTTTGGCCACACCACGTGACTTGCAGGATCTTAATTTCCCCACCAAGGATTAAACTTGGGCTCTGGTGGTGAAAGCACTAAGTCCTAACCACTGAATCACCAGGGGATTCCCTAAAATATACCTTTTCAAAAAGGTAAATGTTAATCATTATACTGGGTGATGAGCATAAAAGATTTTGCTTGGCTGTTCGCTCTGCTTTTTTTTTTTTTAAGTTCTGTAATTTCTATCATAAAACTTTTTATTGAGAAAGAAAATTACAGGATCAAATGAAAGCCAAATATCTGACTAATAGGAATTTAAGAGAGTAAGAGCATCTGGAAGGGACTGTCAGTGAATATTCATTGGAAGGACTAATACTGAAGCTAAAAGTCCAGTACTTTGACCACCTGTTACGAAGAGCCAACTCATTGGAAAAGACCCTGATGCTGGGAAAGATTGAAGGCAGGCAGATAAAAGGGTGACAGAGGATAAGATGGTTGGATGGCATCATTGACTCAATGGCCATGAGTTTGAGCAAACTCTGGGAGATGGTGGAAGACAGGGAAGCCTGATGTGCTGCAGTCCATGGGGTCGCAAAGAGTCAGACATGGCTTAGTGACTGAACAACAACTGGTGGCCAAATTGGCACAATCTGAGCATCAAAATAAATAATGATAGGAATGGATTTATTCTATGGGGATAGAATAAAATAAGGATTCATGCTTCTGTACTGATATAACTAAATAATTGAATAAATAAATAGGGCGAAGGGAAAACTTTTGCATTCATTTGGACAAGACAAAAGCATCTCCGCGTTGTTTCTTTCTATAAAGTAGAACACTTCAAATATATTAGTTTTATTCTTTTTCAACAGAATTCATTTCATTCTGGTCCCAGGAACTGCTTCTCATTTCAGGATTCACGTTTTAGTAACACATGTGTACCCACTGCAGCCAAAAGAGCACACTTGTATCCTGGATAGTCATTCATCATTACAGTGACGATACCGACATATGATTAAAGGCCTTTCGATCTTCCCACCAACGTCCTTTTTGAGCCAGTGCTGGCCTTCTTCACACAAGCTTCTGTCATCGACTTCATTATTATCTTCTTTAGTCAGAAATTTGATGTTTCCATTATCTTTTTTCATGAACTTTGATCACTGTGAACTATTGGAACGTCTAGTCCCTCAACTTAAAAAAAAAACTATCACAAACTGTAATAGGATCTTTCTGGAAATTTGTTAGGAATTGATCTTCTCCATTGATCCACCCTAATTAATTTGTTCTACTTCACACACTCAGGGAGAAAACCTTCAAGTTCACCTATTACAGGCTCAAAATGTGTAAGTTCCTTAATTATATTATGTAGACCCTATGATAGTAGAGAAGGGGTATGCTTACACAAGTGCACTAACTTAGAACAGCCATCTTCTTAAAAGAATTCGCTATCAATAGACATTTTGCAATAGGTTTGGCTATGATTAATACCACCATTAAGGACAGGACAGTTCATCCAGATCTCTGAGCCCAGTTTCTTCATCACTAAAATCAGAGAATCAACCAGTTCGCATAGGTCTCCTCAGTTCAATTCAGTTCAGTTCAGTTGCTCAGTCGTGTCCGACTCTTTGCGACCCCATGAATCGCAGCACGCCAGGCCTCCCTATCCATCACCATCTCCTGGAGTTCACTCAGACTCACGTCTATCGAGTCCGTGATGCCATCCAGCCATCTCATCCTCGGTCGTCCCCTTCTCCTCCTGCCCCCAATCCCTCCCAGCATCAGAGTCTTTTCCAATGAGTNACTATAGTACTGTGTTGGCATCACATCTTCTTCACTCTACCATGCCATATAGTAATTTGTGTGTTTATATCATCCTCTCCTTCTCCACAACTTGAGGGCTTACTTCTGGAAAATAGAGATTTTTTAAACCTCACTTTAAGTCCTCATTGTATCCATGACATATGATTCACTAATCTATAAGGTCAGGGAACTTCAAAGGTTCTTCATTTGTTTGTTTCCATTCAATAACCACTGCTACTAGATGTGTATAAGAGACAGCATCAGAGTCTTTTCCAATGAGTCAACTCTTCGCATGAGGTGCCCAAAGTACTGGAGTTTCAGCTTTAGCATCAGTCCTTCCAAAGAAATCCCAGGGTTGATCTCCTTCAGAATGGACTGGTTGGATCTCCTTGCAGTCCAAGGGACTCTCAGGAGTCTTCTCCAACACCACAGTTCAAAAGCATTGATTCTTCGGCACTCAGCTTACAGAACAGTTTTTCCTCATGGAAATTTTCACTGGGCTGAAAATTGTACTCTGACACCCACGGCAGCACAGACCATCTTAAATGGGATTCTCGCTTGCTCCTTTCTACGCAGCCCTGCTCCCCACAAAGCACTCCTGCTTTTCCAGCTAGCTCTGTAATATGTTCTCTAGAAGGGACAAGAAAAACTGAGCTGAAAGGATCCAGCATTTTACTGTTAAATGCAAAGTGATTTCCACCAAAACGTTGGTAAAACTATCTTTCCCTATGCTATACCTTGACAGTTCAAGAACAACAGTGTGGTGGTAAAGTTTGTCTCAGCTTGGCTAGGCCACAGTTTCCAGACATTTGGCCAAACACTAGTCTGGATACTGCTATAAAGGTGTTTTGTTTTTGTTTTTTCTTTTGAGATGACGTTAACATTTACATCAGTAGACACTGAGAAAAGCAGATTACTCTTCGTAATGCGGGTAGGCCTCATCCAATCAGTTGAAGGTCATAAGAGAAAAAACTCTGACATCCCCACCAAAGAGAATTCTGCCAGTAGACTGCCTTCAGACTAAAAATCGTGTATCATCTTTTCCCTGGATTTCCAATCTGCCAGACTAATCCTGCAGATTTTGGACATGCCAACCCCCAACAGCTGCACGAGCCAATTTCTTAAAATAAAAACCTCTCTCTTTATACATACACACACACTCAAACCCTGACTAATACACTCACCTAGCCTACTTTCTGATGAAACAGACCTGTACCTATCTCTCTGAGTTAGAAAAATAAGAGCAAATGAGATCCGCTAAGTGCCTAAACAGAACACCACTTTCAGGCTAAAAATCTGAAACCACTACACATAACTGCTAATTTGAAGCTTCTATTTCTGCCCCAAATGCCTGACATTTTAAGAAGTTGTCAGAGTCTTGGTTCTTTCAAAACAGAGCCTTCAGTGAGATCTGTAAGATGAATGGTGATGGGATAAAATGGACTCATCACACCTGGGAAGAGGCGAGACGGCCAAAAGAAAGCCAAGGAGAGATGAGATACAAGGCATTAACTGCGCTGCTCATCAGAGTCTAAGGAGCCGCTGCTCTTCAAGCGTAGGCGCAGGTTCATAAGGATAAGATCAAGACTTGAGGAGATGTGGTTAAGAAAAGAACCTGAGGTTGGTTTGGTTTCCAAAACACTTCAAACCCAGAATCACCACTGAGAAAAAGCAGCCCAAGAAGGTGGACACTCCGCTTTCCACCTTCTGACGGCCCAGGAGGACTTCTGGGCTAAGGTTACTCTTACCTGGCCATCTGCTTGTAGGCTTCTTCTGCCACAGCAAAGATGTGGGGGTCCATATCCCCCATGTTCTGGCCACTGTAGGCATAGATGACATCTTGACCGTAGATTGGCAACTGATCATAAGGATTAATGGCAACAAGCACAATACCTGTGAACAGACAGTGTGGTCAGATTCTGATAGCATGACAGCCTCCTCACATGAGCTCTGTTTTAAAACTTTTTATTTTGTATCAGAGTATAGCTGATTAACAATGTTGTGATAGTTTCGTGTGAACAGCAAAGGGACTCAGCCATGCATATACGTGTGTTCATTCTCCCCCAACTTCCCCTCCCAACGAGGCTGCCACATAACATTGAGCGAAGTTCCATGTGCTATACAGTAGGTCCTTGTTGGTTATCCATTTAAGATATAACAGTGTGCACCTGTTGATCCCAAATTCCCTAAATATCCCTTCCCTGCATCCTTCATCCTGACAGCCATAAGTTCATTCTCTAAGTCTGTGAGTCCTTTCTGGTTTGTAAGTTCACTTGTATCATTTCTTTTCCGACTCCACATATAAGGGATGTCACAGGCTATTTCTCCTCCTCCGACTCTTCACTCAGTGTGACCATCTCTAGGTCCGTTCATGTTGCTGCAAATGGCATTACCTCATTCTTTTAAATGGATGAGTAGTATTTCATGGTATATACTTACCACATCTTCTTTATTCATTCCTCTGTTGATGGACATTTAGGTTGCTTCCACGTCGAAAATACCGTAAACAGTGCTGCAAAGGACACTGGGATGCATGCATCCTTTCCGATCATATTTTTCTCTGGATATAAGCCCAGGAGTGGGATTGCAGGGTTATACGGTAGCTCTGTTTTTAGTTCCTTAAAAAGAACCTCCATCTATTCTCCATAGTGGCTGTACCAATTTATGTTTCTACCAACAGTGTAGGAGAGTTGCCTTCTCTCCATACCCTCTCCAGCATTTACCATTTGGGGTTTTTGTCATGATCGTCATTCTGGCTGGTGTGAGGTGGTATCTCATTACAGTTTTGATTTGCATTTCACTAACAATTAGCAATGTTGAATATCTTTTCATGTGCCTCTTGGCCATCTATATGCCTTCTTTAGAGAAAAGTCTATTTAGGTCTTTTCATTTGTTGATTGGGTTGTTTGTTTTGATGCTTGTAAGCAACAAAAACTGTTTGTAAATTTTAGACACTAATCCCTGTCAGTCACACATCACTGGAAAATATTTTCTCCCAATCTGTGGGTTGTCTTTTGTTTTGTTTACTGTTTCCTTTGGTATGCAAAAGCTTTTTCAGTTTAAGTAGGTCCCATTTGTTTATATTTGTTTTTATTTCCATTATTCTGGGAGATGAATTGAAAAAGATATTGCTGCGATTTACATCTGAGAGTATTCTGCCTATGTTTTCCTCTAGGAGTTTTATGTCTAGGCTCACATTTAGGTCTTTAATCCATTTTAAGCTTATTTTTGTGTGTGTGGTGTTAAAGAATAATCTAATTTTTATTTTTTTACATGTAGCTGTCCAGTTTCTCTGGCACTCCTTGTTGAAGAGACTGCTCTTCCAATATTGTGTGGTCTTGTCTCCTTTGTCATAGATCAATTGACCAAAGGTGCATGAGCTTATTTCTGGGCTTTCCGTCCTATTCCATTAATCTGTATTTCCATTTTTGTGCTAGTTCCATACTGTTTTGATGACTGCAGCATTGTAGTATAGTCTGAAATCAGAAAGACTGACTCCTCCAGCTCCATTTTTCTTTCTTAAGATTGCCTTGGCTATTCTGGGTCTTTTGTGACTTCATACAAATTTTAAGATTTTTTTGTTCTGCTGCTGCTGCTAAGTCACTTCAGTCGTGTCCAACTCTGTGCAACCCCATAGACGGAAGCCCACCAGGCTCCCTCATCCCTAGGATTCTGCAGGCAAGAACACTGGAGTGGGTTGCCATTTCCTTCTCCAATGCGTGAAAGTGAAAAGTGACAGTGAAGTCACTCAGTCGTGTCCAACTCTTAGCGACCCCATGGACTGCAGCCCACCAGGCTCCGTCACCCATGGGATTTTCCAGGCTAGAGTACTGGAGTGGGGTGCCATCGCCTTCTCCATTTTTTTGTTCTAGTTCTGTGAAAAATGCCATTAGTGATTTGATAGGGGTTGTACTGAATCTGTAGGTTGTCTTGGATAGTATATTGACCTGAGTTTTAAAGGTCCCTGTTCACTTGCATGAAAACTAAAGAAGAAAACGTGAACAGGATGAATCTTAACCAATCACTCAACCAAATCAAGATGTATCTGTGTTTATCAAGCACTCTGCTAGGCTCTAAAGGAGAAAAGAAGGACAGGTCAGGCCTCTCTTCAAACACCCTGGAGGATGGAATAAGCACACATGCATGGGCATACACACAAACACATGCAGACACACAAATGCTCAACAAACTAAGTTTATAAAATAGATACGTACAAAGTGCTATAGGATCAGAAAAGGAAGATACTGAACCCTGCCAAGAGGTGTTAGGCTTAAAAAAAAATCTCAAAACTAAACTCTTTAAAAGGGACTGTTAAATTTCTCATTTGTATATGGGATATCTTAACTAAAATACAAACAACTTGTGAATGGGAAATATGATTACACATCTTAATGTCAAATCTTGGCTCAGTTATTGTGTGACTTTGCCAGTTTCTTAACTTCTGAGTGTCTTATTCATGGACTGCAAAATGGGGATGATAATTGCATTTCCCTGGTTATCCTGAGGGTAAAATGATTCATAGAGAGCAATTCAGACCAGCATCTTGCATAGTAAGCACTGAGTGTCAGCTATTTTTTTTTATTATCTCACATCATATTATACCATGTATTATCTTTCATTTCACTACTTTTTCCATCTTGTGTTCCCAAAAGGACACAATGCAAAGATGGACTCGATAAATACACATTGAATGAAGAGTTATCAAGTCCTTTAACCCTTCAGATCTTCTATAGAAGGACAAAGTAAACTGATATTTGAAAATGTGAAAAGAGTTAAAAAAAAAAAAAAACCCAACAATTCATTGCTGAAGATAAGACAAATGAATGCCTTTTTCTTTCACATAAAGAACATTCTGGATCTCAAGGGAATCATACATTTTCACCATTGAAGTTGCTCAGTCGTGTCTGACTCTTTGCGACCCCGTGGACTATAGCCTACTAGGCTCCTCCATCCATGGAATTTTCCAGGCAAGAGTACTGGAGTGGGTTGCCATTTCCTTCTCCAGAGGATCTTCCCAACCCAGGGATTGAACCCGGGTCTCCCACATTGTAGGCAGACGCTTTACCGTCTGAGCCACCAGCCAAGTATAAAAAATGTGAATGTTTCCAGTCCTTTGGGGAAGAGAAGGCAGGAATGGAAAGGGTCACTGCCAAGACAGGAGAGCTCTGCCACTGTGCTCCCTTTGGTTGTTTGAGAGGAAGCACAGTCAAGAGAATGAGAAGATAAACTATAGATACATCTGATAAAGGACTGCTACCCAAAACATACAAATGAAAAAAGTGAAAGAAAGTCACTCAGTCCTGTCCGACTCTGCGACCCCATGGACTATACAGTCCATGGAATTCTAAATATACAAAGAACTCGTAAAATCTAACAATAAGGACACGAACCATCTGATTAAAAAATGGGCAAAAGACCTAAATGAACACCTCACCAAAGAAGATGCAGAGATGGGAAACAAGCAGGGAAAGAAGATGCTCCATACCATAAGTCATTCGGGAAATGCCAATTAAGACACCACCTGAAACTAATGCCACACGCCAAAATCCGGAACACTGATAACACCAAATGTGGTGAGGATAAGGAGCAAAGGAAACTCTTATTTCATCACTGGTGGCAATGCAAAAGGGCACAGCCACTTTAGAAGTTTCTTATGAAACTAAACATAATCTTAATCATATAATCAAATAATCATACTCATTGGTATTTATCCAAAGGAAAAGAAAACATATTCACACAAAAATTTGTACATGGATGTTTGTAACAGCTATATTCATAACTGCCAAACTCAGAAGCAACCAACGTGGTCTACAATAGGTGAATGGATAAACTATGGAACATTAAACAATGGAATATTAGTGTTATGATGGAATATTATGCAACCATTAAAAACAATGAAATAATATTGGCAGCAACATGGATGGACCTAGAAATTGTCATATTAAGTGAAGTAGGTCAAAGACAAATATGGTATTGCTTATGAACAGAATCTGGAAAAAAGTATACAAATGAACTTATTTGTGAAATAGACTTAGAGAACAAACTTAAGGTTACCAGGGGGTAAGGCTAGTGTAGGTAGTTAGGGAGTTTGGGATCGACATATACACACGCTATAATCAAAATGGATAACCAACAAGGACCTACTGTATATATAGCACAGGGAACTCTGTTCAATATTATATAACAATCTAAATGGAAAAAGAATTTGAAAAGAATAGATACAGGTATACGTATAACTGATATAATTGGGGCTTCCCTGGTGGCTCAGACAGCAAAGCGTCTGCGTGCAATGTGGGAGATCTGGGTTCACTCCCTGGGTCAGGAAGATGCCCTGGAGAAGGAAATGGCAACCCACTCCAGTATTCTTGCCTGAAAATCCCATGGACGGAGGTGCCTGGTAGGTTACAGTCCATGGGGTCACAAAAAGCTGGATACAACTGAGCAACTTCACATTCATATAACTGATATAACTGGGCCTTCCCTGGTGGCTCAGCTGGTAAAGAATCTTCCTGCAATGCAGGAGACCTGGGTTCGATCCCTGGGTTGGGAAGATCCCCTGGAGAAGAGAACGGCAACCCACTCCAGTGTTCTGGCCTGAAGAACTCCATGGACTCTACTGTCCATGGGGTGGCAAAGAGGCAGACACGACTGAATGCCTTTCACAGTTTATATGTGTAACGGTATCACTCTGTTGTATACCTGAAACTAACAACACTGTTAATCATCTATACTCTGATATAAAAAGTTACAAAAAAAAAAAAAAATCCAAGCCTGCCATGCACTCAGCAGAGGGAGCAGAGACCTGAGCCAGGACCCTGAGATGGATTCACTGCCTTCCCACTGACTCCAGGGCTGCGCCTGAGCCATCAAGACGCACGGTGTGGCCCCCTTCTTCCACGGTTGAGCTTTAACACCAATCCTTCCAAACAGATGTACGGCAGCCTAACTAAGCCACGTTCACTGGTCGCAGACTTTCAAGTGAGAGGTACTTATTAATATAAATGAGACTGAAAGCAGGATTCTTAACCACTGGAGTTTAACACGTAAAGTCTAAAGACTGGAACCGCTTTCAAACACATACAGCCAATAGATACCCCTACTTACCACAGTAAGTGTAGATATGGTTGGACTCTAGGAAGCGGACCTTTAAATTATGCAAAACTGCAGGCTCATGGAGATAGCTAAGGGCAGTTAGGTCATTTTCTCCCACCAGGATATCTGGATTCCGCAGGAAGGGAAGTTGGTTGTTTTGGACATCGATGGGGTACTCCTGAATCTAAGGAAAGGCAAGTGACAGACACAAAAAGGCACAGTTATGAATCTTTTAGCCTGTATTCAATGCCTGGTCTTGTCGGCTAGGACCACTACCCCATTATGATCATAAATGAAGATAAATGTTTTAAAGAAAGCAAGTTGAACAAAAATACCTGTGTTGCCTAAGAGACCAGTCCAGGTAGAAAATTTGCAGAAAACATAATCCCAGTGTATCAAGTGAACGGCATGAGAAATTCAGGAAGCACAGGTAGATTCAATAAGCTGTTCTTCTGCTTCTCAATGCAGAAATACTTTGAGGCTTTAATTCTACTGCAGTAGGAGTGCTGGTCTTTGTCCTATGCAGGAAAGCTTCTTTGGTCTGCCCCCTTTAATGCTGGTGCTTCTTTACCCTTTCTCCCATCATCCAGCTCATTCTCTTTGCTTATTACCTTGCAGCTAGCCAAGTGCTCTCCATGAATTTCGTTCGAGTTGTTCACATGTTTTTTCCCAACCTAACTGCAAGCTATTTTAGGGCAGTAACTAAACTTTGATCTAAAGTATAATAAGACTTTGATGGGTGTGTGTGTGTGTGTGTGTNCCTTGCAGCTAGCCAAGTGCTCTCCATGAATTTCGTTCGAGTTGTTCACATGTTTTTTCCCAACCTAACTGCAAGCTATTTTAGGGCAGTAACTAAACTTTGATCTAAAGTATAATAAGACTTTGGTGTGTGTGTGTGTGTGTGTGTGTAATTAGGCATGTGTGATTACACATCTGAAGGTCAATTCGCAAATGCAAGGTGCCATCCTTGTACTCTTAGCATACACAATACTGTGCGTGCTCAGTCAGTCAGGCATGTCCGACTCTTTATGACCCTCTGGGCTGTAGCCCACCAGGCTCCTCTGTCCATGGGATTCTCCAGGCAAGAACACTGGAGTGGGTTGCCATTTCCTTCTCCAGGGGATCTTTCTGACCCAGGGTTCGAACTGGGGTCTCCTACATCGAAGGTGGATTCTTTACTAACTGAGCTATGAGGAAGCCTATACACAGCACTTGGTACATAAATATTCAAAATACGTTTAGGGACAGGATGTTTAGCTGATTACATGTACACATGTAATCAGTACAAAGATGTAATTAATAAAAGGAAGTGTTCTTTAACATTTAAAGAGGAGGAACTCGGCTGCTGCTTACCATGTTTTATCAGAGTGTTAAGTTTCTTATGGTGTCCTTAAAAATAATCTGAGACCTTGTAAAAAAAAGTTTCCTCAACACAGCTTATTTTCAGGAGCTCTTGGGGGGTGGTTCAGGAATATCAATTGTTAAAAATCCCCATATAATTCTGATACAGGTGGTCTATGAATCACATGTTAAGAATCACTAGTCTTCAGGAGCTCTTGGGGGGTGTTTCAGGAATATCAATTGTTAAAAATCCCCATATAACTCTGATACAGGTGGTCTATGAATCACATGTTAAGAATCACTAGTCTTTATATGTCTTTCAGGAAAGTCTATAGATATAGCCTCAGTTACTGGGATAACAGTTAATTTCTAAAAGAATATGAATATCAGTGCTCTCTCCTGCCCTACTTTGAGACTTATACTACCAGATACTAAGGTACATTATTAAACCTACTATGCTATTAGCTTAAATTAAAGTACTAATGGTGTTAAAAGAAGCAGATAAATGAAACATAACACCAGATCCAGAAATAAATGCAAGCACATATGGGTAAAATTTATTCATAACATTAAAATAGCAAATAAATGGATAAAAGGGATTTTTCAATAGTAGGAGGTAAACTTGCAGCCATTTAGGGGGAAAAAATGAGTCAACGTTCCATTCTTCCCCATATTAAATAAATGTTAGATGGGAAAAAATAAAAATTAAAATCACAAAGAAAAATAAAACCAATAAGAAAATGTGGGTAAATCTTCACAAAAGCTTAGAAAGAAAGTACCTTTGACGGGTAATACAAAAGCCAGAACAATGAAGGAAACTATTCACTAATTTGACTACAATCTAAAACTTTAAAACCATCATAAAACACACCATAGGCTAAGCTAAGTTGCTTCAGTCATATCCCACTCTTTGCAACCCTATGGGCCATAGCCCGCCAGGCTCCTCTGTCCGTGGGGTTCTCCCAGCAAGAATACTGGAGTGGGTTGCCATGCCCGCCTCCAGGGGATCTTCCCGACCAGGGACCAAACCCATGTCTGCTATGGCGCCTGCACTGGCAGGCAGGTTCTCTACCACTAGCATCACCTGGGAAGTGCTTAAAAAAAACACCATGTGTAGAGAAAATTGAGAGAAGGGGACAGTTATTCTGCATTATTTAAGGAACCAACATTCTTAATCATCGAAGAGTTATAAGAAATTAAAAAGAAAACCAATACTCCAACAGAAAATTGTGCACAGAATACAAGTCACAAAGAATTACTAATGGATAATAAATGAAAAACTATTCAGCTTCACCATTAATGAGAGGGAAATAAAAGATTATTTATAGCCATTATCCATCAGCTAAGCAAAGGTATAAAAACTGACAGGACCCCAACCAGGAAGGGTGTGGACAAAAGAGTTCAGACTGATTTAACCTTTCTGGAGGGCAGCTGGCAACACTTTATCAGAATTTTTCATAAATATTCTTCCTCGCCACCAGGAGACAATCTTACAAATGATCAAAGATATCAACTCCCAAAGCTATAAATATGAAAGTAAAGCACAACACGGACCTACATTTACAGCCAGGCAGCTGCCACAGCATTCTGCTGCATCTAACAAAAGGCATGTTATCGAATGAAATCTATAATAGGATTCCACTGATTTTCAACTATATATTAAAGTCTATCTGAAGAAGGAAATGGCAACCCACTCCAGTATTCTTGCCTGGGGAATCCCACGGACAGAGGAGTCTGGCGGGCTAGAGTCCATGGGGCTGCAGAGTTGGACATGACTGAGTAAATAACAGAAGTGTAGCTAGAATAATGGACTTCCCTCGTTGCTCAGATGGTTAAGCGTCTGTCTACAGTGCGGGAGACCCAGGTTCAATCCCTGGGTCGGGAAGATCCCCTGGAGAAGGAAATGGCAACCACTCCAGCATACTGCCTGGAGAATCCCACGGACAGAGGAGCCTGGTTACATGCACTCCATGGGGTCACAAAGAGTCGGACACGACTGAGCGACTTCACTTCACTTCACAGCTGGAATAATATCCCCACAAAATATCAATGGTTATCTGTGTTTTCTTTGGACAGTTTCCTGTTACTGGATTTGTTTTAAATTTATTATTATTTTTTGCTTCAGATCTTTTTATTTAAATTTATTTATTTAACTGGAGGTTAATTATTTTACAATATTGTATTGGTTTTGCCATATATCAACATGAATCCNCAGTCCAGGTTCGATGCATGATACAGGATGCTCGGGGCTGGTGCACTGGGATGACTCAGAGGGATGGGATAGGGAGGGAGGTGGGAGATTGGTTCAGGATAGGGAACACGTGTGCACCTCTGGCAGATTCATGTTGTTGTATGGCAAAACCAATACAATATTGTAAAGTATAATTAGCCTCCAATTAAATAAATTTATATTAAAAAAATAAAATAATGAAGCATTAAAACACAACAAAAATAACTAATAAAAATGAACCTCCCTGATAGTCCAGTGGTTTAGAATCCACCTTGCCAATGCAGGGAAAACGGATTCTGTCCCACCTGCCGCGGGGCAGCTAAGCCCATATGCCTCAGCTGCTGAGTCCATGCAACCTAGAGCCTGTGCTCCACATCCAGAGAGGCCACCACAATGAGAACCCCGAGCACCACAACTAGAGAGCAGCCCCTGCTCACTGCAACTAGAGAAAGCCCGAATGCAGCAACGAAGACCCCGTGCGGCCAAAAGTAAATAGATAAAAACAATGAAAATAACTTTAAAAGTCCCCAAACCTACTATGACGCACAAAGGCTGCTTAGTATTGCTTATGTTGGGAGGTCAAGAGGTTTGCCAAAAAGAACACAAGCTCTGGTGTAAGACTGACCTGGCTTTTAAATTGGGTCCACTTTATAAGTTTAACCTGATAACCTTGGAAATTATTAACCTTATAGCTCATTCCTTCAACTGTGGAATGAACATAATTTTTCTTCCTAGTGTTTGTTGCAAGAATTTAATGAGAACATTCGTTTCAAATCTCTTTGATATGAAATACTACTCAAATATAAGACATTCATATATTGCATGGAAATAGTGATATTTAAGCACTCATTGGTGAACAATTTTGGGGTTCTCAGGAAATCTTCCTTAGACATTGTAGTGGGAGTCTGTTCATTCTGGCCTTTCTTTGGGTAACAGAACCCTTCTTCTCTGTAGGAAATTCCTTTCATGTGATTTGCTAGCAAATGACCTTACCTCCTCTAACCACGGAAGGCGAGAACAAAATTGTCCTTTCTGGCCATATCATT